>CM038216.1:141900094-142491143 GCA_021442155.1 Cymbidium sinense
AAAGTGATGAAAAGTCATTTTCAATCAAAGAGGTTGAGATATATGAGGATGCGACCTACTATCTTCCTCAAAACACCCTTTCTCGTGAACTTGGGCAAAATTCAAACACAAAAGAAAAAGAAGAAAAAAAAGTAAAAGAAAAGAAAAGAAAAATGAAAATCCAAGTGAAAAAGAAAGGGAAATTGAGAAAGAAATAGAGCCGCATATCACATTCCACCCACAGTTCATTCCATCATATGAACATGTGGGTAGATGACTCGACCTCCACCAGGCAGAGGCAGAGGCGAACAGGTAGGAGGTGGAAGACCCCGGTTGGCCATAATGTTATGTTCCGTTCATAGAGTACCCCTACTATTCACATAGAATTGGAATCCATAAGGATGAGTCTAATGTGATTAGCACCTAACCCCTCTCAGGTTTCATTGAGGAGACACTCAGCGATGAAGACCAGGCCTCCAGACAAAACATGAAAGTATTCAAATCAAATGTATGTAAAACTATCAAGCAACAGTTAGGAACATTAGTTCTAACCTCACTTTCATCTTTAAAAGCTGAAGGTTTAGTAGTTAAAGAAGCCCCTCAGTCTTCCAGGGATGTCAAACCGAAGAGATTCTTTTTGGTTTCATCATCATCAAGTCTAGAACTTGATGTAAGACTTGAGGATATTTCAAAGAAATAATTAATGTAATTATTATTTGATTGGTACTTGCCTTGTGTTCTTAATCTTGAAAAAAGGTTTGATTCCTTATTCATGGTCTAAGCACGTGAGTACTTCAAAAGCTATGGAACAACAATAAGGGGATGCACAATCAAGATAAGGATTCTAGGGTCCATGATGACGATGATTACGCTAGTTATCACTAATCATTTGGAGTCTGATAAGTTCTTTTCACACAACACCAACTCTTATGAGGATGTGTGTTTAGAAACTTTAGATGATCTAGATGATCTCCAAATCAAAGATGCACCACTAGAATTTGAAGAGGAGATCCATTCAATAATTGACAAGCTTAAAGAAATCAACCTCAGGATGGAAGAAAATCCATGCTCACATATATCATATTGAATGAAGAAGAAACCAATGACTTAGTTAGCTATTGATTGAGTTTAAGGATGCTTTGCATGGAGTATGAAGAGATGCCTGATTATCCCAGCATTCAGAATAATGATCCAAGTATAGGAAGCAAGCTTAGACGATATTAGAAATCAAACAATGTCATTTCAAGTCAAGAAATTGATCGATGTCATAAGGGAAGAAAAATATCCTACATGGTTAGCGTGTCATCGTTAAGAAGAAGAATGGCCAAATTCATATATGTATCGATTTCAAGGACTTAAATAAAGCATGTCCTAAGGATGAGTTTTCTCTTCCTATACCTAAATCTATGATGGACATCGTCCATCTCATGCAATTTTCTCCTTCATGGATGGGTCATCTGGCTACAACCAAATCAAGATGGCCCCTGAGGATGAAAGAAACACTACTTTTCGAACCCCGATCATAATCTATTGTTATAGGGTCATGCCTTTTGGCCTTAAAAATGCTAGTGTTACATACCAATGGGCCATGACTCAGATCTTAAATGAACTCATCCATCATTAGGTTGAGTGTTATGTTGATGATCTAGTAGTCAAGAGTAAAGAAAAGAAAGACCATCTCTTTGACTTGAGAGTAGTTTTCAAATGGTTAAGATAATATAACCTCAAAATGAATCAAGTGTGCATTCGAGTAGCTTCGGAAATTCCTTGAATTTGTTGTCTACACCTGGGAATAGAAATAGATCCCAAAAAGATCAAAGCTATCTTAGAAATGCCACCTCCCTAAAAGTTTAACTCAACTCGATCCTTCCAAGGATGGTTGGCATATCTAAGATGCTTTATCCAATCTATCAGAGATGCAAGCCATTCTCAACACTTGTCAAAAGGATGCCAAGTTCAAGTGGGATGTGCTAACATGCCTTTGAAGATATCAAGCAATATTTGAAGCCGCCTCTACCCTATCCCGCCACTCATCCTCTACTTGTAATTGGATGACTCTGATGCTTTATTGGCCCAAGTGATGAAGGAAGGAGAGTGCTCTACTACCTCCGTCATTTTTTTTGAAGAACTACCAACCTATTGAGAAATATTATCTAGCTTTGATCTTTGCTTCCCAAAAGCTACGACATTATATGCTTTCTCATAAGGTGAACTTGATTTCCAGTACAAATCCACTACAGTATCTCATGACATGGCCAACGCTATCTGAATGTTTGGCACATTGGTCCATGATACTCTCGTAGTTTGATATTACATTCGTACCCTTCCATGTGGTAAAAGGATAAGCACTAGCGAATTTCTAAGCAACACACCCACTTCCTACTGATTCTCTGCTTAGTGACAATCTCCCTAACGAACAAATCATGAACTTAGGGGAGATCAAAAACTACTGATGGGAGATGTATTTTGATGGTGCATCTTCTTTTCATAAAGGGGAAGCCCATGATCTACTCTTCAAAGATAGGGTAGGAATAGTTCTTAACTGATCGCGATGTGATGAGATTCTCATACTATCTCCAACCCCGCACACCAATGAAGCCAGTATGAGGCTTTGATTGTCATCTAGAGTTAGCTATGTGTGTCAAGAGCATCAACATCTGAGGATTCTCGTTGTCATCAACCGCTGTCCTACAAGGTTCTCAAACCTAAGCTCCGTTATTACCATGAGTATACCATGAAGCTATTGGACCAAATCCCTAAAGTTACCATCTACAAGGTTCCCCGAGTAGAGAACATAGTTGTAGATGCTTTGGCCAAACTTGTCAAAGAACTAGCATGTTCGAAAGATGAGTTCATTCCAATAAGGGTCCAAAACAGACAGGTCATATCCCGTATTGATGTTGAACTTATCGACAGACTTTCTCTTGAAGGGGAGGCTGTCGTTTCCAAAATGGATGATGAATCAGATTAGAGGAAACCATTCATGGATTACCTAAACACAGGCAAACTACCTCAAGAAAAGTCACAAGCCCATCGTGAAATAGAGAGCTATCTCCTGCTCATGATGGCACCTTGATCACTGCCTTCAATCAAATGTGATGTTTTAAAACATGAAGCCCATAGAATAATCAGGTACACTGAGTTTATGTGAGTACATCAATTCAGAGATGAAGATGAAGATCGAGACTGGGATACCACCGGCCTCATGATTACAATATATGGATGTATAGATGCCATCGTTATTGACCTCATTTTTAGAATGAGCTCTCAACACCTCCATCTTAGTATAGGATTCCTCTTAGACTTTAAGAGTTCCTTAGTCTTAAGACACATCTAGTGATTAGGTGGACACTCCCAGCCTAGAAGACTTAGAAGAGTTAGCCATAGAATAGGTCATGCCTAGTGTTAGGAAAATTTCCTACCCTTTAGCTTAAACCATTTCTCACTTCCTTCTTTCAAGTCAAACTCAAATCATTTGATTTTCTCAAACTCAATTCAATTCCATGATTGAAATCTATGATTGAAACCCATGACCAAAATCCATCAAAAAATTCCTAAGTTCAAATTTCCTAAGTCCTTAACCCTTCCTTAAGGACTTAACCAAAACTATGATTCAAACCTCAAATCTTTGAGATTTTCTCATAATCATTTATATTCTCATTTATATTCATATAAATGAAATATAAATTCAAACCCATCAAATCAAATTCAAAAATTCCAAATCAATCCATAAAAATTTTCTTAAGTCCTTTTTAATTTTCCATTAAAGGACTTAGCCAAAATCAACTCTAAACCTTGATCAAACCTATTCAAACCCTTGAGATTTTCTCAAAAATTATTTATATTCTCATTTATATTCTCATATATAAATGAAATATATAAATCAATCAAATCAAAGGCAAAAATTAAATTCCAAATTTAAAATCCTTGAAATTCCCTTAAATCCCTTAATTTTCCATTAATGGATTTAACCTAAACTTTGATCAAACCATTTCAAACTCATGGGATTTTCTCAAAATCAATTTATATTCTCATTTATATTCTCATATATAAATGAAATATAAGTATAAATCAATCAAATCCAATCAAAAAAAAAAATAATTTCAATTTAAAAATTCCCTTCACTGGATTTATCCCAAATCATGATTAAACTCTTTCAGACTCTTGAAATTTTCTCATGATCAATTAATATTCTCATTTATATTCACATATATAAATGAAATATAAATTCAAACAATCAAAACTAACTCCAAAAATCAAACTCAAATCAATTCAAAATCAAATCTAAGCCTTTCAAATCAAAATCTTGAACTTAGCCAAATCACTAAATCAAGCCAAACTTGATTTTCTCTCATGGTTCAATCAAACCTACAATCATGAGCTCATATATAAATCCAAACTTCAATCATTCAATCAAAACCCAAATCAAAAATCAAACCCAAGACCCTTCATATTCTTCCTTTGAATATGAAATTTTCAAATGGATCAAAATCCATTTGACTTCAAACCACTTATAAATGGATTTATATTTCAATCATAAGTCCATATACAAGATCAATCAACTTCAAATCAAGCTTTGACCAAGCCATTTGACCCACTTAGGCTCACTTGACCCAAAGTGACCTAAAGTACCTTATGAGCCAACTTTGATCCTAACCAAATTGGATTGAACCAAACTCATATTTCCTCTCATCATGATCAACCATCAACATGGGATGATGAATCAATCAACTTGGTCAAACCAAGTCAAACCTAAGGGTTGACCAAGTCAACACTTAACCTAAAATGAAACCTAACATAGCCAAAATCCACCATAGGCCAAATTGATTGAAACCATTGATCTAAGTTCACTCATGACTTATGTTTGAACTTGACCAAGCCAACATTTGAGCCTAACCTAGCCCAATTGGCCACCACCAAGTTGACCCATTTTGACCTAAAGGGTCAAAATGTGTCAAAACTTGATCTAAGCCAAATTGATTGAAACCAATGGGTCAAGTCCATTCCAAATCACTTGTGAACTTGACCACCTCAATTGGCCAACTAGACCCAACCTAGCCAATTGACTTAGACCCAACATGACCTAAAGGGGTCATGTTGAGCCAAAATTGAACTTAACCCAAATTGATTGGAAACAAAGATACCAATCCACTCCATATGACTAACCAAACCTAAACCTACCCTTGACCTAACCCAAATAGGTCAAATGGGTCAACTTGACCCATTTGACCTAAATGAGTCATATGAGCCAAAACCAAATATATACCAAATTGAAAACCAAAGCACCAAAATATTTCAAATGGTCATATGAACTTGACCCAACCCTTGGTTTGACCCAATTTGACCTTGGTCAACTTGACTAAGTTGACCCATTTTGACCTAAATGGGTCAACATGAGCCAAACCCTATCAAATGGATTCCAAATCCAATGAAACTTGGAAACTTGGCCAAACCTATTTTCTCAACATACCAAACATACCAAATTGAAAAATAAAGCAAAATGACTATTTGGTAGAACAAATTTCAAAGCCATGGGTATTTTGGTCATACCTTCACACAATCACTTTAGGCTTTCCTAAAAGCTCAAGGGGACTTACTGATGAGTGGTGCACCCAACCCAATGGATTTGGGTTAGCCCATTTGACCCATAGACCAAACCTGACCCATATGACATCAAATTAAATTTTCAAACTCCCCCCAAAGCTCAATTTCAGCACATGGGAAGTTGGCATTCCACTCCTCTGGCCAAACCGACCATGTGCAATGATCTAACAACCAAAATAGCTCACTCCATATGGTCAATTGGATCAAAATGACATGCTCGACCATCGATTTCCATAGGGAGAGATATACTCCCTCTAATTCAATAAAATTCACTTTATTCATTAAATTGAGCAATCAGAGTCAAGAGCCATTGTGATCCAAGAGGGGAATTCAATTCTCTTCTCAATTTTGTCCACTTGAAAATGGGAGGTCCAAGAGCCACTTTCTTCCACTCCAATTCAATTGCTCTGCACACTCTCAAGTCAGTCGAGTAAGCTCTCTCAAAGTTAAAAGGCAAGGGGAGACCTAGCTTGATCAAAACCACAAAGGAAGAGGAGGAGTTGGTCCATAGAGCTACACTCAATCTCCCAAACTTCAACAAGGCTTCCTCAAAAAGCTCCTAAAATCAGCAGGTGATCACTCAATGAGGTTATGATTTTTTAACTTAATTCTCATGGTGTTGGTCCTTTGTAAAGAATTTAATCATAAGATCTTAGCCATTGGATGTATCTTGATGATGGGTTAAATTTGATTCATAATGCTGACCTAAGGTGGATAGATTCATTCCTCTTGATTTGAGAGGAAATTGGCCCATCCACGCATTTGGATATCAAGATTATTCCCACATTTATATCTATCCATTTTAAAACCCGGAGCTCTCCCGATCTTTGATTGAACGATAGATCAAAAGCACATCGCCACCTTTTTTGATGTGATAGTGTTCACACTATATGCAAAGCGTGCGCCGCATCCACACATCACGCCGTGAGCTGATTAGTTAGGATTAGTTATTTAAATTAATTTATCATTAATTATAACTTCTAAAATTCATAACCTTCATAAAAATAAAAAAATAAAAAATGCTATGAAAGATAATTTCCTAGAATATTTCAAAATGTTTTCAATGGATTTTGAATTTTCTCCTAATTTGGGTTTCTGAATCTTAATTAATTACTTAATTCATTAATTAATCTCAAAATTCTAGGGTTCATTATATGATGACCTCACCAATTTTCTGAGATTTATTGATTTAATTGGAAATTTATATTTTATCTAATTACCCTTTCATGTAATTAAGGGTAATTAAGGTGTAATTAGTGGATTTTCCTATGATTAAGTTTGATTAGGATCCAGAGTGGGTTTTATGGAATAATTTTGGGGTATTTCTAAGCTATTCCCTAAACCCCTTTCTCTCCTTAATTAAGGGTTAATCATTAATCCACCTTAATCAATTTTAAAAAATTTTAAAAGTTCCAACTTAATTAATCTACCTTGGGTGATACTTAGGTGTTTAATAGCCTAAGTTCAATAGAAATTAAAACCCCTTTCATGTGTGAAGGGTGTTTTAAAAGTACTTAAGCTAAAACCCTTAGCTTAATTAACTTTAATTGTGAGTCAAATTGCATTAGACTTTATTATTAGGTGCATTACAAATTTAAATACCTTGTGAGTTTTATGTCATCTCATTGGCTCATAATTACTTAGTTAATTTTTTCTAAGGTGGTGTAGGTAAGGGTTAATTAAGCCACTTAATTCATACCTTAACCTAATCAATGCTTAAAAATAGATTTAATTACTTAAAAAAATTAAAGAAAAATACAAAATACATGTAGGAATGGGTTAGGAATAGCAAACTAATCTCACCTTTTTAAATATAAATCAAACTTCAAACTAAACAAAAATCATTTTGAAATTCACTTTGATTTATTCTAAATTTTCTTCTTAAGAATGTTTAGGATTTAAGTAAAGTGAGTTTGTTTACATGCTTTCATTATTTTGATCTTTCCCAACATGTTAAATTGTATGCCATGTGATTCATGCATTCATAATTTCATGTTTCAAATTTTAAAATAAAAAATTATTTACTTTATGTCAAATGTGCATGTGTTGGCTAAAGTAAAATATGAGTGGCTATTATCACTACTAAATCTAAAATATTTTCAAAATCTTATAAATAAATATCAAATCTGAAAGTGTGCTACTCATATCTTAATATAAACTTGCATGATAGATTATAAAGTCATGTTTAGTGTAGTTTCTTTTCTTTCTTATGTTAGCATAGTTTTGAATAGATTTGTAAGATGTAGGGTTCATTTGAAAAGAACCCAAAACTTACTTAATTCTATACCCCATTCATCTCTATGCTATCATCTAAGAAGGATTTCCTACACTTGCATGAATAAATTGCATAAACAAAATAAATCCATTAAGCAACTTTTGCATTTTCCTTTTCCACTTCATTTCTTTTATATGCATGTTTGTATTTAAGGAAAGTGATATATTAGTCTGAAAAGAGGTTAAGTAGCTCTAAGTAGGTCTTGTACCTTACACCTCCGATTAACAATGATGTTGTACTCACTTATGCCTTTCTACTTTCATGCATGTATGTGAAATTTTGATAAGGAAAACCTTTTCTACTTAAGAAAATCATACATATAACTTCTAAATTTTCTTAAATGGATTACTTAGCATGCATCATAAAGTGTGTTAACTACTCTCATTTGCATGTATAAATATGCTTAGGGTCTATCCATATGCATGTTATATATGTTGGGAAAGAAATGAAGTAATGCGTGTTATGTGAATTTTGATTCATTTTATTTAATCTTAAAATGTCTTTCTTTTGAATAGGTTTGTTTAGAGTTTATCTAAACTTAGATTAATTAAAAGATTTAATCAAAACATTCACCTAAATGAAATTAAAATATGAACTTACCTTAGAAATTAATTAAGTTAGGAAAGAGAAGTTCTCTTCTCTTTCCTCTCTTCATAACTTAGTAATTAATTAGGTTTCACTTAAACCAAATTAAAACATGAAATAAAATAAATCAAAACACTTAAATAACTTAAATGAAATTCTCCTCTAAGTTGAACATGTCCTTCACACTTAGAAAATTTGAACCCAAAATCCTAAGCTAAGCATACCACACAAGCCTTCAAAGCACACAGATTAGCCTAAGTCACCATTTCTAGCTTTAGGTTAGGTCGGTGCATGGTTTGATATTTTGTTTTTTTATTTTAATAAATGTTTTTAGACTGGATGTTAGGGTGTATGCTCGTAGAATGAATGGTAGGATGTGCTTAGTCTAACTATTCCTTTCTGTAGGGGATTGTGCTTAAGAGGTGCTATCATAAATAAAAATATAACTGCTTCTTGCTTGTAAGTGCTTATACCCCTTTTCATAATCCATAGGCCAAGTGGACTTAGTCATCCATGTGTGGGGTGATAAGTCCAATATACATGCTTGGGATTTGTGTGGTGTGATTTAACTACCTTTGTTTTGTGGTGTTAGATTTCTACTTTCCTTTTCATAAAAATTGTATAATTAGATTTTGGAATGAATTGTTATGGGGATTAGGATGAACATTGGCCATAAGATCCCATCTTATGCACCATGTGAAGCCTTGGAGCATCCACCTACCAACCTTCCAAAGGAGGAACCAAAAATAGAAAAAGAAAAGAAAGAAGAAAGAAGAATAAAGCTTGAAGACCCCCATAACAATGAATTCCTTTGCTTAATTGAAATATTCATTTATAATTCAGGTTGTATAAGGGTAAAGCTTGGCTACCCACATTTGATATTTTTGTGTGGTGGTCACCACAAACCACCATTTATTCTTTTTTTTTTATATTATTATAAATTGATTATTGATTTGTTTAGCTTTTGCATCAAGTGGAATGCTTTTTCCTAGTTTCTTTCTTGCTTTTTGTATGGCCTGGATGTGGATTAGGCTCTTTAGGAAAAAATAAATCTTTTACCCAATTTAAGAACTCAAATTAAAATTAAATAACTCATAATCTCACCTAAAGCTTAGGATTAAAATCAAGATAAAAGAATTAGCAACCCCCATAGCTGGATGAGCATTTCTTTATAATATCATGCACAAATGCATCTTATTTCACTCTTGATTGGAGGGCTTCCACCTTTGAGAACTGACTTGACGAGATTATGGTGGTGGAAACTCACCTCTAAACTTCTGATTTTGGCCAATAATCTAAATTCTCATGCATAATAAAACTATTACCTTGTCAAAATAATTGTACAAAATAATAAAAATGAAATTTGAAATGCATTATATTTTAGGTCTTTTGAAGCATGTCCATTTACATGATCTAGTCTCTTTAGGTGAGTTTAAGGACTTAGTCTCTTTCTAAATAAAATAGCTAGCTATCTGCATAAGCATAAAGACTTGCCTACATGTATTTAAAATCGTAGAGGAGTTAGTTGGTGCCACCCCTGGAAAGTTTCATAGATGATTTTTATTTTTAGATAGGTTTTTGTTGATTTTCACATTTACTTAATCTTGTGTTAAGAAATTTTTAAGTCCTAAAATTCTAATGAAAAATAAAATAAAAAACAAACTAAATCAATTTATAAAATGTAAAGCCCAATTTAGGATATTTGAGAGCTCTTACATCATGCTTTTACTTATCTTTCATTTTGGCTTGATAATAACTCCCTCTTGATCAATCCCATTTGATCTTCAAAATACAAACCAATCGATTGATAGTTTTTTCCTATTGAAATCTTGAGACATGATCATTTACCTTAATCGAGAGTTTTAGGATCCCATCCCTGGATGTAATTAACTATGGAGGCTTCCTGTAGAAAAAATTTTAAAATAAATACTTTTCATGTAAAGTGGGGAAGAATCTCTAGCACATATGCATCATCGCCCTAGTCCTTATTGAGGTGATTGGTTTCATTAAAGGGTAGTGACTTCTTCGATAGTATATTATACATGATTTATCTAATCATAATATACATCTGGATGCATTTATCTACTAAGATGAATTTCTATAAGGTCTCATCTTTCTTTTCTCACAGATTTGAAAGGACTCATAAAAATTTTTTTTAACCAACAGATTTTTTATGACTCACTGGGATGGCTCCTCTCTCCATGTTTGGTAAATGATTGTTATCTTTGAGTATCGATAGTGGGATTGTACTTTGGTATGAATCCAAGACTATCCTTCTTTTGTTGGCACTTAGTTCATTTCATTCTTGAGTTGAGTTAGCCAACATCTTTAGGTTTTAGGATAACATTCCTTGTTGGTCTTAAATCTCCCATTGGTTTCTCCAATGGGTAAAACGAAAAGATCTAAAAAATAAAAAGAAACATTTTTAAAGACTTCCTCTTTACCATCTTCATGATAAGGAAGGGTTTGTCCTAAAATAAATAAAATCTTCCATAAAGAACTTTGTTTTTCAAAAGCACATTTTCAAAAATGCACTTAATAAAATATTTTCCACAAAATTTTGTCACCTTCATTTAACAATTTCCATAATTGTTACATGTAGGGATTTTCAAAAATAAAACCAATAAAAATTTTTCAAAAGCACAAATGTACATCTTCTTTCAAATTCACTTTGATGAAGATGTCATTTTCAAAATAAAGTGAACAATCATCCTTTCCAAAAATCACAATCATAATCATAAAGTTTTCAAAAGCACATATGAATCTTTCTATTTCAATACACTCACACTTATTGAATAAAAAGTTCATTTGTAAACAAAATTAAAATTTTCAAAAGCACATAATAATCCTTCATTTAATATACTTAAATTTATTAAATGAAGATTTCATTTCAAATAAGAATAAAAGTCATTTAGAAATCCCACTTGAGCATATCTCACATATGTTTTAAAGTGGAACTCTCTTTCAAAAAACCAAAAAAAAAAAAAAAAAAAAAGAGAACAATCACACAAAAATTTCATTTTTCAAAAATAAAATTGATCTCCATTCTACATACTTAAATTTGTTGAATGGAGGTCCCCTTTTCAAAACATAAAACCTCAACAATCATATTTCAAAATTTTTTTTTTAAAAACACATTTTGGAACCTCACTTAACATACCCAAATTTGTTAAGTGAAGTCTCCAAATCCCAAAAATTCAAAATTTTTCAAAACACATTTTGGAATTTCATTTAGCATAATCAAATTTGCTAAGTGAAGTTTCCAAACCCAAAATAAAAATCAACAATCATATTTCAAAAATTTTAAACACACATTTGGAATTTCATTTAACATACCCAAATTTGTTAAGTGAAGTCTAAATCCCAAAAATTCTAAATTTTTTTCAAAACACATTTTGGAATTTTATTTAGCATAATCAAATTTGTTAAGTGAACCTTCCAAATCAAAAATCAAAATCAACAATCACATTTCAAAAAGTTGCTAAAACACAATTTTGAAACTCCATTTAAAATACATAAATTTGTTAAATAAAGTTTTGAAATCCAAAATGAAAATCAACTATCATAATTCAAAATTTTTCTAAACACATTTTGGAACTTCATTTAACATACATAAATTTGTCAAGTAAGGTTTCCAAAATCAAAATCCAAAAATTTTCAAAATTCAAAACACATTTTGGAACTTCATTTAACATACACAAATTTGTTAAGTAAGGTTTCCAAAATCCAAAATCCAAAATTTTTTAAAAATTCAAAACACATTTTGGAACTTCATTTAACATACACAAATTTGTTAAGTAAGATTTCCAAAATCCAAAATATAAAAATTTTCAAAATTCAAAACACATTTTAGAATTTCATTTAACATACACAAATTTGTTAAGTAAGGTTTCCAAAATCAAAATCCAAAAAATTTCAAAATTCTAAACACATTTTGGAACTTCATTTAACATACACAAATTTGTTAAGTAAGTTTCCAAAATCCAAAATCCAAAATTATTTCAAAATTTAAAGCATATTTTGGAACTTTATTTAACATACACAAATTTGTTAAGTAAGGTTTCCAAAATTCAAAATCCAAAAATTTTCAAAATTCAAAACACATTTTGGAACTTCATTTAACATACACAAATTTGTTAAGTAAAGATTTCAAAATCAAAAATCCAAAAATTTTCAAAAAAACACATTTTGGAACTTCATTTAACATACCCAAATTTGTTAAGTAAAGTCTCCAAATCCAAAATCCAAAATTTTTTCAAAATTTCAAATAACATTTGGAACTTCGTTTAACGCACCCAAATTTGTTAAGTAAAGTCTCCAAATCTGAAATCAAAAAAATTTTCAAAATTGAAAACATATTTTGGAACTTCATTTAACATACACAAATTTGTTAAGGTTTTCAAAATACAAAATCCAAAAATTTTCAAAATTCTAAACCCATTTTGGAACTTCATTTAATATACACAAATTTGTTAAGTAAAGTCTCCAAATCCAAAATCCAAAAAATTTTCAAATTCCAAACAACATTTGGAACTTCATTTAACATACCCAAATTTACTTCATTTAACATACCCAAATTTGTTAAGTCTCAAAATCCAAAATACAAGAAGTTTCAAAATTTTCAAACAACATTTGGAACTTAATTTAACATACCCAAATTTGTTAAGTAAAGTCTCCAAATACAAAAATTCAAAACTTTTTAAAACATATTTTGGAACTTCACCTAGCATACTCAAATTTGCCAAGTAAAGTTTCCAAAGCAAAAAACAAAAGTTTATCAAACCCCTTTGGAACTTCTTCCCTTAGCATACCAAATTTGCTGAGGAGAAGTTTTCATTTTTCAAATAAAAAATGAAATCAAAATTTTAAACATACAATTTGGAATTTCATTTAGCATACTCAAATTTGCTAAGTAAGATTTCCATTTCACAAAACCAAGTGGATTTCATCTTTAGCATACCAAATTTGTTAAAGTTGAATCTCCACTTTCAATCATTTTAAAAATAAAATAAAACACTTAGGATTCCCTTAGCATACCAAATTTGCCAAAGGATCTTACCCTTTTCAAAAAATAAAAATATTCCGAACAAATGAAACACTTAGGATTTTCTTAGCATACCTAAATTTGCTAAGGATCCTATTTTCAAAAATTAAACAAAATACACTTGGGTTCTTCACTTTGCATACCTAAATTTTCTAAGTAAGAATTCCAAAATTTTCCAAAAATCAAACAAAAAAAATTTCAAAAAGAAACAACCACTTTTACTTTACTTAGAATACCTAAATTTGCTAAGTAAAATTTCCAAAACATTCAAACAAAATAAAATTATTTGACCCTTACTTTAACATACCCAAATTTATTAAAGGAAAGGGTCCTCAAAATCAAAATTCAAATTCAAATTCAAAAAGTCAAATGAACCTATGGAAGCATCCTATCAAAATTTTGAATCCATATTTAAACATACCTAAATTTGTTGAAGTTTGGATTCATATTCAAATTCCTCTTTCAATCAATCGCTTCAAATCTATTTGAACCCCACTTAATACTTCCAAGTTGTTGGATGTGGGTTCAAATTTTCAAAATTAAAAAAAAAATCAAAATCTATGGAGACAAAAAATTGATAAAAGTTCATTTCTCATTGATCTTTTCCAAGTAGCTTTTAGTTTCAATCAATGAATAGGTTCCCAAAAATTTGTCTTTACCTTCCCTCAAGGAATGGATCTAGCCTTAGATCAGGCTGACTTCCCTCAACTAGACCATACCCACTTGATCCATTTTGGCGTGGAGGGAGGGCCAAGATCACTTGTGAGGGCATTCCCTCCTCACCATAGTATGCGGAATAAGGTGGCTCGTAAGTCGGTCATCATGGTAGACTTACCCCATTTATATCTCCTCAGAGGAAAGTATGGCCACTCACTCCCAGTAATCAGCAGTTCCATTTCCCAATTATAGTTCATCCTAGAGTTGCACATGTTTCCTCGATATGTGCTAACCATACCATCTATACCTCAAGACTCCCTTTTGGCTTGCCTCCCCAACATTTGAGTATGAGTCTAGCTCACACTTCTCTCATCCTACTCGCACCTAGCATATGAACAAGAATTGTATGGTCAAATGGTTCCATACTCTATAGTCAGAGAGTCAGAGGCAGCTACCAGATCAGCCATGGATGAGTCTCCCATGGTCATATCACCACTGGTTATGAAAACCAATTTCATCCTCTCTTAGGATCAGATAGAGAGGATGCTAGGAGGATCCGTTCATCGCCTCCTCCAGTGGTGCACTTACAACCATCAGTTTCTAGGAGTTGGAGGTTGTATGCCGCCTCGCTCTATTTATGTAGCGCATCATATGAACACTCGTGAGTCTAGAGCTACTTTGATCTTCATTCTATTATCCCTCATAGCGTGGGGAGACAGATCCATCAAGAGAGGGCCCATGAAGCCCATACATCATACATCACCGAGAGAGTGCGTGAGGTTCAACCATCGCCAGCCGCCTTGGTAGACTTTCCATCGACACACCAGACCGACCATAGGATAGATTCTTCTCTAGGACCCACCATGGAGGGCCTACATAAAGAGTGGAGTCTCCACCCCACCGCTCTACCCCACGTCCACCATCTTCAGTGTAGATTTCAGCATCACCCATTCCATCTAAGGCCATGAAGGCAGCATCCGAGAAAAAATGTGCCCCGTTGGTGATTTGGCTATGACCAAGGGATCCCAATGAAGATGACTTGATGGGGGATTCAGCTGGCATATGCATGGTCGATACTAGAGGCTCCTTAGGGAGTAGCAGGTCATGGTAGGTGATGAGGCTGATCAAGGAGACATCGCAAAATCTGCCCATCACCTCCAACAGTAGTTAAGGTAGAAAGATGGATAGATTGATAGGATGGCACACTAGTTGCAGGACTTATTGGAAATAGTGTTAGTGCTTCAAAAGCAAGCCCTTCCAGTTCATCCTAGTATAGTCGATGTCAGTCAGCCTGAACTAGTGCATGTCTTAGACCCAGTTAAGACTCTACCTCCGCTGAGCAAGGTAGCACTAGTCTGTATAAGAAGGTAGTGTAAAGTACCTCCATACATGAAAAGATCAAATCCATGGTTGAGCAGGTGAAGGAAGCTCTCAAGCTCGGGAAGGATCATCTTCTAAAGGGTAGACCCTACCGGAATTGATGATCCATATCCCAAGGGTTTTATACCTCCTTCCTTCAAGAGCTGAATGGCTTGGAATCGAAAAATATATAGCTCACTTAAGTTGTTGCAATGTGACAATAATGCTTTACTCTTTAGACTCTTTGTAGAGTGGGTATCTCCTTTGATTGGTATGTCGAACGTCAATAGTTCAAGAAAAGACATTTGCTAAGTTAGAGCAACTCTTCATCAAGAGATTTGTTGTAGCTCAATAAAGGGTTACTGTAGGTGATTTAGTAATAATAGCACTCTAGTGAGTCACTTGCTGATTATATTCTCCGATGGTGTAACCTGAGTATGAAGTGTGAACTGGAGTTGTCTGAACAACATGACATTGAGATTCTCTTGAAAAATATCCATGGCCCGGTCGTCTTCATGGTTAAGGGCTTCACCATAAAGACATTTGAGAAGCTAATCAACAAGGCTAGTACAAGGAGAGGCCAAACAATATCTTTTCAGATGTTCCAAGCAGAATCCAAGGTTTATGAGAAGAAACCCGGAGCAGTAGCAGTGGTTGATAAGGGGAAGCAACTAGCTTGAGATCAGTTTGAGCGACCACAACCTCAACAGCCTCCACCTCCTTTTCCACCATCGCCTCCACCTCCAAGACAGCCACCACCTCACCACACCAACAAAAGTGACATGCATATCCCGCTGTAGCTATGGTCACCTACTCTTTAGATAAGTTAAACAAATCTTATTCTTTTAAGAGGAGGTAATCGTGAAAATCTTTAAGAATCTCTTAAAAAAAACTTAATTTTAGCTACCCGAGCCTAGAGAGGAGGAAGTAAAAGTCATGATCCAAACTTTGCCCTTACCACCATATGCTAGGGCACATTTTTTGGAGGATTGCTTTACATTCAAGGACGGCTTGAGCATATCAAGATGGTCAGTTTTATCCCAAAGGACTATTTTGTGGAACAACCTTCCAGTTTCATCAGGGTAATCCTTGGGGATACAAGTAATCCTACCAAAACCAAAGAAGGTTGGGATATCTCTTTGTCTAAAACCTCTAAGAAAATAATTCAAAAGATCAAGAAGCTTTCTTGCAGTATTGAGTCACTCAAACCTCCAACACCAAGGAAGGTTTGCGTGCCAACTCTAGAAAGTGGGAGCTCAAGAAATATTAGCAACATCGATGTGTCGGGATACCTTAGACCACCGATCATATTCAGCCTCTAGCCTTTAGTTGTAGCTTCCACATTGGTGACTTCTTCCATTTCAACTAGTTCTTCTATTTGTTCTACTAGTAGAACTCTTGTATCAGTGGATTAAGGCATTAAATCCCTTACTCCACTCACTCTACTTGACTTCTACTTTGTACCTCCAAAAACTTTCAAGAAATTGAAGAATAAAGCTGATTTGAATTACAATTTGTCTTCTCCTATTCCAAATTATAACTCTTCAAGTCTAATTAACTATAATGATTTTGATCTTCCTCTTTCTGATTTAGAGTTGGACTTTCCAACTCTGAATGCTATGAGTTCACCTCTTGAGATAGACTTAGAATCATCTATGAGAGTCCCATAGGAGAAGCGTAGGTGAGCTGCAGTGAACTTGCCACCACTTTACCTCAGAGATTAATAAGTCAACCTTGTAGTGGCAAGGTTCTACCTCCTAGGCGCACCTCTAGATAGAAGGAAGTCATTGGTAAGATCGAGAAGCCCTTCCATGATGCTCCACCCTTAGATATGCTTGTGGAAGATCAATCAAAGGTGGACTATAATGTCCTTTCTCATTTAAGAAAGTTACCATCTAAGCTAAGAATATATGATGCTCTTATCTTATCCAGTGAGATGAGGGAGTCACTAATCAAGGCTCTCCTTGATCTTGAAATATGCTTAGCTCAACTGACCGCTATAGGTGAGGAAGCACACTATGCAAAAGAAGCCCAAGGGATCACCTTCACAGACGAAGACCTTCTACTAGAGGACTTGGAGCACAACCGTCCCCTATACATTACAATCGACATGGATAGGTTCAGACTCACCAGGGTTCTCATGGATTCTGGTGCATCAATAAATATTATAAGTTTAAAGACCCTTGACTATTTAAAGATCGACATCTCTACTCTCCTAGGAAATAGAATGATGTTGAGAGGATTCAATGATCAAGGCGAGCGGGCTTTAAGTTCTATAGTGTTTCCTTTGGGGACAGGTGACTGGAAGACTGGAGCCAAGTTCTACACCATTAATTCAAATACTTCATTCATTACTTTGCTTGGTAGGCCTTAGATACATCAAAATAAGATTGTTCTATCCTCCCTTCATCGATTAATCAAGTTCAAAAGAAAATTGGAATTGTACAATGAGAGATGAAAAAAACCATTTTAGTTAGAGATTGAGATTTATGAGGATGTGACCTATTACCTTCCTCAAAACACCATTTCTCGTAAACTTGGATAAAATTTAAATACAAATGCAAAAGTAAAAGAAAATGAAGTAAAAAAAAAAATAAAAAGAAAAAGAAAAGAAAAAAAAAAGAAAAGTCTAAGTGAGCAAGAAAGGGGAATTGAAGAGGATCTACATATCACATTCCACCCACAGTTTATTCCATCATATGGACATGTGGATAGGATGGCTTAACCTCCACCAGGTAGAGGTAGAGGTAGTTCTAGGTGGGGAGGCCTAGTTGGCCTTTTAGAGATCATGTTTGAGTTCATAGGAGTACCCCTACTATTCATATAGACTTGGAATCCCGTTTGAAGGATTAATCTAATATGATTAGTATACCAGCCAATTCCTCTCAGCAGATTCCATTGGAGGTGACTTTGATCCAAGAGAGACAAGAGCCTCCAAGCAAATAAAGTATTCAAATCGATTTATGTGAAACTATCGAGGTGGGAACCTTAGTCTTATCTACTTACATCTCAAAAGTTGAAGGTTTAGTAGTTAAGGAAGTCCCTAAGTCTTCTAGTGACATGAAGTAGAAAAGGTTCTTTTGGGTTCATCATCCTCAAGTCGAGAGCGAGAGGTGGATGTAGGACTTGAGGATGATACTTTAAAGAATTAATGGAATTACCTTTTGACTTTTACTCACCTTGTGTTCAAAATCTTATACAAAAGGTTTAGTTCCTCACACTTGGTCCAAGCATAGGTAATACTTTGAAAAGTTATGGAATACGTAGGGAAGCACAATCAAAGCGACACTATTGACAGAGTTTGGTCGATGAGAAGATTATTGCCTAGTTGTTACCAACCATTTGGAATCGATAGGTTCTTCTCACACATCCCCAACTCTTATGAGAATGTGTGTTTAGAAACTTCGATGATCGATGATCTCCAAGTCAAAGAGGCACCACCAGAGTTTGAAGAATATATTCATTCAATAATCATCAAACTAAAAGAAATCAACCTCGGATAAGAAAATCCTCCGACATACATCATTCATTCTGAATGAAAGAAACCAATGACTTAGTTAGGCTATTGATTGAGTTTAAAGACGCTTCGCATGGAGTTATGAAGAAATGCCTGGATTATCTCCTGATGTTGTAGTCCACAAGCTAGCAATAGACCCTAACATTACCCCTATTAAGCAAGGTCCTAGATGCATGCGATTAGAAATTAAACAACAAGTCATTTCAAAAGTTAAGAAACTGATCGATGTTGGTTTCATCAGGGAAGAAAAATATCCTACCTGGTTAGCTAGTGTCATCCCAGTTAAGAAGAAGAATCACCAAATTTGCATATACATCAATTTTAGGGACTTAAATAAGGCATGTCATAAGGATGAGTTTCCTCTTCCTATAAATTTTGCATCATCAATTTTGGACTTAAATCATGTCATGGATGAGTTTCTCTTTCTATACTAGAATTAATTGTGGACATGTCATCTCATGCGTTCTCTTTCATGGATGGATCATCGCTATAACCAAATCAAGATGTCTCCTAAGATGAAAGAAACATTACTTTTGAACCTCGAAATCTTCTATTATAGGGTCATGCCTTTTGGCCTTAAAATGCTAGTGCTACATACCATATGGGCCATGACTCGGATCTTAAATGAACTCATCCATCATCGTTGAGTGCTACATTGATGATCTAGTAGTCAAGAGTTTAGAAAAGGAAGACCACCTCTTTGACTTGAGTAGTTTTTTGAATGGTTAAGATAATATAACCTCAAGATGAATCCCGTGTGTGAATTTGAAGTCACTTTAGGAAATTCCTTGTTTGTTGTTCACGGGAATAGAAATAGATCCTAAAAAGATTAAAGATATCTTAGAAATGCCTCCTCCTAAGAGTTTAACTCAACTTAGATCCTTTCAAGGATGGCTGGCGTATCTAAGATGCTTTATCTCAAACTTATCAGGAAGATGAAAACCCTTCTCTGCACTTGTAAAAAAGGATGCCAAGTTCAAGTGGGATGATAAGTGTCAGCATGCATTCGAAGACATCAAAGAATACTTGGTGAAGCATAGTTCTAGCTATCCGGATAGGCCTTGATCCTTTACTTCTCATTGGATGACTCTCGATGCTCTGTTGGCCCAAGCCAGCAACGAGGGGAAGGAAAGCTCACTCTACTACCTCATCCATCATCTGATCCTTGCTTAAGTAAATAATCCACCTATTGAGAAGCATTGCCTAGCTTTGATCTTTTCAGCTTAGAAGCTATGACACTATATGCTTTCTCATAAGATGAACTTGATCTCTAGAACCAATCCACTGTAGTACCTCATTACATGGCCAACACTTTCTGGATGTTTGGCTCATTGGTCCATGATACTCTCATAGTTCGATATCACATTTGTACCCCTCCGTGCGGTAAAAGGACAAGTACTGGTGGATTTCTTAGCAACACACCCACTTCCTGCTTATTCTTCACTTAGTAACGATCTCTCCAATGAACAAATCATGAACTTAGGGAGATCGATAACCACCGATAGAAGATATATTTTGATGGTGCTACTTCTTTTCTTTAAAAGTAAAGCACCACGATCTATTCTCCAAGGAAAGATAAGGGTAGGAATAGTTCTTCTAACTCCAACTGATGTGATGAGATTCTCATACTATCTTTCCAACCCACACCAATAATGAAGGCAGTATGAGGCTTTGATTGCCAATTTGGAGTTATCCATCACTATTAATGTCAAGAGCATCAACATCTTTGGGGATTCTCAGTTGGTCATCAACCGGTGGGGTCCTACCAGTCCTCAAGCCCAAGCTTCATCATTATTGAGTATACCATGAAGTTGTTGGATTCCCAAAGTCACCATCTACAAGGTTCCCCGCAAGAATGCAGATAGAGATGCCTTGGCTAAACTTGCAAGAGTTGGCATGTCAGGAAGATGAGTCCAATAAGGGTCCAAAATAGACAAGTCTTATCCCTTATTGATTGAACTCATCGAGACTTTCTCTTGAAGGGAAGGTTATCGTTGCCAAAATGGACAAGGAGCTGGATTGGAGCAACCATTCATAGATTATTTGAACACTGACAAACTATCTCAAGAGAAATCTTAAGCTTATCAGGTGAAACAGAGAGCTCTCTCTTATGCTATTTTTGATGGCACACTGTACCGCCGGTCCTTTGACCAGATATGGTTACATTATTTGGATAAACATGGAGCCCATGGAATTATAACTGAGGTACATTCAGGTCTATGTGGAGCGCATCAATCCAGTCCAAAGATGAAGTCAAAGATCAAAAGACTTGGATACTACTGGCCTTCTGTGATCAAAGATTACATGGATGTAGCTAGGAGATGCCATCAATGTCAGGTGCACGATGTGGTCCTCTACCAACCACCCAACATTCTACACCCTACACTGGCTTCATGGACATTTGAGTGTTGGGGTATCGACATTATAGGCCCAATCGATCCTCCTTCTTCCAAGGGGCATCGATTCAACTTAGATGCTACCAACTACTTTTTTAAGTGGGCGGAAGCCATCCCCTCAGAGAGGTCACAGCTCACCATGTGCTTCCATTTGTCAAGAATCATATCATATATAGGTTTTGGGTGCCTCGATGAATTATATTTGATATTAGTACTACATTCAAAAGCACAAAGATCAATAACTTTTCCAGAAGACACGATATAGATTGGAGGTACTCCACCATCTACTATCCCAAAGCTAATGGTTTAATAGAAGCATTCAATAAAACTCTCATCCAGATACTGAAGAAGACTCTTGATGATAATAAACAACAGTGGAATGAGCAGTAGGTTAAAGCCTTGTGGGCCTATCGCATAATATACCAAACTCCAACTCAGTCTACCCCATTTTCCTTAGTGTATGGGTCCAAAGTCAATCTTCCTTTAGAAGTTCAACTCCCTTCACTAAGGATAACATTGGGTAACAAGATCACTACAGAGCAAAATGTAAAGTTGCAATTAGAAGAACTCGAAGGTTTGGAGGAAAGTCACTTACAGGCGTGCCATAACTTCTAGTTGTACAAGGCCAAAATGATTCAAGCTCACAACAAGTTGGTTCGCTTTAGGTTTTTCCGAGTAGGAGAATTTGTGATAGTCCTAAGGAGACCAATTATTGCCAATCAAAAGATGGGAGGCAAGTTTGAACCCACTTGCGAAGGCCCTTATGCCATAGAGAAGGCCTACTAAGGAGGATCTTATCAGCTTATTGATTGTAAAGGGGAACATCCAATGCTTCTAATTAATGGGCTCTATCTAAAGAAATGTTAGACATGAAACAAAAATTATTTGAAAATAATCATTAATAAAAGAATAAAAATCTGATTCCATTCATCAAATCTTCTCTCTTCTCAAGTATTGTTTGTTTGTCTCATGAATCCATCATGACGTGTTTAGGGTAGGTGTAAGAGTCCCCCATTGACATCCTATCCCTCCTTCACAACACAAACACAGTCTCTCAAAGCTTTTAGAATAGGTGTAAGAGAACCCGAGAGGCATCCTATTTCGATTAGTATAACAAAGTTAGGTGTGAGAGAACCCAAGTGACATCTTTCTAAGTGGGAATCTTGTTGCCATCCGTGACATCATTTCATAATTCCCCAGTGTATTTTAAGGTAGGTGTAAGAGTTCCTATTCCTTTTAGCACATGCAAAATGACAAACACAAATCTTTTATCTTGAGCTACTTTGATGCGGGAGCAAGCCCCTTATGGCACTCACTCATTAGCTGCTCTAGGTTGGGTCTACATGCTACCTCACTAGTATGTCACCCAGTGGCCATTTTTAAGAGGATGTGAGTCCCCGTGCTTTCTTCCTAACTTAACCATTGCAAACCAATGAGCACCTTGTTAGTATGGTATGCTCTACTACCCAGCCAGTAAGCTACCTCATGTTGACTTCGTTTAAGAAGATGTGAGTCCCTGTGCTTTCTTCTTGAACTAGTCATCATATTCTAACTAGGTTGAGTATATTTGAGGCTTAGGATAAGTCCCCTAGAGGCTCCTTTACTCTTCACTACTTTTGAGTTAATATAAGTCCCCCCTAGAGGCATTCACTCAGTAGTCGCCTAGGAGAACACTGTTGAGCCAAGATAGACTATCCCAGTAATCGCCCACTATAGGGAGGATGTGAGTCCCAAGCTTTCTTCTTAGTGATTGTTGCAAACGATGGGCCCTTAGGTTGATGTTCGATGTCTATCGACTCACTTGGTGAGTACACCACTCTTGGCAGATATGAGTCCTTGTGCTTTCTCCTTGAGACAGATACCAAATACCTATTAAATTTATGACTAGCCATGTCATTTTCTCTAAGGTGTTGGATTAAGCCCTTACCAGCCCCATCCTGTGTGGGCACTCAATTTGGATCAAGTCCTTTGCAACCCCATTTAGACACTATCAAGGTTACTTTTGGATTGGACAGTCTCCCTTTTCTAATAGCCACCCCTGTGGTTGGAAAATTTGTTCAGCGAATGCACATATTCTCCATTGGTTAAATAAATTTGAGATAGGTCTAAGCTGACATAAGCTCTTTCTCAATTTGATCTCTCATAAACTAATAGGGTCAATGATGAAACTAACAAACAATAAACTAAAATAAACAAACAAAATTAATTCACTTGCGGATAAGGATTCAAGCCCCCAAAGGGCCCCTTCTCCCAAGCAGACATCCTATCTTTAGAGGTAGAACTCCCATAGGAATTGCTTGACTACGAGTCAGAAGGTTGGTACTCACTCCGTAGTCGCCCCTAAGTGTGGTTCAATCTATTTTTCCATAAGCAGGTTACCCTGATAATCATTCCGCTTTGGAAGATGTAAGACCATGATGCATTCTTTCTAGCATGATTGTCGCAAACCGACGGGCAACCTTAGGTCGGGTTTGATTTGTTGCCCAAAGCAATCGATCACCCCAGTGGACTTTTCTAGTGGAAGATGTGAGTTCCTGAGCTTTCTTCCCTTCAATTGATCATTGCAAACCGAAAGGCACTCCTTTGGTTGGATAGTTCTCCCATCGGGAAGCTACTCCCTTTAGTTTAGTAAATCTAAGTTAGGTCTAGGCTTCTACAAGCTCCTTCTCAGTGTGATCCATCAAATTGATGGAATCCATTCAAACTAATTAAAAAATAGAATTAATTATTGACTATCCTTGAGCTAATTTAAGTCCCCTAGTGGCATTCACTCAATAGTCAGCCCTAGGTCGGGTCTGATTTGTTGCCCAAAGCAATTGATCACCCATATAATTTCTTATCTCTAGAAGATGTGAGTCCCCTTGCTTTCTTCTTAAGACTTGACCATTATATACCAAAAGGTAGCTCCCCTTTGTTGGATAGTCCCACCTTGTGGTTGGTAGACTACTCCCTTTGGTAACTGAGTTAAATTAGGCTAAATGGCCCCTACTCGATTTCAAAACCTATGGGATCCATCATAACCAAAATAAGTAAACAAATTGAAAATGAAATCAATCTTGACTATTCATGAGCAGATTTAAGTCCCCATTGGCATTCACTCAATAGTCAGCCCTAGGTTGGTTTCAATCTGTTGCATTGCCAATAGATTATCCCATCAACTGGTCTTTACTTTGGAGGGTGTAATTCTATTGCTTCCATCCTAGTACAACTGCTACATTTTGAAAGGCACCCCTTTAGTTGGCTACTCCTACTATGTGTTTAGTAGACTACCCCTTTGGGTTGGTAAATCTGAGTTAGGTCTTAGCCTCCATGGCTCCAATTCAGTACATCCATTGCAAACCAACATGGCTCATCTAAAAATTTAAACCTAACAAAATTTGAAACTAATTCAACCCTCTTTCTCGGTAGAGATCTCTCCCTAGTGAGATTCAAATCAAATCAAACCTTTCATCCTCTTGTAGATGACTTGAACCTACTTCCCTAGCGGAAGGTTCACACTCTATCCCTTAGTAGATTTCTTCCCTCTCTCTTATGTCTTGGACATAGGTAGAGCCACATTGCACTAAGCTTTGGATTCTTTTTCCCTGGAGGATAGTCTGCTAGTGCTTGTGATCTCTTGGTGTTGTTGAACATCAATACGTCACCCCCGTCACACCACACCTATTGGGCGCCCTTTGTTGACCTCATTTTTAGAATGAGCTATCAACACCTCTATCTTATGCATATGATTCCTCTTAGACTTTAAGAGCTCCTTAACCTTAAGACACATCTAGTGATTAGGTGGACACTCACCTAGCCCTAGAAGACTTAGAAGAGTTAGCCATAGGAATAGGTCATGCCTTAGGGGTGTTAAGAAAATTTTCTACCCTTTAGCTTAAACCATTCCTCACTTCCCTTCTTTCAAGTCAAACTCCAAATCAATTCTATTTGATTTTCACCCAAACTTAATTCAATTCCATGATTGAAACCCATGACCAAAATCCATCAAAAAAATTCCTAAGTTCAAATCTAAGTTCTTAACCCTTAAGGACTTAACCAAAACTATGATTCAAACCTATCCAAATCTTTGAGGATTTCTCATAATTCATTTATATTCTCATTTATATTCTTATAAAGGAGTCACTTGGGTGAAGTGGGCCAATTGGGTAAATGATTGTTGTCTTTGAATATTGATAGTAGGTTCGTACTTTGGTATGAATCCAGGACTATCCTTCTTTCCGTTGGCACTTAGCTCATTTCATTATTTTGTTGAGTTAGCCAACATCTTTAGGTTTTAGGACCGCATTCCTTGTTGGTCTTAAAACCACCGTTGCTTTCTCCAATGGGTAAAATGAAAAGATCTTAAAAAATAAAAAGAAGCATTTTTAAAGACTTCCATCTTACCATCTTCATGATAAGGAAAGGTTCATCCTAAAATATATAAAATCTTCCATAAAGAACCTTGCTTTTCAAAAGCACCTTTTCAAAAATGGACTTAATAAAATATTTTCCACAAAATGTTATCACCTTCATTTAACAATTTCCATAATTATTACATGTAGGTATTTTCAAAAATAAAACCAATAAAATTTTTCCAAAAGCACAAATGTACATCTTCTTTCAAATTCACTTTGATGAAGATGTCATTTTCAAAATAAAATGAACAATCAGCCTTCCAAAAATCATAATCACAATCATAAAGTTTTCAAAATTACATATGAATCTTTGTATTGTAATACGCTCACACTTTTTAATAGAAAGTTCATTTGTAAACAAAATTAAAATTTTCAAAAAAAAAAAACACATATGAATACCTTCATTTAATATACTTAAATTTATTAAATGAATATTTCATTTCCAAATAATAATAAAAGTCATTTAGGAAATCCCACTTGAGCATATCTCACATATGTTTTAAATTGGAATTCCTCTCTTTCAAAAAAAATGTTTGAAAATAATTATCAACAAAAGAACAAAATTTGATTCAATTTCATCAAAATCTTCTATTATTTCGAAGCATTGTTTGATTGTCTTACGAATCCACCATGACATGTTTAGATAGATGTAAGAGTCCCATAGTGGCATCCTATCCCTTTTTCACAACACAAACACATTTTTCTCGATGCTACTAGATTAG
Source organism: Cymbidium sinense (assembly GCA_021442155.1). Lineage (NCBI taxonomy): Eukaryota > Viridiplantae > Streptophyta > Magnoliopsida > Asparagales > Orchidaceae > Cymbidium > Cymbidium sinense. The sequence continues at coordinate 141,926,627 of CM038216.1, forward strand.
GTGGAAGATCCCAAGTGGCATCCTATCTCGACTAGCATAACTGAATTAGGTGTGAGATCCCAAGTGACATCCTTTCTTAGTGGGAATCTGTGTTGCCATCTGTGGCACCATTTTATCTTCCCCTAGTGAGTTTTAGGATAGGTGTAAGAGTTCCCCAGTGGCATCCTATTACCTTTAACACAAACACTAAATACATATCTTCTTCTTGAGCTCTTTTGATGTGGGAGCAAGCCCTTGTGGCACTCACTCATTAGCTGCTATAGGTCGGGCCTACATGCTACCTCGCTAGTATGTCATCCCAGTGGTCATTTATTTGGAGGATGTGAGTCCCTGGGATTTCTTCCTAACTTGATCATTGCAATCCAACGAGTGCCTTATTAGTTTGGTAGTCTTCATTGCCCAACCAGTAAACTACCTCATATTGACTTTGTTTAAGAAGATATGAGTCCCCACCCTTTCTTCTTAAAGTAGCCATCATGCACTGTCTAGGTCGAGTATTCTTGAGGTCTAAGTGTAAGAGTCCCCCAGTGACATCCTACCCCTTCAAGCAAAAACACATATCCTTTGTCTGAGGCTATTTTGATGTGGGAGCAAGCCATTATGGCGCTAACTCATTAGTTGCTCTAAATCGGGTCTACATGCTACCTCGCTAGTATGTCACCCCAGTGGTCATTTGTTTAGAGGATGTGAGTCCCCGCACTTTCTTCCTAACTTGATTATTGCAAACCAATGAGCACCTTGTTAGTTTGGTAGTCTTCATTGCCCAGCCAGTAGACTACCTTATGTTGACTTCATTTAAGAAGATGTGAGTCCCGACACTTTCTTCTTGAACTATCCATCATGCACTGACTAGGTCGAGTATCCTTGAGGTCTAGGTGTAAGAGTCCCCTAGAGGTATCCTATTCCTTCAAGCACCTTTCTTTTTGATAAAGCAAGCCCTCCTCCTAATTAGTGAGGGATTGGGTCTACATGCTACCTCGCTAGTCTCACCCTGTGGTCATTTGTTGGATGTGAGTCCCCTCACTTTCTTCCTAACTTGATTGAAAACCAATGAGTTATTGCAGTTTCAGCCTAGCTAAGCTACCTCGGTTGATTTTGTTTAAGAAGATGTGAGTTCTGCTTTCTTCTTAATCATCATAATCTAACTAGGTGAGCATATTTGAGGTTTAGGTAAGTCCCAGGCTCCTTTCCTCTTGACTACATATGAGCATATAAGTCCCCAATGGCATCAAAAGCCTAGAGGTAACACTGCCGAGAAGATGACTATCGAGCAATGGTTCACATAGAGGATGTGAGCCCTCGTGCTTTCTTCCCAGGCTGATTGTTGCAAGCTAATGGGCACCTTAAGTTGGTTGATGTTCGCTATGCTGACAGCGACTCACATGGTGGATAGACCACTCTTGGAAGATGTGAGTCTCCGCGCTTTCTCCTTGAGTTGGCCACAAAATACCTATTTGATATATGACTAGCCATGTCATTTTCTCTAGGGTGTTGGATCAAGCCCTTAGCAGCCCCTTCCCCTATGGGCACTCTATTTGGATCACGTCCTTTGTGACCCCATTTAGACAATACCTGCATTACTTTTGGATTGGACAATCCCCCTTTTATAGTAACCACCCCTGGTGGAGAATTTGTTAGGATGTAGATTCTCCTTGGTTCAATAAATTAGAATTCAGATATAGCTCCTTCTCGTTTGATCCTTACAAACTAATAGGATCCAAATAAACTAAACAAACAAAATATTCACTTTGGATTAGAATTCAAGCCCCCAAAGGCCCCTTTTCCCAAGCAATCTCTTGGGCGGTAAAACTCATATCTACTACTTGAGTAGATAAATCGGTATACTCACTCAGAAGTTCTTAGGTTAGGTTCAATCTATTTTATTATAGCTATGACAAATCATTTTTTGGAATATGTAAGATTATACACATTCTTTCTAGCATGATGTTGTAAATGATAATCAAGTTTTGATTTGTTGCCCAAAGCAACCGATCACCCCAATGGTCTTTTGTAGTAGAAGATGTGATTCCTTGAGCTTTCTTCCTCTGAATTGATGATTGCAAATTGAAAGGCACTCCTTTGGTCGGATAGTTCTCCCATCGGCGGGGAAGCTACTCCCTTTGGATTGGTAAACCTAAGTTAGCCTAAGGCCTCCATGGCCCTTACTTAGTGATCCATTGAAAACCAATGGGATTCATAAAAACAAACTAAAAAAAAATTAATCTTGACTAGCCTTGAGTTGATTTAAGTCCCCCAGTGGCATTCACTCAATAGTCAGCCCTAGATAAGGTTCAATTTGTTGCCTTGCCAACAGATCACCCCAGTGGTTCCTTATTTTGGAAGATGTGAGTCCCCTTGCTTTCTTCCTAAACATAACCATTGCAAACCAAAAGACATTTCCTTGGTTGGATAGTCCTACCTTGTGGTGGGCAGACTACTCCCTTTGGATTGGTAACTTGAGTTAGTCCAAGGCCTCTATGGCCCCTACTTAGTGTGATCCATTGTAAACCAACAAAATCCATTAAAAAAAATCATTCAAAAATATACTAAAAATAAAATTAACCTTGACTATCCTTGAGTTGATTTAAGTCCCCTAGCGACATTCACTCAATACTCAGCCCTAGGTCAGGTTTGATTTATTACCTTGCCAACCGATCACCCCAGTGGTTCCTCATTTTGGAAGATGTGAGTCCTCGTGCTTTCATCCAAAACTTGACCATTGCAAACTGAAAGACACCACTTTAGTTGGATATCCCTACCTTATGGTTGGTAGACTACCCCATTTGGATTAGTAAGTCTGAGTTAGGTCCAGGCCTCCATGGCCTCAACTCAGTTCAGTCCATCACAAACCAACGGGATTCATCAAAATAATAAAAAAAATGAAATTGATCTTTTGTCTATCTTTGAGTTAATTTAAGTCCCCCAGCAGTATTCACTCAATAGTTAGCCCTAGGTTGGGTTCAATCCATTTCCTTGCTAATGGATCACCCTAGTAACTGGCCCCTACTTTGGAGGATGTAAGTCTACTATGCTTTCTTCCTAATATAGCTGCTGTTGTGATGGAAGAACACATATAGAGTTGCCTTCAAATCTATTGGTGAGAAGGAGAAGACAACATTATATATGGAAATTCATTTTGGTAAGACACCACATAGATCCTCAGATGTACTTATTCAGGTGATCGGGTACATCATCAAGGAATAGTGTACTATCTCGAAAGATAGAAGTCACTACCCTTTAATGGAACCGATCACCTCAATAAGGACTCTAATGATGGGTGCATATGTACTGAGATTCTTCCCTACTTTACATGGAAAACAGTTTATTTTAAATCGGGTTTGTTAAGTTCTACAAAGCTCATAGTAATTACATCCTAAGAGATCCCTTAGAAAACTCTCGATTAAGGTAAATGATCGTTATCTTTGAAGATTTCAATAGGGAAGGACTATCGATCAATTGGTTTGTATTTTTGAAGATCAAATGGGATTGATCAAAAGAGGGAGTTATTGTCGAAGCCAAAATGGAAGATAAGTAGATGCTCATTGCTGAAACCTAGCATCATCTCAAACTATCCTAAAGGGCTTTATATTTTAGAAATTGATTTAGTTTGTTTGAGTTATATTTTCATTAGAATTTTAGGACTTAAGATTCCTTAACACAAGATTAAGGAAATACCTAAGAGGTGAGGAATTATGCTTATGGCCCATAAAAGGGAAAAGCGACCTCAGAATCTAAATCTAGGGAGCTTCAGTGAGGGCTGGAAGTACAACCTAAATCTAAAAAAAATAGGTAATTGGTTTGTCTTCATAAGAGAGGACAAACCACCCAACAGCTTAGACTTACAATTGCCTGGGGATGGCCGCCAACTAACTCCTCCTACAATTTTAAATACATGTAGGCAAGTCTTTATGCTTATGCAAGATAGCTAGGATATTATTATTTAGAAAGAGACTAAGTCCTTAAACTCACTCCTAAAGAGACTAGATCATGTAAAGGGACAAAATGACCTAAATGTAATAAATTCAAATTTCATTTTATTATTATTTTGGACAATCATTTTGACTCAGCTAATATGATTTTATGACTAATGCATAAGAAATGGCCAAAATCAGAAGGTAAGAGGTGAGTTTCCACCATGGCCTACAAAGGTTAAACCAAGTTCTCTAGAAAAAGGTGGAAGCCCTCTAATCAAGAGTGAAATAAGATGCATTTGTGCATGATATTATAAAGAAAAGCTCATCCAGCTAAGGGGTTGCTAATTCTTTTATCTTGATTTTAAACCTAAGCTTTAGGTGAGGTTATGAGTTGCTTAATTTTAATTTGAATTTTTAAGTTAGGTAAAAGATTTATTTTTCCCTAAAGAGCTTAATCCACATCTAGGCCATACATAAAGTAAAGAAGAATCTAGGAAAAGCATGCCACTTAATGCAAAACCTAAATAAATCATCAATCAATTTATATAGCTAATTGCAAAAAGAATAAAAGGTTGTTTGTGATCGGGCACTACCGCACAAACCTGGAAATATCAAATATGGGTAGCCGAGATCTACCCTTATACAACCCGGATTACAAATAAATTGAATTTACAATTAAGCAAAGGAAATCATTGTTATGGGGGTCTTCAAGCTTTATTCTTCTTTCTTTTTTCTTCTTTCTTTCTTTTGGTACCTCCTTTGGATGGTTGGAAGGTGGATGTTCCAAGGATTCACATGGTGTGTAAGATGGGATCTTATGACCAATGCTCATCCTAGTCCCCCATAACAAATCATTCCAAAATCTTATATATACAAATTTTTACATGAAAAGGAAAAGTAGAAATCTAATTAACACCTACAAAATAAAGGTTAGTTAAATCACACCACAAAAATCTCAAGCATGTTTATTGGACTTATCACCCCACACATGGGTGACTAAGTCTATCTGGCCTATGGATTATGCAAAGGAGTATAAGCAGCTACAACCAATAAGCATTTATATTTTTATTTATGATAGCACCCCTTAAGCATAATCTCTTACAGAAAAGAATAGTTAGACTAAGCATGTCCTACCATTCATTCTATGAGCATACACCCTAACATCTAGTCTAAAATATTCATCACAAAATAAAATATAACATCAAGCCATGCACCGACCTAACCTAAGGCTAGAAGCGGTAACTTAGGCTAATGTGTGCTTTAAAGTGGTATGCTTGGCTACGACTTTGGGTTTGAAATTTTCTAGGTGAAGAAGGGCATGTTCAACTTAGAGAGGTTTTAAGTTGCTGTTTAAGTGTTTTAGATTATTTTTATTTCATGTTTTGATTTGGTTTAAGTAAAACCTATAATTAATTACTAAGTTAGAGAGTGAAAGAGAGAACTTCTTCCTTCCCCAATCTTAAGAAATTTTCTAAAGTAGGTTCATGTTTTAGTTTCATTTAGGTGAATGTTTTGATTAAATCTTTTAATTAATCCTAAGTTTAGATAATGAGAGTAGTTAACACACTTTATGATGCATGCTAAGTAATCCATTTAAGAAAATTTAGGAATTAAACATGTATGATTTTCTTAACTAGAAAAGGTTTTCCTTATCCAAAATTTCCACATACATGCATGAAAGTAAGAAAGGCATAAGTAAGTACAACATTGTTAATCGAGGTGACAAGACCAGTAATAGGCTACTTGAATCCTTGTAACCTCGGGGTTGTTTAGACTAATTTACCACTTTCCTTAAAAACAAACATGCATATAAAAGAAGTGAAGTAGAAAAGGAAAATGCAAAAGTTTCTTAGTGGATTTGTTTTGTTTATGCAATTTATTCATGCAGGTGTAGATAATCCTTCTTAGATGATAGCATAGGGATGAATAGGGTATAGAATTAAGTAAGTGTTGGGTTCTTTTCAAATGAACTCTACATCTTACCAACTTCTTATTCAAAACTATGCTAACATAAGAAAGAAAGAAATGCTACACTAAACATGACTTTGTAATCTATCAGATGCAAGCTTATAATTAAGATATGAATAGCACACTTTCAGATTTGATATTTTATTTATAATTTTTGAAAATATTTTGGATTTAGTAGTGATAATAGCCACTCATATTTTACTTTACCCAACACATGCACATTTGACATAAAGTAAACAATTTTTATTTTTATTTTTAAATTTGAAACATGAAATTATGAATGTAAGAATCACATGACATACAACTTAACATGTTGGGAAAGATTCAAAGCAATGAAATCATGTAAACAAACTCACTTTACTTAAATCCTAAAGGCATTCTTAAGGAATAAGAAAATTGAGAATAAATCAAAGTGAATTTCAAAATAATTTTTGTTTAGTTTGAAGTTTGATTTAACTCTAAAAAGGTGAGATGCGTTTTCTATTCCTAACCCATTCCCATGTGTATTTTATAAATTTGTTTAATTTTTAGATAATTAAATCCATTTTAAGCATTGATTAGGTTAAGGTATGAATTAAGTGGCTTAATTAACCCTTCCCTACACCACCATAGAAAAATTAACTAAGTAATTAGGAGCCAATGAGATGACATAAAATTCACAAGGTATTTAAATTTGTAATGCACCTAATAATGAAAAAGGGCTCACAATTAAAAGTTAATTAAGCTAAGGGGTTTTAGCTTAAGTACTTTTAAAACACCTTTTCATACATATGAAAGGGGTTTTAATTTCCTTAATTAAACTTAGGCTATTAAACACCTAAGCATCTACCCAAGGTAGATTAATTAAGTTTGGAACTTTTAAAATTTTGAAAATGATTGATTAGATGATTAATGAGTTAACCCTTAATTAAGAGGGGATTAAGGAGAGCTTAGGAAAAATATTATACCCCAAAATTATTCTGGAAACCCCAACTCTAACCAATCCCTAATCATAGGGTAAATCTACTAATTACACATTAATTACCCTTAATTATATGAAAGGGGTAATTAGGGAATGAAATAGCAATTTCCCCAATTATGCCCTCAATAAATCTCAAGAAAATTAGGGGAGGCAGAGATCATCCCCTAAAATGAACCCTAAAAATTTAAGATCAATTGATGACCTAATTAAAGAATAATTAGCTAAATAAAATTCCCTAAGAAACCTAAATTCAAAGAAAAGGAGAATTCAAAATCCATTGAAAACATTTTTAAGATATTCTAGATGAAATTATCATTGCATAGCATTTTTCGTCATATTTTTCTATGAAGAGTTATGAATTTTAAAAATTATAGGGATTAATTAGAAATTAAACAGGTAAATAACTAATACCCACTTAATCTCAGCTCACGGCGCGATGCATGGTAGCGGCAGTCAGTGCGCTTTACACGCGCCACACCATGAGCCACTCACTTAGTCGTCACATCGAAAAGGCGGCTGGAGGTGCTCGCGCTTTTGATCTCTGTCATCCGATCAAAGATCGGACGACCATTGATCTCCTTACATTTTATAAAATGGATAACAAGTATATAGACGTGGGAATAATCTTGGCCGTCCATCCAAACTGTACGAATGGACGACCAGATTCATCCCTGCCAAAGCTCAAGTGGAATGAGATCCATCCACTTTCTAGGCTTTGATCCAAGCTCAATTGAGCTCGAATTAAGCTAGAATTTAGCCCACACCTTCATCATGCAATTACCAGTACATGCAATGGCTAAGATCCTATGAAATTAAAGATCACCTCACAAATAACCAACACCTATGAGAATTAAGGTAAAAAAATCACTAACCTCACCAGAGGTGATCATCGACATTCGATTACCTTGGAGGAGCTTCGTCTGGTTGAGATGAAGCCTTGCTAAAGTTTTGAGCACTTAAGGTTGAGTGTATAGCTCTATGGGCCAACTCCTGCTCAATTCCTTTACAGCTTTGATCAAGCTAGGCCTCTCCTTGCCTTTAGAACTTTAGATAGAACTTAAACAAACTTGACTTGACCCTCTGATGGAGTGCGCAAGAGCAATTGGATTAATTTGGAGTAGGGAAGAAATTGGCTCTTCAATGGACCTCTCCTATTTTCAAGTGGAGAAAATCGAGAAGATGGAAATTGAATCCAACTCTAGGAAGCTTAGGATCACTTGCAAATGGCTCCTAACTCTCTCTAGTCCTCAATCGAGTGTGATTCAATGAAAATAAAAGTGAATTAGAGGGAGTATATCTCCCCCTTGAAGGATCGGATAGATGTCAATGTCCATGTCATTTTGATCCAATAAAGCATATGGAGTGAGCTATTTTGGTTGTTTTGAGTGTGCACATGGTCGATTTGGCCAGAGGAGTGGAATGCCAACTTTCTATGTGCTTGAATTGAGCTTGAGAGGGAGTTTGAAATTCTAATTTTTTTGGCTAAGGGGTTGTGTTTGGTCTAGGGACCAAATGGGCTGGCCCAAACCCATTGGGTTGGGTGCACCACTCATCATTAAGTCCCCTTGAGCTTTTAGGAAAGCCTCAGGTGATTGTGAAGAGTGTATGACCAAAATACCTATGGGCTAGGCCAAAATTTGTTCTATGGCATAGGAGTAAAATCTTTATTTTGATATTTTTTTTAATTTGAGTATGTTTGGTATGTTGAAAAAATAGGTTTGGCCAAGTTTCATTTGATTTTGAATCCATTTGATAGGGTTTGGATCATGTTGACCCATTTAGGTCAAATGGGTCAACTTGGGTCAAGTTGAGCAATTGGTCAAATTGGGTCAAACCAAGGGTTGGGTCAAATTCATATGACCATTTGAAATATTTTGGTGGCTTTGGTTTGATTCAATTTGGTATATATTTGATTTTGGCTCATATGACATTTAGGTCAAATGGGTCAAATGACCATTTGACCCATTTGACCTATTAGAGGTACTTCAAGAAGTTAGGTTTAATGAGTGGATTGGCATCTTTTTTTTTCAATCAATTTTGGTTAAGTTCAATTTTGGCTCAACATGACCCCTTTAAGTCATATTGGGTCTAAGGTCAATTGGGCTAGGTTGGGTCTAGTTGGCTAATTGAGGCTCTGGTCAAGTTCCACAAGTGATTTAGGATGGACTTGACCCATTGGTTCCAATAAATTTGGCTTAGATCAAGTTTTGACACATTTTGGCCCTTTAGGTCAAAATGGGTTCAACCTAGGTCAAGTGGGCCAATTGGGCTAGGTTAGGCTCAAATGTTGGCTTGGTCAAGTTCAAACATAGGTCATGAATGAACTTGGATCAATGATTTCAATCAATTTGGCCTTGGTGGATTTTGGATATGTTAGGTTTAACTTTAGATTGGTGACTCAACCAACCTTGCTTGACTTCAATTTGATTGATCATCCCATGATGATTGTCATGATGAGAGGCAAGTATGAGTTTGGTTCAATCCTATTTGGTTAGGATCAAAAGTTGGCTCAAGGGTACTTTAGGTCACTTTGGGTCAAGTGAGCCTAAGTGGGTCAAATGTTTTTAAAAAGCTTGAGTTGATTGATCTTGTATAAGGACTTATGATTGAAATATAAATCCATTTACAAGAGGTTTGAAGTCAAATGGATTTTGATCCATTTGAAAATTTCATATTCAAAGGAAGAATATAAAGGGGTCTTGGGTTTGATTTTTTGATTTGGGTTTTGATTGTTTGATTGAAGTTTGGATATATGAGCTCATGATTGTAGGATTGATTGAACCATGAGAGAAAATCAAGGGTTTGGCTTGATTTGAAAGTGATTTGGCTAAGTTCAAGATTTTGACTTGAAAGGCTTAGATTTGATTTTGAGTGGAATTGAGTTTGATTTTTGAAATTGGTTTTGATTGTTTGAATTTATATTTCATTTATATATGTGAATATAAATGAAGATATAAATTGATCATGAGAAAATTTCAAAGATTTGAAAGAGTTTAATCATGATTTAGGTGAATCCATTAAAGTGAATTTAAAGGATTTAAGAGAATTTTTTTTAAATTGAAATTTAATTTTTTTAATTTGGATTGGATTGATGTATGTTTATATTTCATTTATATATAAGAATATAAATGAGAATATAAATTGAGTTTTGAGAAAATACCATGAGTTTGAAATGGTTTGATCAAAGTTTAGGTTAAATCCATTAATGGAAAATTTAGGGATTTAAGGGAATTTCAAGGACTCTAAATTTGGAATTTAATTTTTGCCTTTGATTGGATTGATTTATATTTATATTTCATTTATATATGAAAATATAAATGAGAATATAAATAAGTTTTGAGAAAATCCCAAGGGTTTGAAGTGATTTGATCAAGGTTTAGAGTTGATTTTGGCTAAGTCCTTTAATGGAAAATTAAAAGGACTAAGAAAATTTTGAATTGATTTGATTTGATTTGATATTTATTTATTTATAAATGTGAATATAAATGAGAATATAAATGGATTATGAGAAAATCTCAAAGCTTTGAATAAGTTTGAATCATAATTTTAACTAAGTCCTTAAGAAAGGGTTAAGGACTTAGGAAATTTGAACTTAGGAATTTTTTTGATAAATTTTGATCATGAGTTTCAATCATAGCTTTTAATCATATGGAGTTGATTGAGTCATGAGAAAATCAAATGGAATTGATTTGGAGTTTGACTTAAAAGAAGGAAAGTGAGGAAAGGTTTAAGCTAAATTTTTTTTTTTACAAGACATGACCTATTCCTATGGCTAACTCTTCAAGTCTTCTAGGCTAGGGACCGTCACCTAATCACTAGATGAGTCTTAAGACTAAGGAGCTCTTAAAATCTAAGAGTAATCCTGTGCCTAAGATGAAGGTTTTAAGAGCTAATTCTAAAAATGAGGTCAACAAAGGGCGTTCAATAGGTGTGGTGTGATTGACTAGGAACACAACATTGGTTGAGAAATGATCAACACAGAGATCACAAGCACTAATAGAAATAATATATCCTTAACCAAGGAAAAAGAATCTAGTTTTACCAGTCATAAGAGAGAGGGAAGAAATCCACTGGGATGGGATACATGAACCTTCCACTAAGCAGTTCAGTCATCCACAAGGGATGAAATGTTTGATTTGATTTGAATCTCACAAAAGAAAATATTTGATTTGAGTTCCACTAGGAGTTGAATTTGAGAGTTGAATTTGTTTTAGATGTGTTATTTGGTTTAAATGGTATTGAATAAAGCCATGGAGGCTAAGATCTAATTCAAATTTATCAAGTGGTAGTCTACTAAACACTATATTACAAACCAAAGGGATGCCTTTGGTATGTGAAGTTGTACTAGGAAGAAAGCAGTAGACTTACATGCTCCAAAGTAAAGACCGGCTGGGTAATCTCAAGAACAGATTGAACCCAACCTAGGTCACATATTGAGTGAATGCCACTATGGGACTTAGATCAACTCGATGATAGTTAAAATTTATTTCATTTTTTTTAGATTTTTTTATTTTGATTATGATGGATCCCACCATGTTCCATGGTCCAAGAAGCCTTTTAACCTATCAATCAATTCAAAGGGAGTAGTCTACCAACCACAAGGCAGAACTATCCAACAAAAGGAAATGCTTTTTGGTTTACAATGGTCAAGTCTTGAGAAGAAAGCATGGGGACTTGATCCAAAAAGAGTGCCCACAGGGGATGGGGCCGGTAAGGGATTAATCCAACACTCTGGAGAAAATGACATGGCTAGTCCTAAATTCAATAGGTATTCGGTGTCCAACTCAAGGAGAAAGCATGGGGACTCATATCTGCCAAGAGTGGTGTACTTACCGAGTGAGTCGCTATCAGCATAGCAAACAACAACCAAACTAAGGTGCCTATCAGTTTGCAATAATTAGCCTAGAAAAAAAGCTCGGGGACTCACATATTCCTTTAGCCGAACTAACTATGGGATCGATAGGTTCTTCGCTAAAAGTATCTAACTAGGGCAACTACTGAATGAATGCCACTGGGGGGCTTAGATCAACTCAAAAGTAGTAAAGAGGAAAGGAGCCTCTAAGGGACTTATCCTAAACCTCAAATATACTCGACCCAGTTAGAGCATGATGGCTAGTTCAAGAAGAAAGCATGGAGACTCACATCTTCTTAAACAAAGTCAACATGAAGTAGCTTATTAGCTGGGTAGTGAAGCATACCATACTAACAAGGCACTCATTGATTTACAATGGTCAAGTTAGGAAGAAAGTTTGGGGACTCACATCCTCCAACAAATGACCGGGACATGACAGAGGTATCATATAGACTTGAGTAGCTAATGAGTGAGTGCCATAGAGGCTTGCTCCCATCAAAATAGCTCAAGAAAAAGATTTGTGTTTTGTGCATGTGTTAAAAGGAATAGGATGCCTTTGGGGGACTCTTACACCTACCTTCAAAAATGATGGGGAATTATGAAATGAAAGGGTGCTGCTTGGGTTCTCTCACACCTAACTTAGTTATGCTAATCGAAATAGGATGCCTCTTGGGTTCTCTTACACCTATTCTAAAAGCATCGAGAGATTGTGTTGTGAAAGAGAGATAGGATGCCACTGGGGGACCCTTACACCTACCCTAAATCACTCATTGATTCAAAGACAACACTTCGAAAGAAGAGAAGATTTGATGAATGGAATCAGATTTTGTTCTTTTTATAAATGATTATTTTTAAACAAGTTTTATTTTATGAGTAATATTTCTTTAGATAGAGCCCATTAAGTAGAAGCATAGTGTGTTCCCCTTTACAATCAATAAGCTGATAAGATCCTCCTTGGTAAGCCTTCTCTATGACATAGGGGCCTTCCCAAGTGGGTTCAAACTTGCCTCCCATCTTTTGATGGGCAACAATTATTCTCCTTAGAACTAACACAAGTTCTCCTACTCAGAAAGTCCTAGGGCGGACCAGCTAGTTGTGAGCTTGAATCATTTTGGCCTTATACAACTCGAGGTTTTGGCACACTCGTAGGCAACTTCCCTCTAAACCTTCGAGCTCTTCTAACAACAACTTTACATTCTTCTTTGTAGTGATATTGTTACCCAATGCTATCCTTAGTGACAGGAGTTAAACTTCTAAAGGAAGAACAGCTTCGGACCCATACACTAAGGAAAACAGGGGTAAGAGTTGGTTACGTGGCAGTAGCTCACAAGCTTCAACTAAATCGCTTCCACTCATTTGTTTGTCATCAAGAGTTTTCTTCAGTATCTGGATGAAAGTATTGTTGAATGTTTATGCTAAACCATTAGCTCTAGGGTAGTGGATGATGGAGTATCTCCAATCTATACCGTGTCTTCTGGAAAAACTATTGATCTTCATGCTTTTGAATGAAGTACCATTATTATAATTCGAAACCAACCTATTGAAAATCAAGCATGTGAGCTATGACCTCTGGGATTTTCACCCACTTGAAAAGTAGTTGGTAAAACTAAGATGAATCGATGCCCCTTGGAGGAAAGAGGATTGATTGGACCTACAATGTGGTCCAACACTCAAATGGCCATGAAGCCGGGGTGTAGAATGTTGGGTGACTGGTGGAGGACCACTGCACCGAGACGATGGCATCTCCTAGCGCCCATGATCATAGAAGGCCGAGTATCCAAGTCTTTTGATAGACTTCATCTTCGGATGAACTGATGGCTCCACATGAATGTACCTGCATTATAATGCCATGAGCTGTTTGTCTAAACAATGTAACCACATTGGTCAAAGGACAAGGTAATGCCATCGAAGAGAGCTCATGTTTTACGGAGATTTCTCTTGAGATAGTTTACCGTTCAAATATTATATGAACCTCCAGCTCCTAGCAAGCAACGCCCTTCAAGAGAGATTCTCTCGATGAGTTCCTAATCGATAAGGGATAAGACTTGTCTATTTTGGACCCTTATTGAAATGGACTCATCTTCTAGACATGCCAACTCTTCGTAAATTTTATCCAAGGCATCTACTACTGCTTCTCGCTGGGAACCTTGTGATGAGACTGGAATCTGGGCCAACTATGTAGTAATGACAAATCTTTGAGGACCGGTAGGACCTACACTGGTTGAATCCGAGAATCCCAAAAGATGTTGATGATCTTGACAGTGATGGCTAACCAAATTGGCAATCAAAGCCTCATACTCAACTTCATTGTCGAAGGTTGGAAAAGATAGAATCTCATCACTTTGAGATTATACACCGCCTTTCCTGGGAGAATAGATCTTCACCTTTAAGAAAAGAAGCAACACCATCAAAATACATCTCCCATCTGATTGCGCCTCCCCTAAGTTCATGATTTGTTTATCGGGGAGATGTCACTAAGCAGAAGAAAGTGTGTGTAAAGAAAGTATGATAGTTCCTTTTTTACCGCAAGGGGTATAAAAGTGATTTCGAGAGTATCATGGACCAATGAGCCAAACATCCAAAAGCAACAAGTCATGAGGTGTCAGTTTGAGAGAGATCAAGTTATGAGAAAGCATATAATGAGCTTCGAGATGCAAAGATCAGGTAGTTTTTCAATAGATAGTTTGCATAGGATCTAATGATTGAAGTATTAGTGTGTACTTTCTTTCCCCTCATCATTGGCTTGGGCCAACTGAGCACCGAGAGAGTCATCCAAAGCAGCAGTATAAAGGATCAATGGCTTGCCCGAGATAGGGCTGCGAGAACTGGCAGCTTCACCAAATATTCTTTGATGTCTTCGAATGAATGCCAATACTTGTCATCCCACTTGAACTTGACATCCTTTTTGATAAGTGCAGAGAAGGGTTTGCATCTCTCTAATAAGTTTGAGAAAAAGTATCTAATGCCACCATCTTGAAAGATCGGAGTTAAACACTTAAAGGTGGCATTTTAAGATGGCTTTGATCTTTTAGATCTATTTCTATTCGATGTAGAATAAACTAAGAATTTTATTGAAGTTCCAAATGCACACTGTGATATGGTTATATTGTCTTAACCGTTTGAAAATTACTCTCAAGTCAAATAGATGTTCTTCCTTTTCTAGCCTTTTGACTACTATATCATCAACATAGCACTCAACCTGATGATGGATGAGCTCGTTGAAGATTTGAGTCATGGCCCATTATGCAAGATTTTTTTTAAGGAAAGGCATGACCCTATAACATTTCGATCGGGATTCAAAAAGCAGTATTTTTTTCATCTTCAGGAGACATCTTAATTTGGTTATAGCCAGATGACTCATTCATGAAAGAGAAGATTGTATGAGATGAGGCAATGTCCACCATTAATTCTAGTATAGGAAGAGAAAACTCATCCTTAGGGAATGCCTTGCTTAAGTCCCTAAAATCAACGCAAATGTGAATTTGGCCATTCTTCTTCATAATTAGGACAACACTAGCGAACTAGGTAGGATGTTTTTCTTCCTTGATAAAACTAGCATCGATTAGTTTTTTGACTTCAAAAATGACCTGTTGTTCAATTTCTAATCGCATGCATCTAGGAGCTTGCTTAATGTGAGTCTATTGCTAGTTTATGGACTACAATGTCGAGATAATCCGTGCATTTCTTCATAACTCCATGCAAAATAGTCTTTAAACTAATAGCCTAACTAAGTCATTGGTTTTCTTCATTCAAAGAACAACCGATGTATGTTAAGGATTTTCTATCTCGAGGTTGATTTGCATCATTGATCATTGAATTCTTCCTCAAATCGCTTCTGACTTAGATCATCATCCAGTTTCTAAACACATTCTCATGAGTTGGGGATGAGAAGAACCTATGATTAAAGGTAATCTTCATCATCAATCTTCATCATAGAACCCTAGATCCTTGATGCTTCCCTCAGTATTCCATAGCTTTTCAAAATATTTGTGACAAAGGTAATTCCATTAATTTAAAGTATCTCAAGTCCTACATCCAGCCTGACTTGAGAATGATGAACCAAAACCTTTTGCTTCATGTCATTGGAAGACTTACTTAACTAACAAACCTTCAACTTTCGAGATGTAAGTGAGGTAAGTGTTCCCAACCGCCATTAACCAAGTTTGAATACTTTGCTTTGCTTAGAGGCCTGATCTTCGTCTCTGGCTGGATCAAAAGTCACCTTCAATGGAACCCGCTAAGAGGGGTTATCTGGTATACTAATCACATTAGACTCATCCTAAGTGATCCCCCTATGTGAAGAGGGTAAGGAACATGTCCTCTATTGGATGAAGGCCAACTAGGGGTCTCCCACCTCGAACTGCTTGCCCTCTTTCTACGGTGGAGGTTGAGTCACCTACTACATGTCCATATGATGGAATGAACTATGGGTGGAATGTAGACACTTTCACTTCTTTCACTCTTTATTTTCTTTTCATTTTCTTTTGCTTTTGTATTTGCATTTAAATTTTGTCCAAGTTCACAAGAAAGGGTGTTTGGGGAAGATAATAATCCTCATAGATCTCAACCTCTCTAAAATGTTTCATCTCTTGACATGGTACAATTCAACTTGATGCCATGAAGGGAGGATGGAATGATCTTGTTCTGATGTATCCAAGGCCTAACAAGCAAAGCAGTGAAGTATATCATGATGTAGAACTTGGCTTCAATCACCAATCTCCAAATACTATAACCCAAAGCCCACCTTGATCATTAAATCCTCTCAACATCATTCTTCCTGGGAGTAGAGATGTCAATCTTCAACAGGCAAGGGTCTTTAGACTCATAATATTCACTAATGCACTGAATCCATGAGAACTAGTCCAACTGCCCATGTCGATGTATGGGGACAGGCTCCAAGTCCCTGAGAAGGTCTTCATCTATGAAGGTGATCCCTTGGGCTTCTTTTGCATAGTGTGCTTCCTCACCTATAGTGATCAACTAAACTAAGCATATTTTAGATTGATTGATGATTCCTCATCTCTTTGGATAAGACAAGGGCATCATGTGCTTAGCTTCCTTATATTCGAAAAGATGTTGTAGTCCACCTTTGGCTATTCTTCCACAAACATATCCAAGGGTGAAGCATCCTGTGGAAGGGCTTCTCAATCTTTAGTATCAATGACTTGTTTCCCTCTATCTAGAGGTGATGCCCTATAAGGTAGAATCTTGTCACTATGGAGGTTGACTTGCAATCTCAGGTAAAGTGGTGGCAAGTTCTACTGTGCTCACCTATAGCTTCTTATGTAACTCTTGGAATCGATGATTCCAAGTCTATCTCAAGAGGTGAACCCATAGTATTTGAGTTAAAGATCCAACTAAAGATGAAGATCAATTGTTAGTTAATTAGACTTGAAGAGTTATCATTAGGAATAAAAGAAGACAACTCATCAGAAGAGACACAGATGTAATTCAAATCAGCTTTATTCTTTAATTTCTTGAAAGTTTTTGGAGGTACAAAGTAGAAGTCAAGTAGAGTGAGTGGAGTAAGGGATTTGATGTCACCGATACAAGAGTTCTACAAGAAGAAGAAGAATTAGCTGAAATGGAAGAAGTCACTGGAAGCAGGTGAGTCGGACACGTTGGTACTAAGGGGCCTTCACACATGCTTCCGCTCCCACTCTAGAGTTCACCGGCAACTTGCAAACCTTCCTTGTTGAGGTTTGAGCTAGCACCAAAGGAAAGCTTGATCTTCTAATTATTTTCTTAAAGGTTTTAGACAAAGAGATGTCCCAACCTTCTTTGGTTTTGTTGATTTGTATCCCCAAGGATTATCCTAATGGAACTAGAAGGTTGTTCCACAAGATATTCCTTTGGGATAACGACCGCTTGAAATTAAAGCTCCCCTGAATGTAAAGCCTCAAAATGTGGCCTAACATATGGTGGTAAGGAAAAGTTTGGATCATGACTTTGCCTACTTCCTTCGATCTCCTAGGCTAAAATCATGTTTCTTTAAGAGATTCTTAAAGATCTTCCTAATTACCTCTTAAAAGAATAAGGTTTTAACTTATCTAATAAAGTAGACCATAGCTACCTCAGGATATGCATGCGCTGGGTGGTGGTGGTATGGTCGAGGTGGGGGCCATGAGGTGTGGATGCCAATGGCCTCTGGTGGCAAAGGAGGTGGAGGAGGTGGTCACTCAAATTGATCTCTAATGCTGCTTTTATCAACCATGCTACTGTTCTCATAAACCTTCTGGGATTTCTGCTTGGGAAACTAATCTAAAAGATAATTTTTTGGCCTCTCCTTAGTAGCCTTTTGATTAGCTTCTAAAATGTCTTTATGGTGAAGCCCTTAAGCGCACTCATGTATTCTTCAATGGCATGTTGTTCACCGATTTCATACTTCATACTCGATGCCATCGAGAATATAATCAATAAGTTCCACCAGTGTTGTGCTACACGAGATCACACAATAACCCTTTTGAGCTCTAGTAAATCTCTTGATGAAGAGTTTCTCTAGCTCAAGAAATCTTACCAACCATAATCTCAACATACCAATCAAAAGGATACCACTCAAAGATTCTAAAGAGTAAAGCGTCACTGCCACCTGCGTTGCAACAACTGGACCTAAAGTGAGCTATATGCTACATTGGATTCCCACTGCCATCAAAGCTTTTGAAAGAAGGAGGCACAAAACTCTAGGGATACTGGATAGCATCAAATTCCTCTAGGTAGGGTATACCCTTTGGAACCGATGACCTTCCCCGGGCTTGAGCCAAGGCTTCCTTCACCTACTGCTCAACCATGGATTTTAGATCTTTTTCATGTATGGAGGTACTATCCACTACCTTCCTGTAAAGATTAGTGCTACCTTGCTCAACGAGAGGTTGAGTCTTAACTGGGTCTAAGACATGCACTAGTTCAGGCTGATTGACATTGATTGTACTAGAATGAACTGGAAGGGATTGCTTATGAAACACTGACACTGCTGCCAACAAGTATTGCAACTGCTGCACCATCCTATCAATCTATCTTCGCTTAATGAAGTCGGTGATGGGTTGATTCTGGTGTCTCCTTGATCCTCATCACCTTCCATGGTTGATGTTCCAAGAAGAGCCCCTAGTATCGACCATGCATACACCGAATCCCCCAAAGTCATCTTCATTGGGATCAAAGACTCTTTTCATCGACAAGCATACCCTAAGATCTCCTTTTCTCCATAAAATAGTGTACTCATCTAAGGATCAATCCAAGCAAGTACAAATGTTGACCGGATTATTGCTATCATGCACGAGGCATCGAATTATCTAAAGCGAAAGTGTGGTGACGCTAGATGAATGATAATCTCGAATAGCACAAAGGGGGCAATCCGGATGATCCTCTATAATCAACTATCATTTGGAATATCCATGATAACTGCCACCATCTCTGATGGGTGGAGTTGGACAAACCATAATGATGCTCGTCGCCACCTTCGCACCACCACTGATAGAAGGTGCTGTGAGAGCTCTACCACAAATGGGTGGTGTAGAGGAGTAAGATCCCCATAGCCGATCACCAATGGGGTATATTTTTCCTGCCTTCATGGCCTTGGGGATGGAATAGATGCCGACACCGTCAAATGATGATGTGGGGTGAGCAGAGAGACCACCACTCTCTGAACAAGAACTCCTATGGTGGATGGTCTCCATGAGAAGAATACTATCGATGGTTAGCAAGTAGCACCGAAAGAGTCAAAGCAAAGCGGCCGACCACTCCTCCTCTCGCTATGTATGATTGATGGGCCTCATGGGCTCTCTGAGATTCCCCACTGGGAATAACATATCAGATTGAACTGCACCATACTGAGCATCCAGATGCTCCTACCTAGTAGAATAGAAAGGTGGCGCATTTACCTCCTACTAGAAATTGATGCTATAAGTGCACCACTGGAGAAGGCGATGAAGAGATCCTCCTGGCATTCTTTTTATCTAATTCTGAGAGAGAATGAAAGTGGTTTTCCGTAACTAGTGGTGATGTGATCATGGGAGACTTATCCATGGCTGATCTAGCCTCTAACTCTTGCTATCGAGTATGGAATTTTGACCATATGATTCTTGTTTTGTGAGTAGGATGAGAGGAGTGTGAGATAGACTTGTACTCAAATGTCAGGGAGGCAAGCGCTGAAACCAAGGGAGGCTTACCCTTGGAGGGTACAAATGGCAAATTAGCATGCACTTTGGCAGGGACATGAACAACAATATGGAATGCATCTCTGAAATAACTGAAGTTTATGGTACTACCACAGATTTTGATACTTAAGAAATTTGTGTCTGTTAAATGACGTTTCAAAAATGTGTTTAAAATTTTTTTGAATTATGATTGTTGATTTGATTTTGGAAACCTTAACAAATTTGTGTATGTTAAATGAAGTTCCATGTATTTTTAATTTTGAAAATTTTTGGATTTTGGATTTTGGAAACCTTACTTAACAAATTTTTGTATATTAAATGAAGTTCCAAAAATGTGTTTAGAATTTTAAAATTTTTTGGATTTTGATTTTGGAAAATTTTGAATTATTTTGGATTCATATTCAAATTTGTTAAATGAAGTTCCAAAATGTGTTAAAAATTTTTGAATTATGATTGTTGATTTTATATTGAATTTTGAAACTTTACTTAACAAATTTATGTATGTTAAATGAAATTCCAAAATGTGTTTTGAAAGATTTTAATTTTTTTTGGATTTTGGAAACCTTACTTAACAAATTTGTATGAATGTTAAGTTCCAAAATGTGTTTGAATTTTTTTTTGAAATTTTGATTTTGATTTTCAAAACTTACTTAAAAATTTGTGTTAAATGAAGTTCTAAAATATTTTAGAATTTTGAAAATTTTGGATTTTGATTTTGGAGATTTTACTTTTGTGTTAAATAAAGTTCCAAAATGTGTTTTGAATTTTGAAAATTTGGTTGGATTTTGGAAACCTTACTTAACAAATTTGTGTATGTTAAATGAAGTTCCAAAATGTGTTTAGAAAATTTTGAATTATGATTGTTGATTTGATTTTGGATTTTGAAATTTTACTTAACAAATTTGTGTATGTTAAATGAAGTTCCAAAATGTGTTTAGAAATTTTTTGAATTAGATTGTTGATTTTGATTTTGGTTTGGAGACTTCACTTAGTAAATTTGATTATGCTAAGTGAAATTCCAAAATGTGTTTTAAAAAATTTTGAATTTTTGGGATTTGGAGACTTCACTTAACAAATTTGGGTATGTTAAGCGAGGTTCCAAAATGTGATTTTTAGAAAAATTTTGAAATATGATTGTTGAAATTTTAATGGTTTGAAAAGAGGACCTCCATTCAACAAATTTAAGTATGTAGAATAAGGATCAATTTTTATTTTTGAAATATGTTGTGATTGTTTTTTTTTGAAAGAGGAATTCCAATTTAAAACATATGTAATATGCTCAAGTGGGATTTCAAATAATTATTTTATTATTATTTGGGAATGAAATCTTCATTTAAGTATATTAAATGAAGGTATTCATATGTTTTTTGAAAATTTTAATTTTACAAATGAACTTTCTATTTAATAAGTGTGAGTATATTGAATAGAAAAATTCATGTGTGCTTTTTGAAAATTTTATGATTATGATTGTGACTTTTGGAAAGGATGATTGTTTATTTTATTTTTGAAAATGACATCTTCATCAAAGTGAATTTGAAAGGAGATGTACATTTGTGCTTTTGGAAAATATTATTATTTTATTTTTGAAAAATCCCTACTTGTAATAATTATGGAAATGATTAAATGAAGGTAACAAAATTTTGTGGAAAGTATTTTATTAAGTGCATTTTTTTTAAAAGGTGCTTTTGAAAAGCAAAGTTCTTTATGGAAGATTTTATTTTAGGATGAACCTTTCCTTACTATGAAAGTGATAAGGAGGAAGTCTTAAAGATATTTCTTTTTATTTAGATCTTATCATTTTACCCATTGGAGAACACAACAGGGGTTTTAAGACTAACAAGGAATGCGACCCTAAAACCTAAAGATGTCAACAACTCAAGAATGAAATGAGCTAAGTGCCAATGAGAAGAAGGATAGTCTTAAATTTATACCAAAGTATAAAAACCCACTATCGATACTCAAAGACAATGATCATTTACCAAGATGAGAGAGGAACCATCCCAGAGTCGCTAAAAATGGTGAGAAAATTCCCACACACATATAGAGTCGCCTTCAAATCTATTGGTGAGAAAGAGAAGACAACATTATATATGTGGAAATTCATCTTGGTAAGAGGCCACACAGATCTGTCGATGTACTTATTCAGGTGATCGGGTATGTCATCAAGGAATAGTGAACTATCTTGAAAGACATAAGTCACTACCCTTTAATGGAACCAATCACCTCAATAAGAACTCCTAAGGATGATGGGTCTACATATGTACCAGAGATTCTTCCCCGAATTTAGATAAAAAAGTAAAGCAAAGTTTATTTTATACGTTTAAGTTCTAGGCAAGCCCATAGTTAATTACATCCTAAGGGACGAGATCCCATTGGAAAACTCTCGATTAAGGTAAATGATCGTTATCTTTGAAGATTTCAATAGTGAAGGACTATCAATTGATTGGTTTGTATTTTTGAAGATCAAATGGGATTGATCAAAAGAGGGATTATTATCAAGCCAAAATGGAAGTGAGAGTGCTCACATGCTAGAAACCCAAAAGCATCTCAAACTATCTTAAAATTGGGCTTTACATTTTAAATTGATTTAGTTTGTTTGAGTTATATTTTTCATTAGAATTTTAGGACTTAAGATTCCTTAACACAAGATTAAGGAAATGCCTAAGAGGTGAGGAATTGCTTATGGTCCACAAAGGGAAAAGCAACCTCAACCTAAATCTAGGGAGCTTCAGTGGTAAAGCACAACCTAAATCTAAGGCAAAATGGGTAATTGTTTGTCTCACAAGAGGACAAACCACTCTGCCTTGGACTTACAACTACCTGGGAGCCCAATTAACTCCTCCTATGATTTTAAATACATGTAAAGTCTTTATGCTTATGCAAGATAGCTATTATTTAGAAAGAGACTAAGTCCTTAAACTCACTCCCTAAAGAGACTAGATCATGTAAAGGGGCATGCTTCAAATGACCTAAATCTAATGTAATTGCAATTTCATATTATTATTATTTTTGGGCAATCATTTTGAATCAGGATAATAGGATTTTTATGACTAATGCATGAGAAATGAGTTTATTGGCCAAAATCAGCGAGAAGGGAGGTGAGTTTCACCATGGCCCTCAAAGGTCTGGTTCGGCAAAGGTGGAAACCCTCTAATCAAGAGTGAAATAATATGTGTGAATGATATTATAAAGAAAAGCTCATGGGGTTGCTATTTCTTTTATCTTGATTTTAAACTTTTTTAGAAGTTATGCTTAATTTTAGTTAAGTTTGGTAAAAGATTTATTTTACTCTAAATAGCCTAATACACATCCAGGCCATACATAAAGCAAGGAAGAAACTAGAAAAAGTATGTCACTTAATGCAAAAGCTAAACAAATCATCAATCAATTTATAAAGCTAATCGTAAAAAGAATAAATGGTCGTTTATGGTCTGGCACCACCGCACAAACTCGAAAATATCAAATATGGGTAGCCAAGCTCTACCCTCATACAACCGGATTACAAATAAATTGAATTTATAATTAAGCAAAGGAATTCATTGTTATGGGGGTCTTCAAGCTTTATTCTTCATTCTTCTTTCTTTTTTCTTTCTTCTTTTCTTCTTTCTTTCTTTTGGTTCCTCCTTTGGATGGTTGGAAGGTGGATGCTCTAAGGCTTCACATGGTGCATAAGATGGGATCTTATGATCAATGGTCATCCTAGTCCCCCATAACAAATCATTCCAAAATCCTAAATATACAAATTTTTACATGAAAGGAAAAGTAGAAATCTAACTAACATCTGCAAAATAAAGGTTAGTTAAATCACACCACACAAATCTCAAGCATGTATATTGGACTTATCACCCCACACATGGATGACTAAGTCCACCTGGCCTATGGATTATGCAAAGGACATTCATCACAAAACAAAATATAACATCAAACCATGCACTGACCTAACCTAAGGATAGAAGTGGTGACTTAGGCTAATGTGAAGGTTTGTGTGGCTACACTTTGGAATTTTCTATGTGTGAATGATCTGTTCAACTTAGAGGAGGGTTTAATTTAAGTCATTTAAGTGTTTTGGATTATCTTCATTTCGTGTTTTGATTTGGTTTAAGTGAAACCTATAATTAATTACTAAGTTATGAAGAGAGGGAAAGAGAAGAGAACTTCTTTTTCCTTCCCTAACCTTAAGTAATTTTCTAAAGTAGGTTCACATTTTAGTTTCATTTTGGTGAATGTTTTGATTAAATCTTTTAATTAATCCTAAGTTTAGATAAATTCTAAACAAACCTATTCAAAAAGAAAGGCATTTTAAGATTAAATAAAATAAATCAAAAATTCACATAACACACATTACTTCATTTATCTCCCAACATATATAACATGCATATGGATGGACCCTAAGCATATCTATACATGCAAATGAGAGTAGTTAACACACTTTATGATGCATGCTAAGTAATCCATTTAATAAAATTTAGGAGTTAAACATGTATGATTTTCTTAAGTAGAAATGGTTTTCCTTATCCAAAATTTCACATACATGCATGAAAGTAAGAAAGGCATAAGTGAGTACAACTCCATTGTTAACCAAAGGTGTAAGGTACAAGACCTACTTAGGGCTACTTAAAGCCTCGCAACCTCGGGGTTATCCAGACTAATATATCACTTTCCTTAAATACAAACATGGATATAAAAGAAATGAAGTAGAAAAATAAAATGCAAAAGTTTTGAATTTATTTTGTTTATGCAATTTATTCATGCAAGGGTAATCCTTCTTAGATGATATCATAAGGATGAATAGGGTATAGAACTAAGTAAGTGTTGGGTTATTTTCAAATGAACTCTACATCTTACCAACTTCTTATTCAAAACTATGCTAATACAAGAAAGAAAGAAAGACTACACTAAACATGACTTTATAATCTATCACATGGAAGTTTATAATTAAGATATGAATAGTACACTTTCATATTTGATATTTTATTTATATGTTTTGAAAATATTTTAGATTTAGTAGTGATAATAGCAACTCATATTTTACTTTAGCCAACACATGCACATTTGACATAAAGTAAACAATTTTTATTTTTTTTTTAAATTTGAAACATGAAATTATGAATGCATGAATCACATGACATAAAACTTAACATGTTGGGAAAGATTCAAAGCAATGAATGGACGTAAACAAACTCACTTTACTTAAATCCTAAAGATATTCTTAAGGAATAAGAAAATTTAGAATAAATCAAAGTGAATTTCAAAATGGTTTTTATTTAGTTTGAAATTTGATTTAATTTTAAAAAGGTGAGATGAGTTTACTATTCTTAACCCATTCCCACATGTGTTTAATATTTTTGTTTAATGTTCAAATAATTAAATCCATTTTTAAGCATTGATTAGGTTAAGATATGAATTAAGTGGCTTAATTAACCCTTGCCTACACCACCTTAGAAAAATTAACTAAGTAATTATGAGCCAATGGGATGACATAAAATTCACAAGGTATTTAAATTTGAAATGCACATAATATTGAAAAGGCCTAATGCAATTTGACACACAATTAAAAGTTAATTAAGCTTAAGCTACTTTTAAAACACCCTTATGAAAGGGGTTTTAATTTCTTAATTAAACTTAGGCTATTAAACACCCAAGCATCTACCCAAGGTATTAATTAAGTTCGGAACTTTTATAATTTTAAAATTGATTAAAGGGGTGATTAATGAGTTAAACCTTAATTAAGAGGGGATTAAGGAGAGAATCAAGGGTTTAGGGAATAGCTTAGGGAAAATACCCCAAACTTATTCCATAAACCCCTTACTCACTTGATCTAACCTTAATCAATCCTAATCATAGGGTAAATCCACTAATTACACCTTAATTATCCTTAATTACATGAAAGGGGTAATTAGGGAATGAAATAGTAATTTCCCCAATTATGCCCTCAATAAATCTCAAGAAAATTAGGGGAGGTAGAGCTCATCCCCTAAAATGAACCCTAGAAATTTGAGATGAATTGATGACCTAATTAAAGAATAATTAACTAATTAAGGTTCTCAAAGATACCCAAATTCAGAGAAAAGGAGAATTTAAAATCCATTGAAAATATTTTAAAAATAATATAGATGAAATTATCTTTCCATAGCATTTTTTCTCATATTTTTTGGATTTTTCTATGAAGAGTTATGAATTTTAGAAATTATAGGGATTAAAATAAATTCACTTAATCTCAACTCACGCGGCAATGGCGGTGGCATGGACAGCGCTTTACCGCCATGTCAGCCACCACTACTGTCATCATCAAAAGGTGTTATGCGCACGCTTTTGATCTCGATCAAAGATCGACGATGATTCCCCTGGTTTATAAAATGGATAATGGGTATATAAATGTGGGAATAATCTCGACCATCCATCCAAACCGCATGGATGGATGGCCAGAGATGCATCCCTGCCAAAGCTCAAGGGGAATGAGATCCATCCACCTTCTAGGCTTTGATCCAAACTCGACACCTCGAATTTGAATTACCCACCTTCATCATGACGGTACATCCAATGACTAAGATCTTATGAAATTAAAGTTTAATTCATAGAGGACCAACACCTATGAGAATTAAGCTCGAAAATCACTAACCTCACCTGCTCAATTTGTGCGAAGATAAAGCTTGTTTTGAGCAATTTTGAGATTGATTCAGAGTTTCATGGACAACTCCTTCTCAATTCCTTTATTTGGCTTTTCCACATCTCCCTTGCCTTTAGAACTGAGTGAGAGCTTAGACAAACTTGACTTGACCTCTCATGGAGTGTGCAAGATTGGATTAATTTGGGAAGAAATTGGCTCTTCAATGGACCTCCTTATTTTCAAGTGAGAAAACGAGAAGATGGAAATAATCCCCTCTGAAGCTAGGATCACTTGCAAATGGCTCCCAACTCTCAGTGCTCAATCCAGTGTCAATGAAAATAGAAGTGAATTAGGGGGAGTATATCTCCCCCTTGAAAGATCGGACGACTAGCAATGTCCATGCCATTTTGATTCAATTGAGCATATGGAGTGCTATTTTGGTTGTTTTGAGTGTGCACATGGTCCGGAGTGGAATGCCAACTTCCCATGTGCTTGAAATGAGCTTGAGAGGGAGTTTAAAATTCTAATTTTTTGGCTAAGGGGTCGGGTTTGGTCTAGGGACCAAATGGGCTTACCCAAACCCATTGGGTTGGGTGCACCACTCATCACTAAGTCCCCTTGAGCTTTTAGGAAATCCTTAAGTGATTATGAAGAGTGTATGACCAAAATACCCATGGGCTAGGCTAAAATTTGTTCTATGGCCTAGGGATAAAAGTAATTTTACTATTTTTTTCAATTTGGTTATGTTTGGTATGTTGAAAAAATAGGTTTGGCCAAGTTTCATTGGATTTGGAATCCATTTGATAGGATTTGGCTCATGTTGACCCATTTAGGTAAAAATGGGTCAACTGGGTCAAGTGGACCAATTGGTCAGGAAAGGGTCAAATTCATATGAACATTTAAAATGTTTTGGTAGCTTTGGTTTGATTCAATTTGGTATATATTTGATTTTGGCTCATATGACTCATTTAGGTCAAATGGGTCAAGTTGACCCATTTGACCCATTTGACCTATTAGAGGTACGTCAAGGGTAGGTTTAGGTTAGGTTAGTCATACAGAGTGGATTGGCATCTTTGTTACAATCAATTTGGGTTAAGTTTAATCAACATGACCCCTTAGGTCTAAGATCAATTGGGCTAGGTTGGATCTACTTGGCCAATTGAGACTTTGGTCAAGTTCCATAAGTGATTTAGGATGGACTTGACCCATTGATTCCAATCAATTTGGCTTAGATCAAGTTTTGACACATTTTGGCCCTTTAAGTCAAAATGGGTCAACTTGGGTCAAGTGGGCTAATTGGGCTTGGTTAGGCTCAAATGTTGGCTTGGTCAAGTTCAAACATAGGTCATGAGTGAACTTAGATCAATGGTTTCAATCAATTTGTCCTATGGTGGATTTTGGCTATTTGGTTTCACTTTAGATTAAGTGTTGACTTGGTCAACCCTTAGGTTTGACTTGGTTTGACCCAATTTGGTTGATTGATCATCCCATGATGATTGCTGATCATGATGAGAGACAAGTATGAGTTTGGTTCAATCCAATTTGGTTAGGATCAAAAGTTAGCTCATAAGGGTACTTTAAGTCACTTTGGGTCAAGTGAGCCTACATGGATCAAATGCCTTGGGCAAAGCTTGATTTATTGATTGATCTTGTATATGGACTTATGATTGAAATATAAATCTATTTACAAGAAGTTTGAAGTCAAATGAATTTTGATCCATTTCAAAATTTCATATTCAAAGGAGGAATATGAAGGGGTCTTGGGTTTGATTTTTGATTTGGGTTTTGATTATTTGATTGAAGTTTGTATTTATATATGAGCTCATGATTGTAGGATTGATTGAACCATGAGAGAAAATCAAGGGTTTGGCTTGATTTGAAAGTGATTTGGCTAAGTTCAAGATTTTGACTTGAAAGGCTTAGATTTGATTTGAGTGGATTTGAGTTTGATTTTTGAAATTGGTTTTGATTGTTTGAATTTATATTTCATTTATATATGTGAATATAAATGAAGATATAAATTGTTCATGAGAAAA
The DNA here is from genome assembly GCA_021442155.1 of Cymbidium sinense. Classification (NCBI taxonomy): domain Eukaryota; kingdom Viridiplantae; phylum Streptophyta; class Magnoliopsida; order Asparagales; family Orchidaceae; genus Cymbidium; species Cymbidium sinense. Next base: position 141,955,118 of record CM038216.1, read on the forward strand.
TTTCAAGGATTTGAAAGAGTTTAATCATGATTTAGGATAAATCCATTAAAGGGAATTTAAAGGATTTAAGGGAATTTTTTTAAAATTGAAATTTAATTTTTTTTTATTTGGATTGGATTGATGTATGTTTATATTTCATTTATATATGAGAATATAAATGAGATTATAAATTGAGTTTTGAAAAAATCCTATGAGTTTGAAATGGTTTGATCCAAGTCCATTAATGGAAAGTTAAGGGATTTAAGGGAATTTCAAGGATTTTAAATTTGGAATTTAATATATGCCTTTGATTGGATTGATTTATATTTATACTTAATTTATATATGAGAGTATAAATGAGAATATAAATAATTTTTAAGAAATCCCAAGGGTTTGAAGTGATTTGATCAAGGTTTAGAATTGATTTTGGCTAAGTCCTTTAATGAAAAATTAAAGGGACTTAAGAAAATTTTCATGAATTGATTTTGAATTTTGAATTTGATTTGATGGGTTTGAATTTATATTTCATTTATAAATGTGAATATAAATGTGAATATAAATGGATTATGAGAAAATCTCAAAGATTTGAATAAGTTTGAATCAAATTTTGACTAAGTCCCAAGAAAGGGTTAAGGACTTAGGAAATTTGAACTTAGGAATTTTTTTGATAAATTTTGATCATGAGTTTCAATCATTGCTTTCAATCATAGATTTCAATCATATGGAGTTGATTTGAGTCATGAGAAAATCAAATGGAATTGATTTGGAGTTTGACTTGAAAGAAGGAAAGTGAGGAAAGGTTTAAGCTAAAGGGTAGGAAATTTTCCTAACACCCCTAAGGCATGACCTATTTCTATGGCTAACTCTTCTAAGTCTTCTAGGGCTAGGGGAGTGTCCACCTAATCACTAGATGTGTCTTACTAAGGAGCTCTTAAAGTCTAAGAGGAATCCTACGCCTAAGATGGAGGTGTTGAGAGCTCATTCTAAAAATGAGGTCAACAGTTGTATACCGAAAGGCAATCCCTTTGGTTGGCTAGTCCTACTATGTGTTTGTTAGCTACCCCTTTGGATTGGTAAATCTAAGTTAGGTTTAGGCCTCCATGGCCTCTACTCAGTGCGATCTATTGCAAACCAATAGAGTCCATCTCAAATTCAAAATCTAAAAATCTGAAACTAATCTAACCCTTCTTTCCCAGTGGAGTCAAAACAAATCGAACAAATCCAACAAAATAATAATCAAATCAAACAACAATACAATCAATTAGTCCTTTCATTTGCCTCTCCTCAATGAGATGCAAATCTTTCTATTTCCCCAGTGGATCTCAAATTCTAATCCCTCAGTGGATTTCACAACCTTTCCTCCCTAGTGGAAGACCTGGACTTGCTCCCCCAATGGAGAGTTCACTTTTCTATCCCGATGGAGTCCAAAAAAACACAATTAAACAATCAACAAATTAAATCAAATCTTTTTTCCTCCCCAGTGAGACTCAAATCAAATCTCTCATCCCCTTGTGGATGACTTGAACCTGCTTCCCTAGTGGAAGGTTCACATACTCTATCCCTAGTGGATTCCTCCTTCTCTCTCATATGAGTAGAGTCACATTGCACTAAGCTTTAGATTCTTTCTACACCTTGGGTTGGGACTAGGTCATTTCTGTTAGTGCTTGTGATCATTCGGTGTTGTTGACCATTTCGGTCAACACCAATATGTGGGGTGTTCCTTGTCAGTCACACCACACCTATTGGATACCCTTTGTTGATCTCATTTTTAGAATGAGGTCTCAACCCCTCCATCTTAGACATAGGACTTCTCTTAGACACTAAGAGTTTTCTTAGTCTTAAGACACATCTAGTGATTAGGTGGACACTTGATCTAACCCTAGAGACTTAGAAGAGTTAGCCATAAGAATAGTTCAAGCCTTATGGGTGTTAGAAAAATTTTTCTACCTTATAGCTTGAACCAAATCCTCACTTCCTTCTTTCAAGTCAAAGTCAAACTAAGATCAATTCCAGACTTAATTGATTTTCTCAAACTCAAATTAATTCCAACTTAATTGATTTTCTCAAATCATGAATCAATTCCAAATGATTGAAATTGATGATTGAATTCCAAATTCCAAAAATCTTTCGTAAGTCACTTTGATTCTATATTATGGACTTAGCCTAAATCAAATCTAAATCAATTCAAATTCAATAAATTTTCTCATAATCCATTTATATTCTCATTTATATTCACAAATATAAATGAAATATAAATTCAAATATCCAAAAATCAATTTCAAACCCCAAATTCAACCAAAATTCAACCTAAGCCTTTCAAGTCAAATTATTGAACTTCCAAATAAAATTCAAATCAAGCCAAACTCTTGATTTTTCTTCATGATTCAATCAATCCTTCAATCATGAATCCAAATATAAATACAACTTCAATCATCAAATCAAAACTCAATTCAAAAAATCAAACCCAAGTCAAACTCATGTTCACCCTTTTGAACTTGAAATTGTCAATTGAATCAAAACCCATTTGACTTCAAACCACTTGCAAATGGATTTATATTTCAATCATAAGTCCATATGTGAGTTCAATCAAACTTGATTCAAGCTTTGACCAAGCCATTTGACCCACTTAGGCTCACTTGACCCAAAGTGACCTAAAGTACCCCTTTTGAGCCAAATTCTACCCAAATTGGATTGAACTAAGCCCAACTAAGCCTCACATTGTGAAAAACAATCATCATGAGATGATCAATCACTCAAATTGGGTCAAACCAAGTCAAACCTAAGGGTTGACCAAGTCAACACTTAGCCAAAATAAAAAACTAACATAGCCAAAATCTACCATAGGCCAAATTGATTGAAACCATTGATCAAAACTCATTCATGATCAATGTTTGAACTTGACCAAGTCATCATTTGAGTCTAACCTAGCTCCACTTGCCCAAGTTGACCCAACTTGACTTAAAAAGTCAAAATGGGTCGAAACTTGATCTAAGCCAAATTGATTGAAACCAACGGGTCAAGTTCATTCCAAATCACTTGTTGAACTTGGGCAAAGCCTCAATTGGCCAACTAGACCCAACTTAGCCCAATTGACCATGAACCCAACTTGACCTAAAAGGTCAAATCGAGCCAAAATCAAACTAAACCAAAATAAATTGGAAACAAAGATACCAATCCATTCCAAATGACCAATGAAACCTAAATCAACCATGACCTAAATAGGTCAAATGGGTCAAATTGGTCAACTTGACCCATTTGGCCTAAATAAACTAAATTTAACCAAATCCAAATATAAACCAAATTGATTGGAAACAAAGATACCAAATCAATTCATATGGTCATATGAACTTGACCCAACCCTTGGTTTGTCCCAATTTGACCAATTGGTCAACTTGACCCATTTTGACCTAAATGGGTCAACATGAGCCAAATCACATCAAACCAACTCCAAATTCTTTGAAACTTGGCCCAACCCATTTTTCAATCATACCAATATATTCAAACTGAAATACAATCCAAATGACCATTTTACCCCTAGACCATAGGATAACCTAAAAACAAAATCACTTGGAATTTGGTCAATTCCTTTTCATGGACACTTGGCATCCTCATAGTGGACCAAATGGTCACTAATGAGGATGGTGCACATGACCCAATGGGTCAAAACCCAACCCAAGGTCAAACTTGACCTCCTACTTGCATGAGCATGGGAATCATTCATCCACTCATTTCAAGAACATGGGAGCTTCACTACTCCACCTCACACCCAAAACCAAATGCCACAAACTCAAAATGGCCTAACAAACCTATTGAATAGATGAATTAGATCAAAATGGCAAAGCACCTTGCAACATTCAATCCTTCAAGGGGGAGATATACTCCCCCTAATTCCACTTGAATTGCACACTCTCACACTCGATTGAAGCTAGGGAACTCAAAGCAAGCATTGGCAAGTATCCCCAAGCTTCTTAGAGCCATTTAGAATTCTCCATTTCTCAATTTTCTCAAACTAAAAATAAGGGAGCTCCTTCAAATTTCCAATTCATCCAATACTCAATATCAAGCCAATTCATCCTTCAAGCACCTTGAGGGGACCTAATTGAACTCACTCAAGCTTCCTCCAAGTTCTCAAGGCAGGGAGACTTTGATCAAGTGAGCATTTGAAGGTGAGCTTGGTCCATAAAGAGATCTACTCAACCTCAACCCTTGAAACCTTCAACAGGGCTTCATCTTGACAAAGCTACCTCATTATAGTGCGATAGCCTCCCATGAACTAATCAAAATTGAGAATAATTTCAATTTTCTTTGGTCCTTGAAGGAAAGTTTCACCCCAAGAGTGATGATCTTCATCCCTTGCATGATGTGGGTTGAGTTTGCTCAATCTGAGCTCAATCATGCTCGGAATCTTGCCCTAGAAGATGGATGGTGGCCATCTCTGAAGCAGCGGGATGGATCATGGGTCATCCATCCATGGATGGATGGCCATGATCAAGAGACGTAGATCCTTGATTCATCCCTTTAAGAACCACGCCGATCTCAACCCTGATCATGCTGAGGAAAAGCAGAGGCACCATTGATACTTAAATAACAAATTCATCATGCCACTTGGATAACGCATCACTCATATCCATGGCGATGGATTAGTTAATAATAAGGGGTTTTGATTAATAGATAATCATGGAATCTTCAAATATTCATAACTTAATGTAGAAAATTAAAAAAATATAAAATAAAAAGCATTGTGAAGATAATTCAAAGGGGAATAATCTAAAATTAATTTCAATTCATTTTGAACAGTGATATTTTCTGAATTAAGGTTTTATTGGGAATGTAATTATGATAATTACTCTCCAATTATCCCACTGATTAATTCCAAACTTCTCATATGCATTTAGTGGGATGACTTCTGCCTCCCCTAATTTTCTTGGAATTTATTAATAGTTTAGTTAGGGTAATTGCTTGGTTCATTCTTAATTACACTCTTAATTAATTAAATTATTAATTAAGCTTTTAAATAGTAATAAATTCATTAATTAAGTTTGCTAATCACCTTAGAATGGTAAGTGGACTTATGGAATGAGATTAGGGTTCTTTCCCATATATTCTTTTCCTAAGTTTCTTTCATTTGAATAAAAATCTAATTAAGTTACAAATTAATTAAATAAGTTTAATCACTTAATTAAATGGCTTAATTAATCAAACTTTTAAAATCAAAACATTCCAGAACTTAATCAGTTCATCTTCATAGGTGCTTAGGTGTTCAATAACTTAAGTAGCTTAAGGAAATCAAAATCCAACCCACATGTGTGGGAAGGGTTATGAAAGTACTTAAATTAAACCCTTTAGCTTAATTATTCATTAATTATGAGCAATTGCATTAGGCCCTTTCTTTCCTAGGTGCATTGCTGATTTAAATTCCTTATGTGATTTTATGTCATACATTGGCTCATAATTATTTGATTAAATATGCTAAAGTGGTGTAGATAAGGGTAATTAATGCATTTAATTCCCAAACCTAAACAAAACATAAAATCAATCTAATCATTTAAAAATTAAACTAAATTGATTCACACATGTAAGAAATGGGTTAGGATTAGTAAAACCTTCTCACATTTCTTAAATTCAAATCAAACTCAAAATAAAACAAAATCTCTTTAAAACAAATTTGATTTGCTTTAAGTAATCTTATTTCATAGGATTGTCTTTATGAATTAATTAGGGTGAATGAATTTACATTGCTTTCATCACTTCATTTATTTCCTAGCATGCTAAATGTGTATGTCATACAAAAATCATACATTCATGCCTTTTAAAAATTAAATTAAAAATGAAATGTTTCCTTTATGTCAAATTATATATTTTGGCTAAATTAATAATATGAATGGCTATTATCACTATTAAATTCAAAATTATTTTCAAAACTTATGAATCAAACATCAAAACTGAAAGGTATGCTACTTATAATTATTTATGAGCTTGCATATGAATAGTATAAAATATGTTATGTGATTCTCCCTCTCTTTCTTAACATAGAATTGTGTAGGATTTTGCAAAGTGTATAGTCCATTTAAAAAGGACATACCACTTGCTCACATCAATTCTTGTACACTCCTATGTCATGACTTAAGAAGAAATTTCACATCACATATATAAACTAAACAATCAAACCAAAATCAAACAAACATAAACTTTTGCATGATTCTCTTTCATGCATTTCTTTTTGCACATGCACATGTATTTAAGAAAAGTGGTATATTAGTTTGGACAATCCCGAAGGCTTTAAGTTCTCATGTCTTGTACCTTACACCCCTGCTAACAATGGTGTTGTACTCACTTATGTCTTTATACTTGTAAATGTGCATATGAAAAATGGATAAAACAATCTCTCTTTTTCTACGTAATGAAAATCATGCATGATAAAGTATCCAAATTTTCTTAAGTAACACTACTTAGCATTCATCATTCAAGGTGTGCTAAACATTTCCATTTGCATGTATAGATATGCTTAGGATTCATCCATATACATGTTGGAAAAGAAATTAAGTGTTGTATTTTGTGATAGTATTTCACTTTACTTAATCTTAAAATGCCTTTCTTTTTGAATAGATTTATTTAGGGAAAATCTAAACTTAGGATTAATTAAAACACATAATAAAATATTTACTAAATAAAAATCAAACATGAATCTACCTTAGAAATTACTTAAGATTGGGAGGAAAGAGAAGTTCTATTCTCTTTTTCTCTCTTTACAACACATAGTAATTAATTGTAGGTTCATTCAAACCTAATCAAATCAAAAAATAAAAGTCAACCAAATCAACTAAATCACTTAAATGAAACCACCCTCTAAGTTGAACACTTTCACACTTAGAAAACTCTAACCTTAAAGCCTAGCTAAGCATACCACACAAACCTTAAATAACACACATTAGGCTAAGTCACCACTTCTAGCTTTAGGTGGGCATTTGATGTTTTTGTTTTTATTTTGTGATGTATTATTTTTAGTCTGGATGTTAGGGTGTATGTGAGTATACTAAATGGTAGGGCGATCTTAGTCTAACCATTATCTTCTACAAGGGATTATGCTTAAGGGGCACTGTAATAAAAATATAACTCCTTTTGTTGTTCAGGTGCTTATACCCGTAAGCACAATCCAAAATAAGCTAAGTGGACTTGGTTACCCATGTGTGGGGTGCTAAGTCCAATTTATATATATACATGCTTGGTATTCTATGGTTTATTTAACTAATCTCTATTTTGCAGATTTTAGTTAGATTTTTTTTTTTCCATTTTCATGTAATTTTAGAATTAGGATTTTGGAATGATTGTTATGAGAGATTAGGATGAACATTGGTCATAAGACTATATTTTATGTACCATGTGAAGCCTTTAGAGCAACCACATTCCAACCAACCAAAAGAAGAAAGAAGAAAGAAGAAAGAAGAAAGATGAAATGAAGAATGAAGATCCCCATAATAATGAATTCCTTGCTTGACTATAATTTAATTCATTGTAATCTGGGTTATATAAGGGTAGAGCTCGACTACCCAATTTTAGGGTTTGTGCAGTGGAGCCTGACCACAAATGGCCTCTTATTCTTTTACGCTAGCTTTATAAATTGATTGATGTTTGTTTAGCTTGTGCATTAAGATGACATCTTTTCTTAGTTTCTTCCTTACTTTGATGTATGGCCTGGATGATGATTAGGCTCTTAGGAAAATAAATTTTATATTCAATCAAAATAACTCAAAATTAAAAATAAAATAAACTCATAACCTCACCTAAAGCCTAGGTTATAAATAAGATAAAAGAATTAGCAACCCCTTAGATGGATGTTGTACTTTCTTTCCTCATATTATGCATAAAAAATATCCTATTTCACTCTTGATTGGAGGCTTCCACCTTTGCCAGAAAACTTAACTTGAACTTTGAGAGCCATGGTGGAAACACCCCTCCTTTTCTCGCTAATTTTAACCCATAATCTAATTTCTCATGCATTAGGCATAAAAAATCCTAAAGCTTGTGTCAATTGTCCAAAATGAAAAATAAAATGTAACAAAATTCACATTAGATTTAAGTCATGAATTCATGCCCAACATGATCTAGTCTCTTTAGGGAGTGTGTTTAAGGATTTAGTCTCTTTCTAATAAACAACAACTTAGTTATCTTGCAAAAGCATTTGACTTGCCTACATGTTTTAAAATCATAGGAGGAGTCAGTTGGTGGCCACCCTTTGGTGGTTGTAAGTCCAACAGTCGGGCAGTTTATCCTCTCTTATGAAGGTAAACCAAATGCTCATTTTTATCTTAGATTTAGATCATTCTTTTGGCCCTCACCAAAGCTCCCTAGATTTATGTTCAGAGGTTGCTTATCTCTTTTAAGGGCTATAAGCATAAATCCTCACCTCTTAGGCATTTTCATGACCTTGTATTGTGGAATTGTAAGCCTTAGATTTCTAATAAAATTAAACTCAAATCAATTAATTCAATTTTAAAAATATAAATCTCAATCATAGGATAGTTTGGGATGCTTACTAGGCTTCCCAGTATCCTAAGCATATCCTACTTATCTTCATTTGGCTTCGATAAGAACTTCCTCTCTTGATCGATCCCACTTGATTTTCAAAAAAATAAACCAAATTGATAGTCCTACCTTGAATCTTTGGAGACAATATCATTTACCTTAATCGAGAGTATTCCTAAGGAATCCTATTCCTTAGGATGTAATTAACTATGGGGGAACTTAACAAACCAGTTTAAAATAAACCCGCTTTACTTTTCCATGTAAAGTAGGGAAGAATCTCTGCATATTCCAAAGACCCATAGTCCTTAGAGTCCTTATCAAGGTGATTAGGTCCATTTGTAGAATGGTGACTTCTATCTCTGAGATACATTCCAATGTCATACCCCATCACTTAAGAATATCTATCACGGTGTCCGACAAGGTGTTTTATATTTCTATTTTCATTTATCCACTTTCCCAAAAGAGGGGGGATAGTGGATAAACAGATGAAATTTCGCTCATATTAGGTCATAAGTTATCTCTAGCAATGTGTTTTAACATCAAATCATAAAATTCCTTTAGTTTGACCCCTCGACTTTGTAACTATGGAATTGCTCACCCCATGCTTTTGCTTTGATGATGAGGAGATTATTTTTGATCATGCTCGCTTGATATCATTGAAGAATAAATTAAATATCACCTGGCAAATATAAAGATTGACTAAGGTTTGAATTGAGTTTTCTCAAATTATTTTGATCTATCGATCAAGTAGAAAGATCTGGATCATGGTTGCTTATAATCACTAAGTGATCTAGTTTGAGAAAGTATCATCATTAGACTAATGAGCAAAGGATATTTCATCGGCCTTTCTTATTGTTATGGAGAGCAAACTCAACCATTAATAGGCTTGTTGAGTTTGACCTTTAGAACCTACTCGAGTCTTTAACTTAAGATGTGAGGGGTTGATGATGTAGTCATCAGACTAACGAATAGGGGCTCTTTCACAGCGGCCTTTTCTCATGGCTTGTTGAGTGAAGAGAGCATCAGCAACTCGACCATTTATGGGCTTAATGAGTTCAACTTTTAGAACCTATCCTTGTCCTAGACTTTAGGATGTAGAGGTTGATGTTTCTCCAACTTAATTGATTGAAGCTTCCAAAATTGGGAGTTCTTCTGACCTGATCTTCGACATTTGAGGAATCTAGGAGAAAATTTTTCTTGATATTTATGACTATCTTTTCTTGCATAGCAATGGATTCTTTTTGTTCTTTGTAAGAACCTGTAACTTAACAATGAAAATTATGGATATATTCATGGCTTTCGGCCTAAAGCTCGATGTTAACATGAATCAGCATATATTTGAGGATCTCGTCTCATAGCATGATGTCAACTCACATAAACTTGACATAAACTAAAAATGCCCCTATCTTGCATGGAAAATTCTAAAGCACATTTATAAGAACTTTCAAGATGAAAATACTTAAATACATCAATATTTGAATTGATATGCCCTTAAGAGGGTTTTAACATGCAACATTGATTTCATCTATGTATATAAATCTAAAATGCCTGTAACAAGGGAATTTTCACAGAAAAACTTTTTTCATATTGAGTGAGTATATTTATTTAGGGATCTCGGCATGAAGAATGATGTCGACTTAAAGAGATATACTAAAAAAATGCTCCCTATCTTGCAAGGGGATTTCTATTATATCTTGGGAATGTATTTATCATGTATAATTCTTTTTCCGATAACGACCATTGATTGGTGGCATTGGTCTTTCACCATTTTAAGTCAATGAGTTGATACGCCCCTCATTGATACACTTTTTCCAATAACAAAAGGGCCATCCCAATTATGATCAAATTTTCCACCAAATTTTTGATTAGGGATAAGTGGTCTTCTCTGCACTAGGACCAATTCTCCTTTTTGGAATGTTTGAGGCCACACCGTATGGTCAAAAGCCCCACACATCTTTGTTCGATAAACCTAGATTTGATGAATCTAATTTCATCAAGTAAAGTTCTATCCTCAAGCAAGCTTTGATCTTCAATTATTGATGATTTAAAGTGAAGGCAACTTAACTTCAAGAAGAACTACTTAGCCTAAATACCAATGAATAGGGAGTGGGTTTTAGTGGTCTGTAGGTTTGCCTATAATGCCTCTATTAGTTTAGTATCTCATTCTCTCTTATTTTTAGTAAGAATATTCTTGAGCAGCTTGACCAATGTCTTGTTGAAGGCCTCCGCCAAACCATTTGCTCCTAGGTTATATATTGAAGAGTATCATCAATTAATTTTATTTTGATCAACAAATCTATAAATCTTTGTATTTTTGAAAGTTGTGCCATTATCAAATTATTCGATGACACTCCAATCTACAAAATATTATGCATGAAAAGTTATCACTATCAATAATAACTTCTTTAAATGGGGTAGCTTCACCCACTTAGAGAAAATAATCAATCATTGTTAGGATGAAGCTGTCATGATGGTGAATCAATTAGTCAATTACATTGCATTAACATTGAATGGCAAGATGTTATTGTTGGGTGTAGTGGATTTGTTGATGGATTATATTCTCATGTACTTGACATTCATGAAACCTCTTAGCATTGATACAATCTCTCATCATAGATGACCAATAATAGCCATTTTTTTGATATTCACTATCGACTCTGATCCATAAAGTCCTTCATGAACTTCAACCATCACTTCTAGTTTCATCCATTTGGCATCATAGCCACATTTGTTCAAAGGATTTATGATATAAAGTGTTGTTTACTAAAGCATAGTGCAACATCCTCTTGTCAATTTGAGTTGCTAGTGATTATTATTTGGTAATTTCCTTCTTTAAAGTAGTAATGAAAGGTTACCTCAATTATGTGGCTCTTCTAATAAAAGCTTCACACCGCTGAGGCAATATCGTTTTCCTCAAAATTCCATGTTGATTTTGAGGAGTATGAGGATGAAAGTCACTTCGGTCAAATTTGATAAGCCCCCACCAGATTGATATTTTGCTCTAGAACTCATCGAGTAAATATGTCGATCATGACATAATCATCATTCATACTTGTCATCTCCTTAGCTAATTTTGCCAAGCAATCTACTTTACTATTCTTAGATTGAGAGACTCAAGTTAATATGATATTTGGTATTTTCTTCATGAATTCGAGAACTTGCTGATGATAGAAAGCTAACTCAAGCTTATAGATTTTATAGGTGCCAAGTACTTGATTTATTATAAGATGAGAATCGCCAAAAATATTGAAATGTTGAATGCCTATGAAAATAGTTTCTTTAAGACTTGTCATTAATGCTTCATACTCAGCTTCATTATTAGTTTTTGGTTCATTCAACCCATATGATCATCCCATTATCCTCCTTCGGTGTTATGAAGATAATGTCGATTCCTGCTCTTTCCCTTGGGAAATTTAGAGGTTTGACTTGTTTGATCGATGAGGCTCCATCAAAGTACATTTCCTAAATTTATGATTTTTTCTTTCATGAATGAGCATAATTTACTTATCATGAAAACCATCATTAAGGGAAGAGTTCACGAGGATGGGATGTGCAGCTAGAAAATCTGCTAAGACTGGTCCCTTCATTGCTTTCCTTGTATGTGATATCAAGCAATATCGCCATCTTGACAAGTCAACACCGGTCTTGAAGTACTTCATTGATTGATCCTTAAGATGAGGGTAATCTTGTGAGATAACATATAGTGACAAAGCTTTTGACCGCAAAGATCAATGTCAAACATTTCTATCGAGAGTATTTCTCATATTAATCTTTGACATATAATAAAAAAGCATTCTCTTTCTTCATTGTGTTGTACCAATAATGCTCTAAGGGACTCTTCTAATGCAAGTGTATAGAATGAGGGGATTCCTAGGAGTTGGCACTGCCAGATTGGTGGATTTAACGGTTAGCTTTTAATGCTATTGAAGGCTTCTTGGCACTCCTTGTCCCATTTGAATGGAGCATCCTTCTTCATCAACTTTACAAATGGTTGATAGCATCCTACTAAATTATATATAAATCAACGGATGAATGCAAGCTGTCCTTATAAAGAACAAAGTGAATGAAACTCTTTTGGAGGCACCTCCAATCCTTGATCTTAGCATGATCAATTTCAATACCTTGATACAATGCACCAAAAATTTTCTGGACACCAATGCATATTTTAGATTCATCTTGAGATCATATCTTCTTCTCTCTAATACACTCAAGTCTTCAAAGTGATTTTTATAATTTAAGCTCTTCACCACCAAATCGTCAACACAACATTCCACTTTTTGGGGAATCAACTCATCAAAGATACGTGTAATGGTTCTTCGGTATGTAGCTCTAGCTTTTTTTAAACCAAAAGGCATGACTGTGTAGTAGTATATACTAATTAGTGTTTTGAACGATGTATGTCTTTCATCTTCAGGTGTCATTTTGATTTAGTTGTATCCCATGATCCATCCATGAACGAGAATATGTCATAGTTGGAAGTATTATCCACTAGTACGATATTGAAAGTGGAAAGTCATCTTTTAGCACGCCTTATTTAAGTCCAAGTCAATGAGATCAGCCATTCTTCTTCATAATGGGGACAATGTGGCTATCCAATGCATACTTCTCCTCAGGATGAAGCTTTTTGATCTTCTTAGTTTATGTTACTATTCTTCAATCTCCAATCTCATTCTGAGGAGCTTGCTTAACATGCATCACATCTAGTTTAATAACAAGTTTATGAACTACTACATCAGGGGATAAGCCTGGCATTTCAGAATATGTCCAGGCAAAGTAATCCCTAATTCAAAAAGTAGCATTTTTAGTTCTTCAACTTTCTCATCAAGCAGAAGAGCACTGCTAAAAGTTGAACGAGGATCATCCTCAACTCCAAGGTTGATTACTTTAAGTTCATCCATAGTAGCTATTTGTCCACCATTTTTGAGTTCTTTGGTGCAGGCTTGGCTTCTACTTCTTCATTGCTTATGAGAAGAATTTCATGGAGATCATCTTCCTCATCACTATTAGTTTTGATCTCAGCTTCTATTATATTATAACAAGCTTTATTTTGATGAGATTTGTGGATGAACCTAAGACCTTTAGTGATAAACTTATCACTTCTTCATGATGCTTGAGGACTTCTTTGGCTCCACATCCTATTAAAGATTTGAGTTCTATCTTTAGTTGTTCCAATATGAATTCCAAGCTTGTGTATCATTCTTCGTAATCTCTGTGGATAGTATATTGGTATTCTTATTGGCACTATCTCATAAAAAATTTTATGTTGAGCAGGCTACTCAAAATTGTGAGGCTGAGACTCTTTAGATTTGTAAAATAGAGTTCCATTCCACCACTCTCACTCAATGGTGGCACATAGAATGTTATCAATTCCTCAATATTATGAACATGCAGTGGGGTGATTTCTTTGAAGTATTGTTGAGGGATGGGTATAATTTTAAAGGAGTCCTCTGACACTGCCAATGAGCTATCCTTCTTGATGTGATAATCTGAACTCTATTTTCATAAGTAGATTCAAAATCATAGTCTGAATTAGAATCACTTATTTCATACTTTGTCTTTCTTGAAAGTTTATAGGTTTCCTTAAGTTTGATATGAATATCTTCTTCTTGTTGTGTGCCACTTCCCAAAGGAGGAATTGATTTTCTTGATTTAGGTGTAAAGTCAAGTGCTTTAGGGAGAGTCGACATTGCCTTCTTTCTTCCTATTTGCTTATACTGTTTCACTTTGTGAAATTTTTTTAGTTCTTAAATTGGATTCTACCACTTCAAGAGGCTCTGTTGGCTTAGGCTCTTTAGGAATGAAATATTTTGCATATTCATAGATCTTTACTTCATGGATGAAGAATGGTTGTATATTGCCAAGAATTTTGAACTCTTCTCCATCTCTTAGGCACTTCATACATTGATGCATAATTGATGGGATCATGCCATACTCATGCATCCATGGTCGACCCAAGAGAGCTCTAAATGCTGTATCAGCATTGATTACATGAAACTTACGTATATAAATTTTGAAACTTGAGTGGGAGAATAAAAACACAGGATTTTACCCTTTCTCATTGAAATCATGAACCATCAACTTATCTCTCCCAAGATGTTGGATATCAAGATAATCCTTATGGGTGAAAACTATATTTATATTTCATTAGAGGTTGCATTCACTATCATTAATCAATATCCTTCCTTCTTCCTCCTTGAATTCTCTCATTCTTATCTTCATTCAAAAGAAAGATGAAGAAGAGAGAGAAAATTCAATATGATGATGATTACTTCTTTCTTTAGATGGACACCACATAAAATCACAAGTACACTTAAGGTGATCGATACAACATCGGGAAAGGTGTACTATCTTGAAAGATAGTCACCACTGGACAATCACATGAAAAGTAAAACATGGTTTATTTTAAATTGGGATCGTTAAGTTTCCTACAAGGGCAAGCCCCCATAGTTAATTACATCTTAAGGAATGAGATTCCTTAGGAATACTCTCGATTAAGGTAAATGATCATTGACTCCAAAGATTTTAATAGGTTCGGACTATCAATCGATTGGCTTATTTTTAGGAAATCAAGTAGGATCGATCAAGAGAAAGGAGTTCTTATTGAATCCAAATGAAAAATAAGTAGGGGATGCTTAAGATACTAGGAAGCCTAGTAAGCATCCCAAACTACCCTATGGTTGGGCTTTACATTTTTAAAATTGCTTTAATTTATTGACATTTTATTAGAATTTTATGGCTTATGATTCCATAACACAAGATTATGGAAATGCAAAAGAGGTGAGGATTTATGCTTATAGACCATAGAAGGGAAAATCAACCTCAAAAATTAAATCTAGGGAACTTTGGTGAGGGCCAAAAGCACGGCCTAAATTTAAGCTAAAAATGGGTATTTAGTTTGCTTCCACAAGAGAGGACAAACTACCCGACTTCTTGGACTTACAACCGCATGGGGGTGACCGCCAACTAACTCCTCCTACGATTTTAAATACATGTAGGCAAGTCTTATGCTTGCAAGATAGCTAGGCTGTTATTTATTTAGAAAGAGACTAAGTCCTTAAACTCACTCCGTAAAGAGGCTAGATCATGTAAGGGCATGCTTCAAATGACATAAATTTAATACAAATCATATTACATGTTATTTTTCATTTTTGGACAATCATTTGACTCAGGCTTATAGGATTTATATGCCTAATGCATGAGAAGTAAGATTATTGGCCAAAATCGAGAAGGATGAGGTGTGTTTCCACCATGGCTCTTAAAGGTAAGTTTCTCAGCAAAGGTGGAAGCTCTCCAATCAAGAGTGAAAATAAGATGTGTGCATGATGTTATGATATAAAAGTACTCATCCTAAGGGGTTGCTAATTCTTTTGTCTTGATTTTAGCTAATTGAGGTTATGAGTTCTTTATTTTAATTTTGAATTATTAAATTTGGTAGAAGATTTATTTTTCTAAGAGTAATCCACATCCAGGCCATACAGTAAGGAAGAAACTAGGAAAAGGATGCCATCTTAATGGCACAAGCTAAAAAATCATCAATCAATTTATAAAGCTAACAAAAGAATAAGAGGCCATTGTGGTGGGCACCACTAACCCAAAAAAATAAATTGGGTAGTCAGCTCTACCCTTATACGGATTACAAATTAAATACAATTAAGCAAGGAATTCATTGTTATGGGGGTCTTCAAACTTCACTTCTTCATTCTTCTTTTCTTCTTTATTCTTCTTTTCTTCTTTCTTCTTCAATTCCTTCTTTTGGATGGTTGGAAGGTCGTTGCTCCAAAGGCTTCACATGGTACATAAGATGTAATCTTATGATCAATGCTCATCTTAATCTCCCATAACAAACATTCGAAAATCCTAATTTCAAAAATTACATGAAAAAGGAAAAGTAAAGTCTAACTAACACCTACAAAATAGAGTTTAACTAAACAAATCATACAAATCCTAAGAATGTATATTAGACTTAACACCCTACACATGGGAAGACCACCTGGCCTATTGGATTATGCATAGGGGTATAATCATATGCACAATAAAAGTAGTTATATTTTTATTTATGATAGAGCCCCTTAAGCACGATCCTCTGTAGAAAATAATGATTAGACTAAACCATCCTACCCTTCAATCTATGCACATTCACCCTAACATCCAGACTAAAATATATATCATAAAACAAAAGTAACCATTAAACCATGCATAATCCTAGAAGTGGTGACTTAGCTTTAATGTGTGTGCTTTAAAGTTTGTGTGGTATGCTTAGCTAGGGCTTTAAAGTTTGTGTTTTCTAAGTGTGATAATGTTCAACTTAGAGGGTAGTTTCATTTAAGTGTTTTACTAATTGGGTTGATTCTATTTTGTATTTTGAATTGGTTTAAGTGAATCCTATAATTAAGTTGTAAAGAGAGGGAAAGAGAAGAGAACTTCTTTTTCCTCCCCAAACCTAAGTAATTTTTTAAAGTGGATTCATGTTTTAGTTTTGTTTAGTGAATATTTTATTATGTGTGCTAATTAATCTTAAGTTTAGATCAATTCTAAACAAACCTATTTAAAAAAAAAAGATATTTTAAGATTAAGTAAAGTGAACTAAATTCACAAACACACATCACTTCATTTCTTTTCCCAACATGTATATACATGCATATGAATGAATCCTAAGCATATACATACATACAAATGGGAATGTTTAATACACTTTATGATGCATGCTAAGTTTTTAAGAAAATTTGAAATTTATGATGATTTTTTTTATTAAGTAGCAAAGGGTTTCTTATCAATTTTCACATATGCATATTAATGTATGAAAGACATAAGTGAGTATGATGCCATTGTTATGTGTAAGGTACAAGACCTACTTAGGGCTACTTAAAGCCTCACAACCCTAGAGTTGTCTAATATACCACTTTCCTTAAATATAAGAATATGTACAATAGAAATGAATGGAAAAGAAAAATGCAAAAAGTTTGTACTTGATTGATTATTTTTTTATACAATTTATATGTACAAGTGTAAGTGTCCTTCTTAAGTAATAGCATATGAATGAATAAGAAATGGAATTAGGCAAGTGTTATGTTCTTTTCAAATGAACTAAATACTTTACCAAATCCTATTGAAAACTATACTAAAAGAGGAGAAAGAAACTACTAAGCACATCCTTATATTTTACTCACATGCAAGCTTATAAATAAAATATAAGTAACACACTTTCAGTTTTTGGTGATTGATTCATATATTTTGAAATAATTTAGATTTAATAGTGATAATAGCTATTCATATTTCTATTTTAGCCAAAACATGCAATTTGACATAAAGTAAACATTTTCATTTTAAATTTGATTTTGGAAAGCATGAATGTATGAAACCATATGACACAAATATTTAACATGTTGGAAAAGAACTAAAGTAATGAAAGCATGTAAACACATTCACCTTAATTAATTCCTAAAATATAATCTTATGAAATAAGAAAGTTTAAAATAAATCAAATTATTTTTTAAAGAAGGTTTGGTTTGTTTTAGTTTGATTTAATTTGCAAAATGTAGGTGAGTTTGTTGTTCCTAACCCATTCCACATGTGTTTGATATTTTGTTCAATTTTAGGTGATTAGGTTCATTTTATATTTTGATTAGGTTAAGGTATAAATTAAGCATGTTAATTACCCCTTACCTACACCACCTTAGCATACTTAATCAAATAATTATGAGCCAATGAGATGACATAAAATCTCAAAAGGAATTTAAATTTGCAATGCACTTAGGAAAAAAAGGCCTAATGAAATTTGGCTCATGATTAATGATTAACTAAACTAAGGGGTTTAATTTAAGTACTTTCATAACCCCTCTCACACATGTGAGTTGATTTCTTAATGGACTTAGGCTTTTGAACACACATAAGCATCTATAGATTAATTAAATTCTAGAAAATTTTAAAATCTTAAAATTAAAGGGGTAGTGAATTAACCCTTAATTAAGTGAGGATTAAGGGGAAAGAACTTAGAGGAAATGCCCAAAATTATTAAACCTCCTATTCATTTAATAGACCTTAATCAACTCAATGAGGGTTAAACCACTAATTACAACCTTAATTAACCTTAATTATATAATAAAGAAATGAATTAGCAATTTCTAATTAAGCCACCAATAAACCCCAAGAAAATTAGGGGAGTCATCCCCAAAATACACTCAAGAAGTTTGAGAATAATTAGTGGATTAATTAAAGGTAATTATAAATTAACATTCTAATAAAATGAGAGAAAGGCACTATTCAAAATTAATTAAAATTGTTTTTAGATATTCTATGTTTAATTATCTTTCATATGCAATTTATTTCATATTTTTTTGATTTTTCTATGTTAAGATATGAATTTTAGAAGTTTAGGTGATTAATTAGAATTATTTAAATCCCTAATCATATTACTAATCTATTGGCATGACATGCGCTTGCTTTTATACCATGATTGGACACTTCACATCGTAGTATTGGCGGCGGTGCTATCGCTTTCTCTTGACCCGTTAATGATGGACGGTGAGATTAAAAGGATCATAAATATATTATGCATTTTAATCTCGTCCATCCAAAATGCATGGATGGACAGATCTGTCTCTATAGTTCCTACGGGAAGGGATTAGTCCATCTTCTAGGATGATCAAGCTCGATTGAGCTTGGGCTAGAATTTGGCCCACACCTTCATTATGCATCCTAGATCACATCTAATAGTCAAGATCCCATGCCATGAAAATTTATTTCACAAAGCTCCAAACCATATTAAATTTAAGCTCAAAAAATGGCTAACCTCATCGGTGCTCGATTCCCTTATAGAAGCTTGGTCTGGTTGAGATGAAGCTTTCCTGAAAGTTTGAGCTCTTGAGGTTGAGTGGATGGCTCTATGGACCATCCCCCCCACTTGAGCTGGGTTTGGTCTAGGGTACCCTTCCTTTGCCTTTGGAGCTTGGGAAAGAACTTAGCTGAGCTCAACTTGGCCCTCTAAGAGTGCTTGCAAAAGGAATTAGGCTAAAGTTGAGTGTGAGCAAGTTGGAAATCAAGCTGAGCTCCCCTATTTTTAATGTATGAAAATCGAGAAGATAAACTTTCAATCCAGCTCTAGGAAGCTTAGGGTCACTTGCAAATGGCTCTTCTGGCTTCCTAACACTCAATCGATAATGGATCTCTTGAGAGATTAGGGAGTATATCTCCCTTTGATCAGACAGTAGAAAGGAGAAGCCATTTTTTATCAATTGCCCTGATTCAAAGGGTTTTGTTAGGCTGTTGAAGATGTCCTTGAATTCAGTTTTGTCCAAGGAGTGGAATGATGAAGTGGCCATGTGCTTCAATTGAGTGGGAAGAGGTTTACCATGTGGCCATTTTCATGCACATGGTCAGTTTGGCCATTGGGTTGGTTTGTCTGACCCAAACTTATTGGGTTGGGTGCACCACCCTCCCTAGAGTTCACTTGATCTACTAGGAGAGTGCCAAGTGGGTATGAAGAGGATTTGACCAAATTCTAAGTGGAATTGGCCAACACTTACCCTATGGAATAGAGGTAAAATAATCATTTGGCTGATTTTTGAATTTGGGTATGTTTGGTATGTTGAGAAAATATGTTTGGCCAAGTTTCATTAGATTTGGAGTTCATTTGGTATGGTTTGGCTTATGTTGACCCATTTAGGTCAAAATGGCTCAACTTGGGTCAAGTTGACCAAATGGTCAAATTGGGTCAAACCAAGGGTTGGGTCAAGTTCATATGACCATTTGAAATATTTTGGTGGCTTTGGTTTGATTCAATTTGGTTTAGGTTTGAATTTGGTTCATATGACTTCATTTAGGTCAAATGGGTCAAGTTAACCAATTTGACCAATTTGAGCTAGGTCATGGGTAGGTTTAGGTTTGGTTAGTCATATGAAGTGGATTGGTATCTTTGGTTCCAATCAATTTTGATTAAATTTGAATTTGGCTCAATATAACCCTTTAGGTCAAGTTAGGTTCAAAGTCAGTTGGACTAGGTTACTCTAATTGGCCAATTGAGGCTTTGGTTAAGTTCAACAAGTGATTTAGAATGAACTTGACCCATTGGTTTCAATCAATTTGGCTTAGATCAATTTTTGACACATTTTTAGGTCAAGTTGGGTCAACTTGGGTCAAGTGGCCAATTGGGCTAGGTTAGACTCAAATGTTGACTTGGTCAAGTTCAAACATTGATCATGAATGAACTTAGATCATTGGTTTCAATCAATTTGGCCTATGGTGGATTTTGGCTATGTTGGGTTTCATTTTGGCTAAATATTGACTTGGTCAACCTTTAGGTTTGACTTGGTTTGACCCAATTTGAGTGATTGATCATCTCATGATGATTGTTGATCATGAGGAGAGGCTTAGATGAGTTTGATTCAATCCAATTTGGTTAGGGTTAGAATTTCGCTCAAGGGGTACTTTAGGTCACTTTGGGTCAAGTGAGCCTAAGTGGGTCAAATGGCCTGTTCAAAGCTTGATTGGAGTTTGATTGAACTTGTTTATGGACTTATGATTGAAATATAAATTCATTTGCAAGTGGATTGAAGTCAAATGGGTTTTGATCATTTAGTAATTTCATGTTCAAAGGAAGAACATGAATGGATTTAGGGTTTGATTTTTTTATTTGGTTTTTTATTTTGATTGAAGTTTGTATTTATATTTGGATTCATGATTGTAGTATCGATTGAATCATGAAGAAAAATCAAGGATTTGGCTTGATTTGAATTTGATTTGGCTAAGTTCAAGATTTTGACTTGAAAGGCTTAGTTTGAATTTTGAGTAGATTTGAGTTTGATTTTTGAATTGGTTTTGGTTGTTTGAATTTATATTTTATTTATATATATGAATATAAATGAAAATATAAATGGGTTATCAGAAAATTTCAAAGATTTGAAGTGATTTGAACATGGTTTGGGCTAAGCCCTTAAGAGAGGATTAAAGGACTTAGGAAAAATTTAGAATTTGGAATTTCAATTTAGAATTTGATTTGATTGATTTGAATTTATATTTCATTTATATATGTGAATATAAATAAGAATATAAATGGGTTATGAGAAAATTTCAAAGATTTGAAGTGATTTGAAGATGGTTTAGACTAAGTCCTTAAGAGAGGATTAAAGGACTTAAGAAGGATTTTTGAACTAGGAATTTAAATCATGGATTTCAATCATGGATTTCAATCATGGGTTTCAATCAAGGATTTCAATCATATGGAATTGATTTAGGTTTGATGTTGATTTGATTTGGAATTTGACTTGAAGGAAGGAATTGAGGAATGTGGTTCAAGTTATAGGGACGGCAAATTTTCTTAACACCCCTAAGGCATGGCCTATTCCTATGGCAAACTCTTCTAAGTCTCTGTGGTTAGGTTGAGCATCCACTCAATCATTAGATGTGTATTAATACTAAAGATCTCTTAAAGTCTAAGAGGAGTCCTATGTCTAAGATGGAGGGGATGAGAGCTCATTCTAAAAATGAGGTCAACAATCCTCTTAATACCTTTAGACTCATAAGATTATTAGAAGAACCTGGATCAATCAATATTCAGCTTATCGAGATGCCATCACTCTTTGCAGTACATATAGAGGACAGTTGTGATATGTCATTCCCAACATAAGATCTTCTTCAGAAAATATGATTACTGGGAGATCTTGAGTTTGCAATGATTCAGTTATGCATTTTTCGGCAAAGTATGCTGCATAACTTTCTAAATCTTTGAGATCATGTATCAAAGTTTCTTGGAGTTCTTTTTACATTAAGAGAGCCTCATACACACTTAGTTTGCAGGGATCTTTCTCATATGTGATAGAATATTATAATCTACCTTTTGCTCGATTTAAGATTTTTTCTAGGATTTTGAGAATGATATCTTCATTGACTTTGATTTGTTTACCTCTGTCTTTATTTGCATTTCCCCTCTTTGATGAAGGTTGTAAGACTTTATCACTTCTCAATTGAACTTGAATCATCTTATCTTGCTCAAATTATTCTGAAGAGGTAGTTTCTTCAAATTTCATTTTATTCTGGAGGATTGACCAAAAGGGTAAGACTCATTTTTCAACTTCATACACTTCATACGTGATGATATCGATGAGTCTGACTCTTCCTTGTCAAGAAAACATAAATCTTCATCTAAACTGTTATCTTCTTGTTGAGTCATTAAACAAAATTCAGATGTTAACTTCTCTTCTTGCTTTCCTGATAAGAATTTTGATGGGTTGGTCGAGCCTGCTTGACTACCCTTATCATTTGGTAATGATGTTGAAGAACATCGATATCACATAAATGATTGACATATTTCTTGGACATATTTACCATTATCTTCTTCATATGATTCAACAATGTAAAGTTTAGGCATAAAGTCTGCAAGCTTAAATAGTTATCTTGTTGGCTGGTGATACTCCTCTAAATTGTTAATGATATTTTGAGTTGTAGTTCTCTTCTTGATCTTCTTTTTCTTAGCCAAGTTCTTTGACTTATGAGGCATACGTTTAGTAGACTGCTCATCATGTTGTGATAAAGTAGCCTAATCAAAATACTATTGAGAAGCCCAAATACTTGGTTTAGACATCTCTCTTAAGTTTAATATAGGTTCAAGTGGTGATTTTCACTTAACACTAGGGATACATTTTAGCTTGCTTCAGCATTTTCATGATCTTTTTGGAAACTACTGTTTCCCATTCTTTAATCTAAAATGATTTTTCCTTCTTTTTGTCTTTAATGGATGATACGAAAGAGGATGTAATCATTCTTGTAGACTCTCTTTTTGGGTTGACTAGAACACTATCAGATAATGTAAATTTACCTTTTCGATACTTCATTTCTAGCCAATCTTTGAAGACATAATAATCTTCAACAGGATGACTAATCATCCGATGATAGGGATAGTAATTTGTATTATTGACTTAATTAGCTTTCTCAGGCCTCTTAATTTCTGGTAATTGTAGACCAGCTTTGACTGCTTGCCGAAATATATTAGCCACAATGTCCCTTTTAAAGGAATAATCTTTGTTCATCTTTTCCTTAAGAGATAGTCACATTCGCTCATCATCTCTTGTTGCTTATTTTGGACGCTCCCCACCACTTAGAAAAGTCTGAGATTTATCATTGCCTCCCAATACTAATTTTGGCTATGGATTAAAATAGACAGGCTTCTTTCCCTTATCATCATTGTACATTGGCTGATTTTCTTTATCCACATTATATATCACTCGCTTTTTGCCATTTGAGCTAAAGGAAGTGGCATGAGTTTCATTTCTTCTTGAATCTGAAGGTTTGTTTCTTTTTGCTTTATCTGCATAAATTTCAGACTTAGGGTGATTCAGCTTTTCAAATTTAGTCACCTTATCGAGCAAGTCCTGGAATGTTGTAAGAGAGCTTGCCTTTTCAATTTTGATGAGGGGAGGAAAAATCGAAGAGGGGAAGAGTTCCTTTTTTGGTTTGGATGATAAAGAAGTGGAAGAGAGCCCTTGTGGTTTTTTTGAGAAAGGAGGAAGAAAAATAAAAAATGGGAGGTATTTGTGGTTTGCTTGAGGATGAGGGAACGGTTATCTACCATTCGAATCGTGCATGGAGGAGTGTGGGAGGAGTCCGATCGGGAAGAGGGAAGCTCGTGCGATCTCTTTGGTTGGGCGGATCATCTACGTGAGGGAGAAGGGCTTGGCTCAAGTCAGGTGTGTGATCCAGCACGTGAAGAGGGAGCTTGCATGCGTTAAGGGAATCTGAGGGTTCGGGTCATTTGCGTGAGGGAGAACCCGGTCGATCGTATAGGAATAGGGTTAATTAGTTTTTAAGTTGATTTTATAAATGTTTAATTGGCTTTAATGTGAATTTTATGCTGACATGATTTGATAATTAATATATATATCAATTTAAAGTTATTCCAATATTCTGAATGCAACGACACAGTCCGTTTCACAATTGGAGGCCATTTGGTTTAAGTTGGCATCAAATTGGGTCAATTTCAGCTCAAAATGTATATTATCATTTTCGACTACTCGCTTTTTATGCAAATTTAATCAAATTGAGTACGAATAGTCTTACTTGATAGATTTCGATATTTTGAAGCTAATGGTGCAATCAATTTTGTGAATGAAGGTCATTTGATTTGCATCGGTGCCTCCTAACCTTAATATGCATGCAGGCACATTGATGACTTGATCAATTGATCATCAAGCTATACAATATTTATATTTTGACTAGTTTTGACATTCTGAATGCGATGGAAAATTCTGTTCATCAATTGAAGGTCATTTGGGTTGATTTTGGCAACCATTAGTGTACTTCAGCCTCAATTTATATGCTATCACCACATCATTCATTTAGAAATGCGCATCTTGTCTCATTTGATAGTTTTCAATATTTTAAAGCTAACAACATAATCAATTTTATGAACGGAGGTCATTCAGACATCGTCACAGCTTCCTTTCCCTGATATGCACATCGATAGCTCGATCATTTGATCGATTGATCTTTAAATTATGCAATATTTATATTTTGACTAATTTTGATGTTCTAAATGCGATGGTGAAGTCCGTTCATCGATGAAGGTCATTTTGACTATTTTTGGTGATGTCTAGTGCATTTTGAGCCCTAATTTGCATACTGTCACCTCTGAAGTTTGTCGAATTTGACTTATGGGCTTGACTCAAGTTATGACACATATATGGAGGTCAATAAATGCCCCCAATAAATATGATTCACGCATATAGTGAGTCACGTTTGGTGAAAATTAGTTGACCCTTTGGGCTGGCCACAGAACTTGGGTCATTTCAGCTTTGATTGCAATAGCTTATAGAGCTTTGATAGGATTTGTCATTAGTAGGATGCCTTATTTAGGACATGCTAAATGATGGGATGGACCAATTTATCATAATCAACTTGTCGGATAGATAAGAGTTTATACACCATCTACTCTCTACTTCAATGACTTTGTTGAAGATGTCTTTCATTTATGTCATTGTAGATTTAAGTTTCCTCCAACCCTCGCTTCGTGCTCAGTTGGGTTTGATGGAAGAATTGGTCTGCTTGTTTTGATATTTGGAATTCCTTCTATCCTAGGTTTAAACTGACAGAATTGATGAAGGATTGAAATGATTTATCCACATTGACTTGTTAGGAAGTGTATGTACGCCCTAAATCATGTGCTTGTTACTTTAACAAATTTGTTGAAGGGTGCAAACAGATGACCCAGCCTTTCGATTCATATTAGGTCATTGTTGAGTTATCAGTCTAGCAATGTGTGTTTTAACATACCGAATAATCATGAAATTCTTTTAGTTCGACCCTCGACTTTATATGAACTATGAAATTGCTTCCTCGGTCCTGTGCTTTTTGCTTTGATAGACTTGATGAAGAGATTAGTTTTGATCTGTGCTTTGTGCTTGATTAGATCATTGAAGAATAAATTAAAATATCACACTGTAGGCAATATAAATATTGACTTGAGGCAGCCCTGAATTGAGAGTTTCCTCAGATTATTTTGATCTATCGATCAAGTAGAAAGATCTCTTGGATCCTGGTTGCTTGTAATCACTAAGCTGGATCTAATTTGAGATTGAACAGCTATCATCATTGGACTAACAAGCAAGGGATCTTTCACTGTGGCCTTTTCTTATGGCTTGTTAAGTGAGGAGAGCGTCAGCAACTCGGCCATTGATAGGTTTGTTGAGTTCAACCTTTAGAACCTACTCGAGTCTTAGACTTAAGCTACGAGAGGTTGATGATTTAGTCATTGGACTAACTAATAGGGGCTCTTTCACTACGGCCTTTTCTCATGGCTTGTTGAGTGAAGAGAGCGTCAGCAACTCAACCATTTATGGGCTTATTGAGTTCAACCTTTAGAATCTCTCCGTGTCCTAGACTTCAGGATGTAGAGGTTGATGTTTCTCCAACTTAAATGATTGAAGCTTCCAAAATTGGGAGTTCTTCTGACCTGATCTTCAACATTTGATGAATCTAGGAGAAAATTTTTCTTAACATTTATGACTGTCTTTTCCTGCATAGCAATGGATTCTTTTTGTTCTTTGTAAGAACCTGTAACTTAATAATGACAATTATGGATATATTCACGGGTTTTGGCGTAAAGCTCGATGTCAACATAAATCATATATTGAGGATCTCTCTCATGATGTCACATAAACTTGACATAAACTAAAAATGCTCATATCTTGCATGGGAAATTCTAAAGCACATTTATAAGAACTTTCAAGATGAAAATACGCATATACATCAATATTTGAATTGATATGCCCTTAAGAGGGTTTTAACATGAAACATTGATTTTATCTATGTATATAAATCTAAAAATGCCCCTTATGTAACAAAGGAATTTTCACGAAAAAGCTTTTTTCATCTTGAGTGAGTATATTTATTTAGGGATCTCGGTATGAAGCATGATGTTGACTTAAATAGATATACTAAAATACTCTCCTTGAGGATTTTTTATTGTACCTTGGGAATGTATTTATCATGTATAATTCTTTTTTTGATAACGACCATTGATTGGTGGCATTGGTCTTTCACCTTTTAAGCCAATGAGTTGATATGCCCCTCCTTGATACACTTTTTCAATGACAAAAGGGCCCTTCCAATTATGCTCAAATTTGTCATCAAATTTTTGATTGGGGATAATTGGTCTTCTCACTACCATGACTAATTCTCCTTTTGGAATGTTCGAGGCCGCACCATATGGTCAAAAGCCCTAGACATCTTTGATCGATAAACCTCTAGATTTTGATGAGCTTGCAATCTAATTTCATCAAGCGCATCGAGTTCTTGTAGGTGAGCATTTTGATCTTCAGTTAGATTGTATTGGATGGCTACTTAAAGTGAAGGAAACTCAACTTTGAGTGAAAGAACTACTTTAGTTCTAAATACCAATAAATATGGAGTGGCTTTAGTCAACATCTTGTAGGTGATTCGATATGCCAATAATGCATATTAGTTTTGTATGCCATTCTCTCTTATTTTAGTAAGAATCTTCTTGAGCAACTTGACCAAGGTCTTGTTAAAGGCCTCCATCAAACCATTTTCTCTTGGGTTGCATATTGAAGAGTATCGCCAATCAATTTTATGCCGATCGATGAATCTATAAATCTTTGTATTTTTGAAAGCTATACCATTATCAGAAATTATTCGGCACACAAATCTATAGACCACATTATGTGAAGACGTTGATCACTCGATCAGCAGTAACTTCTTTAAATGGGGTAGCTTCAGCCCACTTAGAGAAATAATTAGTCACTGCTAGGATGAAGTAGTGTCCAGCTAATGATGGCGGATCAATTAGTCCAATTACTTATATACACCGAGCATTGAATGGCCAAGATGCTATTGTTGGGTGTAGTGGATTTGGAGGTTGATGGATTATATTTCCATGTACTTAACATTCATGATACCTCTTTGCATGATTGATACAAACTCCCACTATAGAAAGATAATAATAGCTCATCCTTTTGATCTTTATTGCCATCTTAGGACCTAATTGATGTGCACCACAAAGTCCTTCATGAACTTCAACCATCTTGATTTTGAGGAGTATGAGGAGCAAGTTGAGTCACTTCTTGTTGTATCAAATTTGATAACCCCTCTACCTATGGGGATTGATATTTTGCTAGCTCTAGAACTCATCGAGTAAATATGTTAATCATAACATAATCACCATTCATACTTGTCATCTCCTTAGCTAATTTTGCCAAGTAATCAGCTTTATTATTCTCGGATCAAGAGACTTGAGTTAATGAGATATTTGGTATCTGCTTCATAAGTTTGAGAACTCGCTTATGATAAAAGTTAACTCAAGCTTGTTGATTTTATAGATGTCAAGTACTTGATTTATAATAAGCTGAGAATCGCTAAAAATATGCATATTTTGAATGCTTATGAAAATAGCTTCTTCAAGACACCAATAATGCATACTACTTCATTAGTTCTTGTCTTGGTCAGCCATATGATCGTCCCATTATCCCTCCTTCTAGTGTTATGAAGGCGATCGATTCTGTTCTTACCCTTGGGAAATTTAGAGGTTTAACTTATTTGATCGATAAGGCTCCATCAAAATATATTTCCCAAAATTTTAATTTTTCACTTTCATGAATGAGCATAATTTGCTCATCAGGCAAATCATCATTAAGGGAAGAGTCCACAGGGATAGAATGTGCAACTAGAAAATCTGCTAAGACTTATCCCTTCACTACTTCCTGTGGAACATATGTGATATCAAATTATAGAAGTATCTTTATCTTGCGACCAATCGGTTGTCTTATCATCAAGTACTTCAGCGAATTAATCCTTGAGTTGAGAGTAATCTTGTGAGATAACATATAGTGACGGAGCTTTTAGACTGCAAAGATCAATACCGAACAATGCTTCTCTATCAGAGAGTATCTCATTTATACTCCTATTAATCTTTGATTTATCTAATAAAGAGCATTCTCTTTGCTTTCTTCATTGTCTTGCGCCAATAATGCTCCAAGGGACTCTTCTATATATAGAATGAGGGGCTTCAGAGTAGGCGCTAGATTGGTGGATTTAACAGTAGCTTTTATCTATGGCTTCTTATCACTCCTTGTCCCATTTGAATGGAGCATCCTTCTTCATCAACTTTGCAAATGGTTGATAGCATCTTGATAGATTTGATATAAATTGATGAATGAATGTAATTGTAAAGAATGAACGAAACTCTTTGGAGGCATCTCCAATTGCCTTGATCTTAGCAGATCGATTTCAATACCTCATGGTATAATGTGAATTTTCCGAGGACACCCAAAATGCATTTTAGAGGATTCATCTTGAGATCATATCTTCTGATTCTCTCCAATACAATTCTCAAGTCTTCAAAGTAATTTTCATGATTTAAGCTCTTCACCACCAAATCGTCAACATAACATTCCACCTTCTGGTGAATTAACTCATCAAAGATATGTGTCATGGCTCTTTGGTATGTAGCTTCAGCATTTTTTAAACCAAAAGGCATGACTGTGTAGCAGTATATACCAATTGGTGTTCTGAATGATGTATGTCTTTCATCTTCAGGTACCATTTTAATTTGGTTGTATCCTGATGATCTGTCCATGAATGAGAACATGTCATAGTTGGAAGTATTGTCCACTAGTAGTTATGATATTAGAAGCGGAAAGTCATCTTTTGCACCTTATTTTGGTCCCAAGTCAATGTGAGGATTTTGAGTTCTTCTTCCTACGGGATAATGTTGGCTATCCAATCCTTCTCTCTCTGGATGAAGCTTGCTTCTTAGTTTCTATAATTACCTCTTCTTGATCTCCAATCTCATTCGAGGAGCTTGCATAAGCATCGTCTGGTTTAATAGCAAGTTTATGACTTCATCGGGGATAAGCGACATTTGAATATGTCGGCAAAGCAATCCCTAAATTCACGAAGTAACATTTTTAGCTCTTCAACTTTCTCATCAGACAAAAGGGCACTAACAAAAGTTGGGCGGGAGTCATCCTCAACTCCTAAGTTGATTTCTTTGAGTTCATCCATAGTAGCTATTTGTCCACCATCTTCGAGTTCTTCAGCGGCTTCTACTTCTTCATCATTTATGAGAAGAATTTCATGGAGATCATCTTCCTCATCACTATTAGTTTTGATCTCAACTTCAATTATATTATAACAAGCTTTATTTTGATGAGATTTATGAATGAACCCAAGATCTTTAGTGATAAACTTATCACTTCTTCGTGATGCTTGAGGACTTCTTTGGCTCCACATCCTGTTAAAGATTTGAGTTCTATTTTTAGTAGTTCCAATATGAATTCCAAGCTTATGCATCATTCTTTGTAATCTTTGTGGATAGTATATTGGTATTCTTATTGGCACTATCTCATCAAAATTTTCATGTTGAACAAGCTGCTTGAAATTATGAGGCTGAGACTCTTTAGATTTATAAAATAGAGTTCCTGTTATGGCACATAGAATGTTATCAATTCTTCAATATTATGAACCTCCAATGGAGTAATTTCTTTAAAGTACTGAGGGATGGGTATAATTTTGAGTCCTCTTCGCCAAATGAGCTATCCTTTTTGATGTGACCATCTGAACTCTATTTTCATAAGTAGATTCAAAATCATAGTTTAAATCAGAATCACTTATTTCATACTTTGATTTTCTTGAAAGTTTATTAGTTCCCTTAGGTTTGACAGGAATATATTCTTCTTCTTGTGTGTCACTTCCCAAATGAGGAACTAATTTTCTTGATTTAGGTGTAAAGTCAAGTGCTTTAGGGAGAGTTGGCATTACCTTCTTTCTTCCTCTTTGCTTCTACTCTTTCACTTTATGAAATTGCTTTTTAGTTTTTAAAGTGGATGATACGGCTTCAAGAGGCTCTGTTGGCTTAGGCTATTTAGGAATGAAATATTTTGCATCTTCATAGATCTTTGCTTCATGGATGGAGAATGGTTGTATTTTTCCAAGAATTTTGAACTCTTCTCCATCTCTTAGGTACTTCAAACATTAATGCATAGTTGATGGGACCATATCATACTCATGCAACCATGGTCACCTAAGAGAGCTCTAAATGATGTATCATTGATTACATGAAACTTACTTAATATAAATCCCGAACTTGAGTGGGAGAATAAAAAGAACCCAGATTTTCCCTTTCATTGAAATCATGAACCATCAACTTATCTCTCCCAAGATGTTGATATCAAGTGATAATCCTCTTAATACCTTTAGACTCATAAGATTGATAGAAGAACCTGATCAATCAATATTTGATGATCGAGATGCCACTCTCTAAACATATAGAGGATGTTGTGATCTCTGTTCCCAACATAAGATCTTCTTCAAAAATGTGATTACTAAGAGATCTTGAGTTTACAATGATTCAGTCATGCATTTTTTGGGCAAAGTATGCTTCATAACTTTCCGGATCTTTGAGAGCCTATATCAAAGTTTCTCGAAGGTCTTTTGACATCAAGAGAGCCTCATACACATTCAATTGTGCAGGGATCTTTCTCAGATGTGATAGAATATTATAATCTATCTTTTCGCTCGATTTAGGCTTTATTCTAGGATTTTTGGGAATGATATCTTCGTTGACTTCAATTTATTTACCTTTATCTTTATTTGCATTTCCCCTCTTTGATGAAGGTGGTAATACTTTAGCACTACTCAACTAAACTTGAATCACCTTATCTTGCTCAGATTCTTCTGAAGAGATAGTTTCTTCAAATTCTCTTCTTATTCTAGAGAATTGAACAAAAGGGCTAGACTCATTTTTCAACTTCATACACTTCATACATGATGATATCGATGAGTCTGACTATTCTCCATCAGGAAAACATAAATCTTCATCTGAACTACCCTTATCAAATTCAGACGTTAACTCCTCAAGCTCTTCTTACT
Source organism: Cymbidium sinense (assembly GCA_021442155.1). Lineage (NCBI taxonomy): Eukaryota > Viridiplantae > Streptophyta > Magnoliopsida > Asparagales > Orchidaceae > Cymbidium > Cymbidium sinense. The sequence continues at coordinate 141,986,993 of CM038216.1, forward strand.
TTTCTAATAAGAATTTTGATGGGTTAGTCGAGTTTGTTTGACTACCCTTATCATTTCAGAGTAACTGATGCTGAAGAACATCTGGTATCACATAAATGATTCGACATATTTCTACTGGATAAGATTTACCAATATCTTCTTCATTCAATTTAACAATGCAAGTTTAGGCATAAAGTCTGCAAGCCTAAATGGTTGTCCTTTCAGCTAGTGATACTCCTCTAAATTATTAATGATCTTTTGAGTTGTAGTTCTCTTCTTTATCTTCTATTTCTTATCCAATTTCTTTGACTTATGAGACTTACATTTTAGTTGACTACTCATCGTGCTGTGATGAAGTAGCCTTATCAAAATGCTATTGAGAAGCCCAAATACTTGGTTTAGACATCTCTCTTAAGTCCAATATAGGTTCAAGTGGTGATTTCTACTTAACACTAGGGACACCTTTTAGTTGCTTCAACATTTTCACGATCTTTTTGGAGACTATTGTTTCCCATTTTTCAATCTGAACTACTTTTTCCTTCTGTTTGTCTTTAATGGATGATACGGAAGATGACATAATCATCCTTATAGACTCTCTTTTTGGGTTGACTAGAACACTATCAGATAATGTAAATTCACCTCACCGATACTTCCTTTCTAGCCAATCTTTGAAGATATAACAATCTTCACTAGGATGACTGATCATCCGATGATAGGGACAGTAATTTGGATTGCTGACTTGATCAGCTTCTTCAAGCCTTTTAATTTCTAGTAATTATAGGCTAGCTTTGACTCCTTGCTGAAATAATTTAGCCACACTATCTCTTCTAAAGGAATAATCTTTGTTCATCTTTTCTTTAAGAGATGGCCGCATTCGCTCATCATCTCTTGTTGCTTATTTTGAACGCTCCCCACCACTTGAAAAAGTTTGAGGTTTATCTTTATCTCCCAATACTAATTTTGGCTATATATTAGAATATATAGGCTTCTTTCTTTATCATCATTGTACATTGGCTGCTTTCCTTTATCCACATTATATATCACCTGCTTTTCACCATTTGAGCTATAGGAAGCAGCATGAGTTTTGTTTCTTCTTGAATTTGAAGGTTTGTTTCTTTTTGCTTTATCTACATAAATTTCATACTTTGGATGATTCAGCTTTTCAAATTTAGCCACCCTATTGAGCAAGTTTTGGAATGATGTAATCGATGTCATATATAGAAATGGTGTCATTTTATCATCTATATTGCCATTAGCAACTGGATCACATGTTCTTCTTCCAATTGTTACTCATATTTCATGCTTAGGTTACGCTAACGACTTATAAATTTTATCACTGACTCACCTTTTCTCCTTTTCAATGAGGCAAGGTCAGCGATTGTTATTTTCTTGGTTGCACTAGCAAACCTTTTCACAAATATTATCTTTAATTCAGCAATAATTTTAACTGAATCATTTGATAATTGGTATACCAAAAGCAACAGCCAAAGCAATGAATTTAGCGGCACATCATTCCCTCCTAAGTTATCATAAGTAGCCTTAAATTGGGCTAGATGTTGCTTTAGGTTACCAAGCTCACTGAAAGTATTAAATTTTAGCACTGAGTAACCTTTGTACACTTGATCATATTCAACCGGGTAAGGGCAACCTTACTCATTAACTTTCAGCCTCTGCTAATTGTCTTTATCTTTTCATTGATTATTGTTTCTAGTCGAGCAACTATTACCATTGTAGCTATACTTTGAATTGATTTTAACTTAGGCATCATGCATTATAGAGCTTGAGGTATAGTTCTGGTAGTATATTAGCTATTAGGATTGAGATAGTATGGTGGTATTGAAGTTATTATTAGCTACCTATTGATTGGCGATAAGATAGATTTGATGTGTGATATTCTTCAATATCTTCATCACGATATTCATTTGTATCATGTCATTCATCTTGGTACCAAGTCGCAATTTCCTTATCTTTGACCTCCATTTGACGTCGATTTCTTTTTCTCTAGCTAGCAGCTTCGATCAATCTGCTCTAATTCTTCCTTTTCTTTTGTTATCTCTTTCTACCTCTTCTTTATGGGAAGAGTTTGACTATCTTTCTCCTTGTGCATTCGTAGGGATAGCTGTTGCTGGGGCTAAACAATGATGCTGAGTATAAAAGCCTGTACCAAGCTAATTATTTCCTAGTTCAACCATATAAATAGTTTCAACACCCGTGATCTCTTTTTCATTTTGATCTTCTTCTTCTTCATCTTCAGTAGAGAATGAAGATCCATCTTCTACTTGCTTTTATGAAGATTCTTCTTCATAAATGTCAAATTCAGGTTCAAGTTCCTTGGATTCATGTTGTTGTTGATGGTGTTGAGCAGAAAGTTCAAATATATCTCTGACCATATTGATGACTTCCACTTCCATAGTGTCTTCTTCATAGTCTTCTTCTTGCACATGAACTTTTGATCGACGTTTCCAGTGGATCTCTGGTTCAATGTGTGGAATAAATACTTCTTCTATTAAAGGACTACGATCAAAGTCAACTTTGTCTTGAGGGGGTAAATTTGATCGATGATGGGATCCCCTAGAGGATTCTCCAGGGTGTTGACCATCATGTCTTCCATCAGTGATATCCTTTTGTTTAGGTATCCACTTCTGATGAGTTATTTTTGAGATGGATTTCTGAATATGTGTATCATATGTCATACATCTTCCATTCTTCAGGATTTCATCACAAGGACTTGGCCTCCATATCTACTTATCCTTTCGTCGGGACCTTTCGGCAGTGGATTCTTGGACACGCAGTCCAAGTGTCACGCTTGATGCTCACCACATGAAGCATACTTGGCTCGATGACTGGTTACCATAAGAGATGGCAACCTCTTTGGTGGAGCTTCAGTATTTTCAATCGTCACAGGCTTCTGAAATCTTCTTTCATTAAGCCTCCATCCTTGGTTACTTTGAGAACTTTATGTATTATGGCATATTGTTTTCTGTCTCCATGGTGGAGCTTGACATTGTTGATTCTAGAAAAATAACTTTACTTCACTAGTAGAGCTATTTCTTTTTACCCACTTTAGATTGTTGTTGTATAGGGAATATACCGGTGTAGTATCACTTATTCACTTGGTCATTTGAAGGGGATCCGAGCCCTCGCAGCATTTCTTCTTCTTCTTTTCCTTCTCGTTAATTTGCTAAAAAAGCTTCATGATCATGCTTTACAGGTACAAAAGGTTTAATTGGTGAAGCAGTTATACCACGAGGTATTAAAGACACAGTTTGCCCACTGATAGTTTTTTTTCATCGGGGGCTTCAGATTGACCTAGCCTTTTAAAAATTGAAGTTCTCTATTAGGAGAACTCCTTAACAATGGTTGGCTGCTGAATTGATTGGCAAATATGGCTAGTAGGAGCTTCAGTAACTTGAGTCCTTCCAGCATAGCCTCGAATGAGTGTACCATGGGTATTGTGAGTTGCCTACAATAGAAATTCAAGCTACCAAATTGAATGGTAACCCCAACATCTTAGAGTTGATGACTTAGATGTTTCCACCACTAGGACAATGAAAGAGTGCTCAGAGATCCATAAAAAAAAGATGGGGATTAGTAATTAGTAATTATTATTTCAATACCATAATGAGGTTCTGTAATAAAATAATAGTGTAATAAAAATATACTCTACAGAATAATTCATTCGACATAGAGTCTTGTATTAAATTTATTACACACTTAAATCACCATTTTTATTTTTGAATTTTCAAAAATTTTATTGCTATTTTAGCACATATATGAAAGAGAGAATCAATGGAGTCATCAAATGTGGCTCCAAAATTTGCCACCCACCTCTCAATAATATTGATGAAGAGAGTGATTTAAGTGATGTAATTTTAGCGATGGAATAAGAAGACACTACCTAAAATTGCATCCTCATTTGGTGAGAACTTTAGATCTGTTCTGATTTCCTATAAAACATAGTTAATTACCTCTCCCAATAAGTAAGAGAGAACTTTGATTAAGGCTAGCCATTAAATTGCTTAATGTGTAGCATATAGTAGCATGATATGGAGTTTTAGAATTTAAAATTATGAAATTCATCATTTTAGTTTAAATTGGATGGTTTGGGGAATGATGATGTATCCGATCTAGATCTCATAGTTCCATCATCCGGGCCGCTGGTCCTACTAATACTTAGTCGTGAGGAGGTCAACCCAACTTGACCGAAAGATCCTTATCAACAACACATGGGTTATGCCATCCAAGAAATCCTTGTAAACCTAGGGTGGTGTTTGTCTAAGGTGATAAGCTTAAGTCTTCCTGGGCTGGAAGAGAGTTTTTTGTCCTATCAAGTATACTCTATGATTCACAACTCAAAGGGCAGAACCATTGGGGAACATACGGGCTACAGTCATGATCATAATATAATGGAGCCTTACTGGCCAAACCACCCGATTAGAAGACTTTGGTCGTAACTGCATCATCTGTGGAGCCTATAGGGCCACACGAGGATCTCGCTTCCGGCATGAGATTCATTAAGAGTGAATATAGTAGAACACTTAATTTGACTTTATCTCTTTTATGAGCTAAAGTTTTCTTAATTTATCACATCCGACAAACAATTACGGAAGGTGGGTTGAATTTTTAGCTTTAAGTTTCTAAAGATTGAATTTCATTTAAGCATTTAACACTTAATGATATGCTAGATTTTGCATGTAGATTGATATTTAATTTGACTTAATTTGAATTGAAATTAGAATCATATTTTGATGAAAGTATCCCCTCCGGTTGAAATCACCATTCAAAGCCATCATCGCAATAGTTAATTGATTGAATTGAATATATTTGAGAACTTTAGATCCTATTAACTCTATTTAGCTCCTAACAAAGGATCAGATCTACTATCATATGACAGAATTAGCTCCTCAGATATTTTACTAAGTTAAAAATTTTATAATAGATTTTAGTTAACTCTAATCAAAGACTAAACCGGGAAGTAACCCGCGCAGCATCCTCATACACTTTAATCTAAACATTCAACATAGTGTCAGGGCACATGTATGTTATTTAAAATTGTCTTAATTAATGCCTTCTATTCATTTGTACGATGTGTTGCAAATCTGGTGGCGTAGAAGACATTATATTTTACTAAGTTGAAGTTCTTATAATAGATTTTTAGGTTTTGTTAACCCGGACCCAGTCCTAAGACTAAATCGGGAAGCAATCAACGCAGCATCCTTAGACACTTAAATCTAAACATTCAGCATAGTGTCAATGCCCATGCGGGTGTATTTAAGAATGCCTTAATAAACGTCTTATGTTCACTTATACGATGTGTTGCAAAATCGGTGGCATAAGATGTATGTTTCATTTATTTAAAAGCTTGCATATATCTTTCAACGCTTAAGTTAAGCTATTAAAAATATCATGCTTTTATATTTGCAAGCTCACATAAATTGAAGTGCTTGAATATTATGTTTACTTGAAAGTGTTGACCTCCATATAAGTGTCATAAGTCAAGTCAAGCCTACAAATCAAATTTGATAGACTTCGGAGGCGACAGTGTGAAACGACCTTCGATTGATGAATGGACTTCACCGTTGTTTTGAGAACATCAAAATTGGTCAGAATATAAATAGTGTAAAATCTAACAAACAATCGATAAAACAATCGAGCTATCAATGTGTCGACGTGCATATCAGAGTTTGGAAGCTATGACGATGTCTGAACAACCTTAGTTCATGAAATTGATTATGTCGTTAGCTTAAAAACATTGAAAACTACTAAATGAGACTGTCCGCGCTCAATACGGATGAGTCTATACAAATGTTGAATGATTTGAAGTGACAGTGCATAAATCGAGGCTAAAATGCATTGGATGTCACTGAAAATGGTTGAAACGATCTCCAATCGATGAACGAACTTCACCGCCACGTTCAAAATGTCGAAATTGATCAGAATATAAATATTGCATTATCTAAAGAGCAACCGATAAAGTGATCAAGCTATCAACGTGTCTACACGTATATCAGAGTCGGGAAGCTATGACGATATTTAAACGATCTCTATTCATGAAATTGATTATGTTATTAGCTTCAAAATATCGAAAACTGTCAAATGAGACTATCCACGCTCAGTTTAAATGAGTCTATATAAATGTCAAAAGATTTGAAGTTATAGCATGCAAATCGAGACTAAAATACACAGGACGTCACCAAAATCAACCCAAATTTTGTACAACTTGATGATCAACCGATCAAGTACTTAAGTTGTCAACACGCCTATATATATATCAAGGATAAGATCGACAAAGGATCAAACGACTCCATTAAATTGATCACGTTATCGGCTTTAACATTGAAATCTATCAAGCACTATTCGCATTTAATTTGGACGAGTCTGAAAAATCAAGCTTATCGAATGCACGCGATTTTGAGCTTAAATTAACTCAATTGACCGACTCAAACCAAACGGCCCGACGCAAAAAATATCAGATTCGTAATAATTAATAACCTTTATTTATATATATATATATATATATATATATATATATATATATATATATATATATATATATATATATATTGATCATGTGATTTCATCGACATAAAATTCATTTTAAAAGTGATTAATTCCTTAAAAAATTAAATAAACTTAAATCTAACCGTTCCCTGTAAGAAAAAAATTGCTCCACTTCTTTTTCTTTCAGCCAACTTCTCCAAAAATAAAAAAGCGGCAAGCCTCTCTCCACCCCTTCCCTCTCTCATTCAAAAATCAAAACTCCTCTGCACAGGTAATTTTTTTATCATTCTACCCTCTTGATTTCTACTGTTCCACCTCTGCGCGGCCCTCCTCCGCAAGCCGCACCAGTCCATCCCGCGCGTTCCACAGCCGCACTTCCCACCGGCCCACAAAGCCCTGCCTCGACATCCTGCAGTTGCATCCCACCTGTTGTCCAGCCTGAAAGCCCTCCTCGCTGACCTCCCCAATCCATCCTGAACCTCAACTGCAGCTTCTTCTCAAATAGTCCTTCTGCCTTCTGGTCCTTCCCTGCAGGCCTGCTGATTTGTCAGGCCTGGCTTGCTGCCCATAGCCCGCATGACCAACTCTGTAGCGCACGTACCATGCCACCATTCCATGCAAACCTGCACCCGCTGCACCAGTCCACAAAACGGTACCACTAGCCCACCTTTCGGTCCACTCCGCAGGCCCACGCCACCGTCCTGTCATCCCAATCTAGCTCGCTCCGCCATTCCAAACCCATCCAGCCCGCCAGCCTTCTTCCTGTAGCCCGCCGACCCTTCCCATTTTTCTGGCCTGCTGCGCACATCCCACCAGCCCGTTGTTCGCTCTGCAGCTCGCGCAAGCCAACCCGCTACACGATTCTTCTATTCATAACCTTTCCATTTTGCCACAGAAATGTGAAAGAAAATCAAAGAGACAATTCTTCTTTTGGTTTCCAGCGTCACACTCCTATCTTTATCCTTCCAATTTTTCTTTTGTAATCACCACAAAACTACAAGAACATCATTAAGAGGCTGAATTCTTCTTCGGTTTCTAAGATCACACTCCTCGCTCCTTCCAATTTTATTTTACAAATCGCTTCAAGAAACCAAGATCATCAAGAAAGAATTATCTTTAAATTTTGATCACATTCTCGTGATACCTCCCAAATTATCTATTCACGAATCAAGAAGCAACACCATCAAGAGTTGGTTCTTCTCTTGTTTCGATACCCAACCTTGTTCTTTACCAAGCATACAGCCAAAAATGACTTAACATGTGGATCTGGAATATATATATATACATTGTTTCTTTTCGGGTTTAAGGCCTCACGGCTCAAGAGGGCTGGAGATGAAAATTGGCTATGGTCGCAATACAATCCGCTATGCTTAAGAGGCATACCGAGTAGCAACATCCGTTATCGCTCCCCAAGAAATGCCAAAATTTTGTATAATTTAGACTTAAAAAAAGGTGGGGAATAAATATATATCAAGTTGTCTTTGTTTAGTCTGCTCAAGAGGGTGCGACGAGATGAAAATCCTATGGTGTCACAAGACACCGCCATTACGCTTCGTGTGATTGTAGATCTAATCCTCGTTAGTTTAAATAGAGGACAGATCTAAAGCTCTTAAACATATTCAAATTAATCAATTTTTCAAATCAAATTAAGTAGCAATCTGAAACTACTTAAATGAAACTCTATCACTAAAAACTTAAATCAAACTCAATCCATCCACCTTTCACAACTATTTATCGGGGGTGACAAATTAAGAAAATTCTAGCTCACAAAGGAGCCAATGTCAAATCAAGTGTTTTGCTATGTTCACTCCCAATCAATCTCACGCCGATGACGGCTCATGTCTGACTGCTACTAAGACTTCACGATGCGCAAGAGAGTCCTCTGACGTGGTTTGGCCAAGCCAGTTCCATTATATTATGATCATCGAACCCGTATGCTCCCCAATGGCTCGCCTCTTTGAATTGAATCATTATATGATAGGGCAAACAACCCTCTATCAGCTAAGGTAGACTTAAGTCTGTCTCCTTAGACAAACACGACCGTAGGTCTTGGATGATGTAACCCATGTGATGCTGATGATGATCCTTCTGTCAGGTTGGCTCGACTACCTCCTCTGACTAAGTAGACTAGGGACCATGATAGCCCTGGATGATGGAATCATGGGATCTAGATCGGGCACATCATCATTCCCCCAACCATCCGATTTAAGCTGAAATGATGAATTTCAATCTAAATTTTAAACCCACACAGCTACTATACGCATTAAGTGATCTAATGACCTTTTAATCGAAAGTTCTCACTCACTTATGGGAGGGTAATTAACTATGGGCATGCTTATAGAAACCTAACCGGATCTAAAGTCCTCACCAAATGAGGATGAAATCTCTGGGTAGTGTCTTATCTACTATTCCATCTATCTCCTAAAAATTACACCGACACTTCAAACCATACTCTCTTCAAATTCAAATAATTGTCGAGAGGTCTATGAATTTTTGAGCCCACAGATTGGTGACTCCAGGGGACAGATTCTCTTCCATCTTTGGCTACCATATATGTATAAGTAGAATAAAATTTTGAAAATTCAAAATAAAAAATGGTGATTTATGTGTGTAATAAATTCAATATGAGGCTCTATATAAAATGAATCATTCTGTAGAGTATATCTTTATTACAATTATTTTGTGTAGTACACATTGAAAGTATGGGTGAAATAATAATTAATTACTAATCCCCATCTTTCACTTTTGCAATGGATCTACAAAGCACTCTTTCACCATTTAGTCATGGTGAACATCCGCCAGCCAACGCCATCATACAGATGTCGAGGCTACCATTCAATTTGGTAGCTTGAATTTCCACTATCGTAAACTCCAAGTACCCACTCATGGTACATTCATCCAAGGCATGGAAGGCCTCAAGTTATCAAGCTACTAGCCATGTGGCCAACCAATTCAACAACCATTGAAAGAGTTCTCCTGAGAACTTCGCCAAAAGGCTAGTTAATCAAGCCCCGTGAATAAAAAAGAATCGCGTCATTCAAATGCCTCGCAGACAACCGCCGATCGACCAACCTTTTGTACCCGCAAAGCATGATCATGAAGCTTCCTCATCGAAGCAAATTATGAAGAAGAAGGAGAAACACTGTTGAGGGCTCAAGATCCCCTTTGAATGACCCAATGAAGCGATCGTCAGAGTATTCCTACCCACAATAACTTTTGACAATCTAAAGTGGGTAAAAAGGAATAACTCTACTAGCAAAATAAAGTAGTCCTTTTGGAACCAACCATGTCAAGCTCCACCACCACAGAGGAGACAACCTGAAACACTGTCAGGATACATAAAGTTCTCAAAGTAGCCAAGGACAGAGGCCTAATGAAAAGAAGATTTTAGAGATCTATGGTGATGGAGAATACTGAAGCTCCACCAAGAAAGTTATCATCTCTTATGGTAACTAGCCAGCAAGCCCAGTACGCTTTGCATGGTGAGCATTGGAGCATGACACTTGGACCTTGTGTCCAAGAATCCACTGCCAAAAGGTCCCGATGAAAAGATAAGCAAATATGGAGGCCAAGATCCTGTAATGAAGTCCTGAAGAGTGGAAGAGGTGTGACATCTGACATATATACTCAAAAATCTGCCTCAAAATTAACTCATCAGAAGTGGATACCCAAAAGAAGGGATATCATTGATGAAAGACATGACGGACGACACCCTAGAGAATCCTCTAGGGGATCCCATCGCTGATCAGATTCACCCCTACAAAAGAAGGTCAACTTTGATCGTAGTTCTTTAATAGAAGAAGTATTTATTTCACACATTGAACCAGAGATCCACTGGAAATGTCGATCAAAAATTCATGTGTAGAAAGAAAATAATGAAGAGGACACTATAGAAGTGGAAGTTGTTTATATGATCAGAGATATAGATGAACTCCCAGCTCAGTACCATCAGCAGCAATGTGAATCCAAGGAATTTGAACATGAATTTGACTCTTATGAAGAAGAGTCTTCACATAAGCAAATAGAAGATGGAGCTTCGATCTTTATTGAAGATGAAGAAGAAGAGGATCAGAATAAGAAAGAAACCATGGATGTCGAAGCTATCTATATGGTTGAACCAGGAAATGATCAGCATGGTACACACTTTTATAATCAACATCATCGTACAACCCCAACAATAGCTGTCTTTGCAAATACACATGGAGAAGACAAGTTCTCCTCCTAAAATGAGGAGCAACAACAACAAGAAATAGAAGAAGATGAAGAGCCTCTACTAATTGATGTCATTGCGCTAGCTAGAGAGCAAAGAGAAATGCAACGCCAAATGGAGGTCAAAGACTTGCAGAAGAATATCACATCAAGTGCAACACCTATTTTGTCTGCTAATCAATAGACAGTTAATAATACAACTTCTATACTACTACATCATACCTGCTCTCATAGTACATGGCATAAAGTGAGGAATGAAGTTAACCCACTACCTCTCCGAATTCAAAATCAAGACACCGAATGGTAACAATTGCTCAGCTAGAAAGAATAATCAATGAAAAGATAAAGGTAGTCATAGCCTCAGAGTAGGCTAAAAAGCTGGTGAGTAAGGGTCACCCTTACCCAGCTGAATATGATCAAGTGTCATACCTAAAAGGTTACTCGGTATCAAAATTCATTACTTTCAGCAAGCTTGGTAATCCAAAGCAACATCTAGCCCAATTTAAAGCTACTTGTGGTAACATAAGAGGGAACAACACTGCTTTTTCATCAATTTGTTAGTAGCCAAACCTCAACCACTTTCGAATGGTATATAGAATTATCAAATGATTTAGTTTAAATATTTACTGAATTAGAGACTATATTCATGAAGAGGTTCAGGCAACCGAAAAATTACAATCCCGACCTTTACCTTGTAAAAGGAGGGAAGATGAGTGAGTGACAAAATTCATAAGTCGCTAACCTAAAGTATGAAAGCAACAATTGGAAGAAACGCGATTCAATTTAATGGGCAATATGGATGATAAATGACACCATTTCTATGCATGATCGATTGCAACATTCCGTGACTCTCGATAGGGTGGCTAAATTCAAAAAGTTGAATCGCCCTAAGTTTGAAGTTTATGCAGATAAAGCAAGGAGAAACAAACCATCAGACTCAAGAAGAAATGAAATTCATGCCGCTTCTTATAGCTCAAATGACAAAAAGCAGGTGATATACAACGTGGATAAAAAAAGTAGCCGATGTACAATGATGATAAGAGAAAGAAGCATATTTATTCTAATTCATAGCCAAAAGGAGGCAATGACAAACCTCATACTTTTCCAAGTGGTGGGGAGCGTCCAAAATAAGCAACAAGAAATGATGAGCAAATGGGCCATTTCTTAAGGAAAAGATGAATAGAGAATATTTCTTTAGAAGAGACTGTGTGGCTAAATTATTTCGGCAAGCAGTCAAAGCTGGGCTATAGTTACCATAAATTAAAAGGCCTGAAGAAGCTGATCAAGTCAATAATTCAAATTACTGTCCCTATCATCAGATGATCAATCATCCTATCAAAGATTGTTATGTCTTCAAAGAAAAGGAAGTATCGAGGTGAATTTACACTATTCGAGTGTTCTAGTCAACCCATAAAAGAGAGTCTACAAGGATGATTACGCCCTCTTCCATATCATCCAAAGAAAAGCAAAAAAAGGAGAAATCGACCAAGAATGGCAAAAGAGTCTCAAAGACCATGAAAATGTTGAAGCCTAAAAGTCCCTAGTGTTAAGTGAAAATCACCACTTGAACCTATATTGGACTTAAGAGAGATGCCTAAACCAAGTATTTGGGCTTCTCAGCATTTTGATAAGGCTACTGTCACAAGCATGAAGCTATACTAAATGCCTCATAAATCAAAGAAGTCGCTAAGAAAAGAAGATCAAGAAGAGAACTACAACTCAAAAGATCATTAACATCTAGAGGAGTATCACCAAGAAGACAACCATTTAGCTTGACTTCATGCCTAAACTTCTCATTGTTGAATCGATGAAGAAGATAATGGTGAATCTTGTCCAAGAGACATGTCAATCATCTATGGATGTCGATATTCTTCAACATCGCTACTTAAAATGAAAGATAAGTAGTCGACTTCAACCAACCCATCAAAATTATCAAGAAAGCAAGAAGAGCTGAGGAGTTAACATTTAATTTTGTTTAATGACTCAACAAGACAATAACAAATATGAAGATCTATTTTCATGGAGAAGAGTCGACTCATCGATATCATCATGTATGAAATATGACATTGAAAAATGAGTCTAACCCCTTTGTCAATCTTCCTAATAATAAGGGAATTCGAAGAAACTACCTCTTCAGAAGAATCTGAGCAAGATAAAGTGATTCAAGGCAAATGCAAATAAAGACAAAGGAAAACATATTGAAGTCAATGAGGATATTATTCCCAAAAATTATAGGATAAAGCCTAAATCAAGCAAGAAGATAGATTATAATATTCTATCACATTTGAGAAAGATCCTTGCACAATTAAGTGTGTACGAGGCTCTCTTGATGTCAAAAGACCTCCGAGAAACTTTGATACATGCTCTCAAAGATCGAGTTATGAAGCTTACTTTTTTAAAAAAAAATCAAGTATTGCAAACTCAAGATCTCCCAAGAATTATCACATTTTGAAGAAGATCTTATGTTGGGAATGGATCACAACATCCTCTTTATGTTATCAGAGAGTGATGGCATCTCGAATAATATTGATTGATCCGTTCTTCTATCAATCTTATGAGTCTAAAGGTATTAAGAGGATTATCACTTGATATCCAACATCTTGGGAGAGATAAGTTGATGGTTCATGGTTTCAATGAAAAGGTAAAAACTGGTTCTTTTATTCTCCCACTCAAGTTCAAGGATTTATATACGTAAGCCAAGTTTCATGTAATCGATACATCATTTAGAGCTCTTCGCCATGGTCGCATGAGTATGGCATGGTCCCATCAACTATGCATCAGTGTATGAAATATCTAAAAGAAGGAGAAGAATTCAAAATTCTTGATAACCTACAACCATTCTCCATCAATGAAGCAAAGATCTATGAAGATGCAAAATATTTCATCCTCAAAGTGCCTAGAGCCTCTAAAGAGTAGCATCCACTTGAACTAAAAGCAATTTCACAAAGTGAAAGAGCAAAAGGGAAGAAAGAAGGCAATACTCGACTCTCCTAAAGCACTTGATTTTGCACCCTAAATCAAGAAGTTCCTCATTTGGGAAGTGAAGAAGAAGAAGAAGATATGTATGTCTGGGAACTTATAAGCTTTCAAGAAAGGTATGAAATAAGTGATTCGATTCGACTATGATTTTGAATCTACTTATGGAAATAGAGTTCGATGGCATCAAGGAGGATAGCTCACTTGGCAGTCGAAGACTCACTCAAAATTATACCCATCCTCAAACTTCAAAGAAATCACCCAGAGGTTCATAATATTGAAGAATTGATAACATTATGTGCCACCAAGAGTGAACAGAACTCTATTTACAAATCAAGTTCACCAAGAATAAAATTATAAAGAATCATGCATAATTTGAAATTATATAATTCATAAACTACTAAACATAGACTCTCTTTAACAAGATGTGGAGCCAAAGAAGTCCTCATCATGAAGAAGTGATAAGTTTATCACTAAAGGTCTGGGTTCATCCAAATCTCATCAAAATAGCCTATTATAATATAATAGTCGAGATAGAAACTCATAGTGATGAAGAAGATGATTCCATGAAATTCTTCTTAAAAATGATGAAGAAGTAGAAGCCAACCCCAAGAACTTGAAGATGGTGGACAAATAGCTACTATGGATGAACTTAAAGAAATCAACCTAGAGCTGAGGATGATCCCCATCCAACTTTCTCCTCTCTTGATAATGAGAAAGTTGAAGAGCTAAAAATGCTACTTTGTGAATTCAGGGATTACTTTGCTTGACATATTCAAAAATGTGCTTATCCCGATGTAGCTCATAAAATTTTATTAAACCAGATGCAATGTTTGTTAAGCAAGCTAGCGAATAAGATTGAGATTGAAGAACGTAATGCATAAACTAAAACTAATCAAAGCGTTTTCATCCGAGGAGAAGTATGCGATTGGATAGCCAACATTATCCCAAAGAAAAGAATGGCCAAATCTCAGATTGACTGACCTAAATAAGGCATGCCCAAAAGATGACTTTCGCTTCCAATATCAACTAGTGGACAACACTTCCAACTATGACATGTTCTCATTCATGGATGGATCATCAGGATACAACCAAATCAAAATGGCACCTGAAGATGAAAAACATACATCATTTAGAACACCTATTAACATATATCTCTACACGGTCATGCTCTTTGGCTTGAGAAATATTGGAGTTACATACCTAAGAGCCATGATGCATATTTTTGATGAGTTGGTCCATCAAAAGGTGGAATGTTATGTCGACGATCTGGTGGTGAAGAGCTTAAACTGTGAAAACCACTTCGAAGACTTGAGAATTGTATTGGAGAGAATCAAAAAATATGATCTCAAGATGAATCCTCTAAAATGTGCATTCTGGTATCCAAAAAAAATTCTCGGGTATATTGTACATGTCATGAGAGGTATTGAAATTGATCCCTAAAATCAAGGCAATTGTGGAGATGCCTCCACCAAAGAGAAGATTTCATTCTTTACAAGGACTCACATTCATCCATCGATTTATATCAAACTTATCGATGTCGTCAACCATTTGCAAGGTTAATGAAGAAGGATGCTCCATTCAAGTGGGACAAGGAGTGCCAAGAAGCCTTCAATAGCATTAAAAGCACTATTAAATCCACCAATCCTTGCACACCTACTGGAAGCCTCATTCTATACACTACATTAGAAGAGTCCCTTGAGCATTATTGGCACAACATAATGAAGAAAGTAAAGATAATGCTCTTTATTATATCATTCAAAGGCTGATTGGAGCAGAAATGAGATACTCTCTGACAGAGAAGCAATGTTTAGCATTGATCTTTGTGGTCCAAAAGCTTCATCATTATATGTTATCTCACAAGATTACCCTCATCTCAAGGATCAATCCACTGAAGTACTTGATGACAAGACCACAAGTCGCTGGCAAGATGGGCGATATTCTACAATTTGATATCACATATGTTCATAGCGTGAAGGGACAAGTCTTAGCAGATTTTCTTGTCGACATCCATCCTCTCTTTCTCTTAATGATGATTTTCCGATGAGCAAATTATGCTCATTCATGAAAGAAAAATCACAAATTTGGAAAATGTATTTTGATGGAGCCTCATCGATCAAACAAGTCCAATATCTAAATTTCCAAGAGCAAGTAGAATCATCATCATCATAACACCAGAATGAGGGATAATGAGATGACCATATGGATTGACTGAGCTAAAAATTAATAACGAAGCTGAATATGAAGCATTAGTGGCAAGTCTTGAAGAAGTTATTTTCATTGGCATTCAAAACCTGTACATTTTTGGTGATTCTCAACTTATTATATAAATCAAGTACTTGGCATCTATAATCAACAAGCTTGAGTTAGCTTTCATCACAAGCAAGTTCTCGAGCTTATGAAGGATACAAATATCACACTAACTGAAGTCTCTCGATCCGAGAATAGAAAGCCGATCTTAGCAAAATTAGCTAAGAAATGGCAAGTATGAATGGTGATTATGTCATGATTGGCATATTTACTCGATGAGTTCTAGAGCCAAGAAGTATCAATCCCCGCGGTGTAGAGGTTATCAACCGACCCAAATAGATGCGACTCAGGTTGCTCCTCATACTCCCAAAATCAACAAGAAGTTATACCAAGAAGAGCTAAGAATGACATTGCTTCAAAAAAAGGAGTGAAGCCTTATGGTAGAAGAGTCAATGCGATTGAGGCAACCTTTCAACTACTTTAAAGAATAAATTACCAAATAATAAATCACTAGCTCAAATCGAAAAGAAAATGCTACACTATGCTTTTATCAACAACACTTTATATCATAGATCCTTTGAACAAATGTGGCTACGATGCCTAAATGTAGATGAAGCTAGCAAAGTGATGGTTGAAGTTCATGAAGGACTTTGTGGCACATCAGTAAGTCCCAAGATGGCAAAGATCAAAAGGATGGGCTATTATTGGCCATCTATGGTGAGAGACATATCAATCATGCTAAGAAGTGTCATGAGTGTCAAGTACATGGAATCATCCATCAACCTCCAAATCCATTACACCCAACAATATATCCCCGCCATTCAATGTTGGGGTACATATGTAATTGACCAATGATCCACCTCGTCACCGGTCACCGCTTCATCCCAGCAAATGATGACTATTTCTCAAGGGCCCCCATTTAAAGAAGTTACTGACCGAATGATCAACTTCTTCATGCATAATGTCTATAGATTTGGAGTGTCATAAATAATTTTGATAATGGCACAGCTTTCAAAAGTGCAAAGATTTATAGATTCATCAATCGACACAAAATTGATTGGCGATACTCTTCAATATATAATCCAAGAGCAAATGGTTTGGCAAAATCTTTCAACAAGACATTGGTCAAACCGTGCAAGAAAATTCTCACCAAAAATAAAAGAGAATGGCATACCAAGCTAGTAGAGGCACTATGGACGTATCGAACTATCTACAAGATGCTGACTAAAACCACTCCCTATTCATTGGTATTTGAACCAAGTTCTTCCGAAGTTGAGTTGCCTTCACTTGAGTAGCCATCCAATACAATCTAACCAAGATCAAAATGCTATCAGAATGGAGAACATGCTGATGAAGTTAGATTGCAAGCTCATCAAAATCTGAAGTCTATCGAGCAAAGATGTCCGTGGCTTTTGACCATATGTGCGACTCGAACATTCCAAAAGGAGAGAATTGGTCTGGTGTAAGAAGACCAATTATTCTAATCAAAAATTTGGTGAAAATTTGAGCCTAACGGGAAGGCCCTTCACATAAAAAGTGTATCAAGGAGGCATACCAACTCATCAACCTAAAGGGTGAAAGACCAATGCACCAATTAATGGTCGATACTTGAAAAGTATTATACTTGATATACATTCAGGTACAGAAATCCCCTCAAGAAGATATTTTTTAGTATATCTATTTAGGTCATCGCTTCATGTTGAGATCCCTAAATAAAATACCTCGATGAAGAACTTTTCATGAAAATTCCCTGCTACACAAGGGGCATTTTAGATTTATATAATGAAATCAATGTACATGTTAAAACCTCTTAAGAGCATATTAATTCAAATATTAATGTATTTGCATTTTTTCATCTTGAAAATTCTTCTAAATGTTTAGAATTCTCGCATGACAAGGGAATTTTTTATATTAAGTTTTGAGTTGACATCGTTATAAGATGAGATCCTCAATATATTCGATTCAGTTGACATCAAGCTTACGAAATCCTAAATATATTTATAATTATCATTAAGTTGCAGTTCTTGTAGAACAAAAAGAATCTATTTCTATGCATGAAAAGACAACTAAATGTCAAGAAATTTATCTCGATTTGCCAAATTATGGAGATCAAGTCAAGAACTCCCAATTTTGAGCTTCAATCAATTGTAGAAAATATCAACCTCTACATCCTAAAGCCTAAGACACAGATGAGTTCTAAAGGTCAAACTCAACAAGCCCATAAATGGTTAAGTTGCTGATGCTCTCCTCACTCAACAAGCTACAAGAAAAGGCCACAATGAAAGAGCCCCTTATTCATCAGTCTGATGACAAAACCACCAATCCATTACAGCTTAAGTCAAAGAATCAAATAAGTTCTAAAGGTAGAACTCAACAAGCCAAATATGATGAGTTGACGCTCTCACTCAACAAGTAAAGAGCCGGAAAGAGTCGCTTGTCAATGACAATGTCACTCAAACCAATCCAAATTTTAGTGATTACAAGTATGATCTAAGAGATCTACTTGATCGATATCAAATCAAAGAAACTCATCAGGCTCAAATTAATCTTCATATTACTCATATGATATAATCTATTCTCAAATGATCCGATCAAGCTCAAAGCAGATCAAATCCAATCTTCTCATCAAGTCCAAAGCAAAAAAGCACAGACCTGAAGCAACCCATAGTTCAAACAAAGTAATGGAACTAAAGAATTTCATGTTATTCATTAAAGCACACGCTTTAAAAATCAATATTGACTATATAAGCAAGGTCAATATCTATATGTATCCTTCAATGAAGTCAAAGCAAAAAGATTCATACATCACAAGTCAATAAGGACAAATCGTCCTTCATCATGTCACAAGCTCAAAGCTAGAG
Source organism: Cymbidium sinense (assembly GCA_021442155.1). NCBI lineage: Eukaryota > Viridiplantae > Streptophyta > Magnoliopsida > Asparagales > Orchidaceae > Cymbidium > Cymbidium sinense. The sequence continues at coordinate 142,005,769 of CM038216.1, forward strand.
ATGAATTTTAAGACCATTCAATAAACCAATTTCCGAGTCTCATCAAAATAAATAAATTAATTCCTCCATCATACCCAACCAAGCACGAAGCTAGGGTTAGAGAAAACTCAAATCTACAATGACATAAAAGAAAGAGATCTTTAGCAAAGCCATTGAAATAGATAGTAGATGGTGTAAGAACTCTTATTAATATGACAAGTCGATCGATAATCAAGCCATCATTTAGCATGTCAATAAGGCAAAGATACTAATAACAATCTATCAAAGTAAGTTATCAAAATGAAGAAATGATCCAAGTTCTATAAACCCAAAGGGTCAACAATTTTCAAAAAATGTGAGCCATCCAATCATATTTGTGAGCATTGACTCTCATATCAGCTATAAGTCAAGTCAAGTCAACTCGAATTCGACGACTTGAAGTGACAACGAAATGAGCTCAAAATACATGACGCCACCAAAATGGTCAAAATAATTCGATGAAATGACTTCATTTAAACATCAAATTAGTCATAATATAAATATTACAAAATCTAACGAGCAATCAATAAAGCAATCAAGCTATTCATGTGTCAACATACATATCGAAGTCAGAAAGTTGCAATGATGTCCGAACGACCTCAATTCATGAAATTGATTACACTGTTAGCTTTGAAACATTAAAAAAAATCAAATATCACCACGCAATCTGATGAGTATTCAAGTTGAATGATAAGTGACAATGCAAATATCAAAATGCATACGTCATTGAAAATCAAACAATCGATCAACAAACGACTCAACATCACATCAAAAAATGTCAAATTGATCGATATAAATATGATAACCAAAAGAAGAACCAATAAAGATGAAATCAATGTTGGTCGACATGTATATCAAAGTCGTAACGATGATCCTCAATGACCTCAGAAATTGATCATAGATTCAAAATATCAAAAACTATCAAATGAGACTATTCATGCTCAATTCGTCTGAAAGCGGTAAATGTTGAATGATGTGATAACGCATAAATGAAAATAAACTCACCAACAAAATTAACTCAAATGATCCGATCGATGAACAACTTCATCGCTCAAAACATAAAATTGATCGTGATATAAATATGCATAACTTTACGATCAAGCGCCGAAGATCAAAATCATGCATATCGATGTCAAGATTAACGAAAGATCAAATGACCTCCAAAATGAATCTGTCATTGTTTCAAAAATATCAAAAATCTATCAATTTGAGACTAATTCGCATCAGGCATTTAAAATCGAGAGCGAAAGCGGCGATGCATATTTTGAGTCAAATTAACTTGATTGATCAACCAAACAAAATTCGACAAAAACTGACCAAGATCAGATCTCGTAATAAATAACCTAAATCGATATATCATCATCTAATCTCATCTAAAAATTTATTTTAAAAGTGATTAATTGCTTAAAAATTAAATAAACCTAAATCAATCATTTTTTTTTTTTGTTTTTTTCTTAACCAAAAGAAGAAAAAATGTTCACTCTTTCTCTTCGACCAACTTCTCCAAAACAAAAGCGGCAAGCCTCTCCACCCTTCCCTTCTTGTTCAAAACTCCTCTAATTTTTTTCATCATCTCCCTCTCGATTCCACTGTTGCCTCCATATGGCTGCTCAGAGCTGCACCAGTCCGTCCCACCTGTAGTTGTGTGATCCTGAGCAAAGTCTGCTTCCAGGCGTCCTGCAACTGCGTATCTTGTCTGACCCAAAAGCTCTCCTCCGATGGCATTGTAATCCGTCCTGCATCCACTGCTTACGCAATCCTGCTGGTTCTTTTCTGGCTGCATTCTCGCGGGTTGTCTCTTCCTGTAGTCTGCACGATTCCATGCAATCAATCTGACGCAGTCATTCCGCAAATGGCATCACTCCTGATATGTAAAGTCGCTTCTGTTTTGTTCCAGACAGTCATCATGTCATTCATGCTTCACTGTTCCAAACTCATCCAACTTTCCTTCTTCAGACTCTTCCTCATTATTCTGCTTTGCGTCCCACCAGCACGATGTCCGTCCGCAGCCCGCTGATTGTGATTCTTCCTGCCACCTCAGAATCTTTCACTTCTTTATCGAATAAGAACATTTAAGATATAATCTCTTTCAAGATTTCACACTTTATTCCACTTTTACTCAAAATCGAAGAACAACATCAAAAGGTGAATTTTTTTTGCTTTCTCGCCCGACTACTTATCTTCCATTTCAAAAAAGAATCGCCAAGTGAATTTTTTTTTGATTTTCATCAATTCTGATTATATTTTCTTTGTCATAAGATATAACAAAGAATATCTTCTATATATATATATATATATATAATATATATATGCTTTGTTTGTAGTTTGAACTCTCGTCATTCAAGAGAGCGAACGAGATAAAAAAATCATCAGCGATCAAATACTCACCTAAAGAGGCATCATTCTAACATCCGTTACGTCACTCCCCTAATAATAACAAATTTTGTCTAATTTTAGACTAAAAAAAAAGAGAGAATGAATATATATGATTTGTTCTTTTGTCACGCCGCTTCAAGAGCACAACGAGATGAAACTCCATTGTGGTGTCAGAAGAACAACGCCAAGAGTATGAGAAAGAAGCAAAACACTGACGCATACAGGATGATGAGGTCCAAATTTAGACTATTTAGGACTTAAACAAATTCAATTGAATTGTAAATTTAAGTCAAACAAAAGAATATATGATAAATATGAAAAATGTTAAATCAAAAGAGAAATAGGGAGGAGCCTTTAAAGAAAATTGTGGAAAATAAACATTTAAAATGCAAGAAAATTTGGAGGCTAATATTAAACTCACAACTCAATAAATTCTTAATTAAAAAGAATTTGAAGTCTTTTCAGAATTCTCAAAATTAAATAAGCTAATGAATTACGATTAATACTAACTTGCAATAAACTTAAAGTCTAAGGATGAATCCAAATTGAGTTTAATAACCTTATATGAATATGGAGGTGATCATTATGCTAATAAGCAAGAATGAGTGATAAAGCAATAAACAAAATCGATAACTTATCAAAGATGTAAATTAAATATAATCAAGTTGAGAATTACAAAAAACTCAACAAGTAAACTGCAAGTAATATTTTAAACTACAATCTAAATCAAAATGTCTTCTTCACAATCGATCTATAACTCTTTCAAGCGTACGTAACGATACTAAATCAAAATCTATAAAAATCATGGGCTTCCTTCAACCAAAAAATTAAGGAATTTCATCTAATTATGATTTTCAAAATCAATTATTTCATTAATTAGATGAAATTATCTAAGCTATAAGCACCATGTGCGCATGTAGATTTCAAGTGCAAATTTTAATGTCTAAAAGAAAGATGCTAAGTTGGAATTAAATAAAATTTAAAATCAATCTCATAATTCAAATAAATACTACATAAAGTCTTAAATACACCAGATGGCCCTACACTAATGCTTAAATTCAAGTGTCTGGATGTTGCGGTTGCTTCCGCTTAGTCTAGACGTTAGTTAACAAAACCTAAAACCTATAATAAGAGTTACAATCAGAAATATCCGAGAAACCGATTCTAGTGATAGATCTAATCGTTAGCCTAAACAAAGTTGACATCTAAAGCTCTTAAACATATTCAAATTAATCAATTTTTCAAATCAAATTAAGTAGCAATCTGAAACTGCTTAAATGAAACTCTATCACTAAAAACTTAAATCAAACTCAATCCATCCACCTTTCACAACTTTTTGTCGAGGGTGACAAATTAAGAAAATTATTGCTCATAAAGGAGCCAATGTCAAATCAAGTGTTCTGATATGTTCACTCTCAATCAATCTCACACTAATAAGGACATGGCTCGTGTCCTCTGACTACGTAGCTTAGCCATTAGACTCAACATATGATGCAGTTACAACCAGAGTCCTCTGATTGGGTGGTTTGGCCAATCATGCTCCATTATATTATGATCACGATCATAGCCCGTATGCTCCCCAATAGCTCTGCCCTTTGAGTTGTGAATTATAGATATACTTGATAAGGCAAACAGCCCTCTGTCAGTTAAGGTAGACTTAAGTCTATCTCCTTAGACAAACACCACCCCAAGTCTACAAGGATTTCTTGGACGACATAACCCATGTGTTGCTGATGAGGATCCTTCTGTCTAGTTGGGTCGACTACCTCCTCTGACTAAGTAGACTAGGGACTACGACGGCCCGGGATGACGAATGGGATCTAGATCGAGCACGTCATTATTCCCCCAACTATCCGATTTAAGATGAAATAATGAATTTCATAATCTAAATTTTAAACTCCACATGGTGCTACTATAAGCTACGCATTAAGTGATCTAACAACTAGCCTTAATCGAAAGTTCTCTCTCACTTATTGGGAGGGGTAATTAACTATAGGGGCCTGCGCCTATAAGAAACCTGGAACTAGATCTAAAGTCCTCACCAAATGATGAAGAAATCTCTGGGTAGTGTCTTATCTACTATTACATCTACCTTCTAAAAATTACACCGACATTTTAAATCACACTCTCTTCGATTTCAATATTTGTCGAGAGGTTAGTGGCGAATTTTTGAAGCCCATAGAAAGTGAATGTAAAGAGTTCATTTTATTTAAGTATTTACACTTGTCTTGAAGCTATAAATTCAGAAGACAGATTAATTTATTATTTTACATGAAAATTCAATTCCTTAGAGATAATTTAGTGAATCAATGGAGTGTAATATTCAAGTTGATTCCTCCTTTTTTTGAAGGTTCCTCATTTAACTTGTTTCTTGTTTTTATAAACAAGGCTATGGATTTCTGCATTTTTTTGAAACATCTTTAAATATCTCCATCTCACAAATGGGTCAACTCATATTATGAATATATGCATCTTCTTCTATTTTCAAATTCAACCTTTAACTCCATAGGATTCCTCCATGCAAGTGTTTGTTTTCAATTAGGTATTACAGCCAAAAGTTCAAATACCAAAATTTTAAGTGCTTGAATTGGAGTTAGTTATGTTATGGCGTACATAGGAAACTTATTCAAACTCTCTTACGTTAATCTTTTCCCCCCACCCTTTTTTGTGAAAGTGGGTCATTTATTACTCCCTTCAATTTCTATAAATAAGGCTAAGAGGGGGTCTTACATTTCATTCCATTTGTTTGAAGAGTTGGAGTGTTTGAAAGAGAAGGGTTAAAAATTTTAGTGGGCTTTCAACTCCGCTTACATAAATTTTGTAAGTGCTTTTCATCTCTCTTTTTTATTTTACTTTTGTATTCATTGAATGTTCTTTTCCCTCCCCTTTTTTTTCTTGTTTGAAGTTTTTAATTTGAATTTAGCTTTAGGTTTTCTTGCTTAACATTTTTAAGCCCATTCTTTTTATTTTCCATTTTTCTAAGTCAAAAGATTTGACAAAATTTGAAGATTATTGGGGATGACATCAATAGATGTTGGCTTACTCGGTATCTAATGAGCATAGCGATGTCTTTGACACGCATGTATTTTTCATCTCATCAGCCTATGAACATGATGAGGCCTTCAAACCTGCAAAGAAACAAGCATATATACATCCACATCACACATATTTTGACTTATTTCTTCTGCGCGTTGCAATGATCAAAAGAGATAGAGTTGGTGATGTTAAAAATCAAAAGAAGAACCCGCCTAATGATGGTATTCCTCTCCAGTTATGGCAAAGAAAAAGGTCGGAAAGGGAAATAGATAGGGAGATGCTTGAAACCGGGAGAAGAACTCGCCTAATGATGGTGTTTCTCTCCGGTTGCGGCAAAGAGAAATTGAGAAGGTAATGGAAAGAGATCAGAAAAAGAAAACACTAATGAGTTCTCTCCAGGAAAGGGAAATTGAGAGAAATGGGAAGGGATTTTCGGCCAAAGATTGATTTCGGCTAAGGGAGTTTCAGCCAATGGTTCACTAGAAGGAAATGAGGGGGATGGGGAGGATTTTCAGCTAGGGCTTCAAGGGATTTTGGTTTGGTGTGTTTGTGAGGAGAAATAGGGGAAGGAGGAAGAAGAAAGGGAAGAGAGTTTGCCTTTTCAGTTTTGATGAGGAGGAAAAATCGAAGACGGGAAGAATTCCTTTTTCGGTTTGGATGATAGGGAAATGGAAGAGAGCCCATTTGGTTTTCTGTAGAAAGGAGGAAGAAAAACCAAAAATGGGAGGGATTTGTAGTTTGCTTGAGGAGGAGGGAACGGTTATATATCGTTCGAACCCCGCATGGAGGAGTGCGGGAGGAGTCCGATCGGGAAGAGGGAGGCTCGCGCGATCGCGCGATCTCATCGGCCGAGCGAATTGTCTGCGCGAGGGAGAAGGGCTCGGCTCGGGTCGGGTGTCCGGTCTGGCGCGTGAAGAGGGAGCTCGCATGTGTGAAGGGGAATCCGAGATTCGGGTCATTTGAGTGAGGGAGAACCGGGCCGGTCGAATAGGAATAGGGTTAATTAATTTTAAGTTGATTTTTTAAGTGTTTAATTGTCTTTAATGTGAATTTTATACTAACATGATTAGATAATTAATATATATATATATATATATATATATATATATATATATATATATATATATATATATATATATATCTTGAGGATATTCGATGTTCAATACACCGTCCGTTTTGTAATGGAGGTTGTTTGGTTTCGATGTCAATTAATTTGACTCAAAATGCGTGTTATCATTTTCGACTGCTCGATTTTGGTACAGACTTGTTCGAATTAATACGAATAATTTTACTTGATATATTTTGATATTTTAAATCTAAATACATTATCAATTTTACGAACAGAGGTCATTTGTTTTCGTCGGCTCCCCTCGATATGCAGTGGCGTGTTGATGACGATCCTTGATCTGATCATCAAGTTGTGCAATATTTATATTCTGACTAATTTCGATGTTCTAAATGCGATGGTGAAGTCTATTCATCAATCAGAGGTCATTTGGGCTGATTTTGGTGATGTCCAGTGTACTTCAACCTCAATTTGCACGTTATCACTTCTGATCATTTGACATTTGCACATACTCATCTGAATTAAGAGTGAATAGTCTTATTTGATAGTTTTTGACATTTCAAAACTAACGATGCTATCAATTTTATGAATGGAGGTCTTGCAGGCATCATCTCAGCTTTCTTTCTCTGATATGCACATCGACAGCTCGATCGATTGATCTTTATATATGCAATATTTATATTTTGACCAATTTTGACGTTCTAAATATGATGGCGAAGTTCGTTCATTGATCAGAGGTCATTTCGACCATTTTCAGTGATGTCCAGTACATTTTGAGCCCTAATTTACGTACTATCACCTTTGAAATCCATCGAGTTCGAATTGTGTGCTTGACTCAACTTATGACGCATATATGGAGGTCAACAAAAGGCTTAAGCCTAAAAAATTTATATAATTAAAAGAATAAAGTGGCATATGAATAGGTGATTATCGTGCCTATAGTAAAGGGCAACATAATATTCTCTACTACCAGGTCAATAAAAACATTAACCACTTCATCATAGCCATTCTTGCCCCTTAAAGCACAATCATCCATCTAATGTAAAAATAAAGATAACAAATTCAAACCCCGATAAGCAAGTAAATGATTAAAACTTTTAGGATAAGAGTGCAAAAACTAGAAAGAGAAAATTGATATATTCAGTTGAACTAATCATAAATATTCAATGGTAATTGAACAAATCAACAAACCACCTTATGAACAACTCAACCAACAACTTGAAGAACAAGTCAACAAACCAACAAACTAATGCAAAAAAACAGAATTGTAACCAACATCTTAAACCTCTGAAGATCTTCTATAGATTCTCAAATAGCTTTTACCATGAAAGTACACTCCATTCATATTCCCCTAGCATGAAGCATTCCAGAGAACCTAATCACATCAAATAATAACAATAAACATTGGATGTAAAACATATACTATAAAATAAGGGCTCAAGCTTAGAAAAAAATAATATAATTAAAAGATTATAAAGTAGTATATGAATAGGTGATTATTATGCTTATAGTGAAGGCAATATAATACTCATTTGCTATCGACTTTATATAATCACTAATCTCTTCTTCTAACTATCTTTTCCCCATAAAGCACAATTATCCATTTGATTCAATGATAATAAATTCAAACCCCAATAAGCATAATAAATGATTAAAGCTTTAGGATTGAGGGTACAAGAACTAGAAATAGAAATTGATAAATTTAGTTGAATTAATCATAAATAGCCAAGGATAATTGAGCAAGCCAATAAGCAACCATATGAACAAGTCAATAAATCACTTGATGAACAAGTGAACAAATAAGATTATAACCATCTTAAAATAAAGATCTTTCATAATTTCTTCAATAGCTTCTACCATGAAAGTGAAGTAAGACAAGGGGGCTCAAAGACAAAAAAAAACACTATTAAAAGTTAATAAATATAACTTAAATATAAATAAATAAAACATTTGTATGCTAAAAAAAAATAGACGAGTCATAAAATAATACATGATTTAAGCATTCTAGAGAATTTTATCACCAAAAGACACCAAATAATAACAAAAATGTTAAATGTAAAGCATATGTTTTAAAATAAAGGCCCAAGCTAAAAAATAATAATAAAATTAAAAGATTAGTGTAGTATCTAAATAAGTGATTACCATGCTTATAGTGAAGGCCAACAAAATACCCATATGCTACTAAATCCATATAAGTAGTAATCACTTCATCATAGCTATCCTTGCCCCTTAAAGCATAATTCTCCATCCAATCAATATAACATCATAATTAAAATGTTGGAGTAATTATAATAGATAGCATCACAATTCCATAAAAAAAAAAAAAATTTGTAACACAAAAAGTCCATTCTAGGTTCAAAGAGCTTTTCATCATTATTTAAGATGGCCAAATTAAACCATAGAATAATTAAATAAAGTTGAAGCACAAATTAAATGCTTTGATTATTTTTGTTGAGAGCCTTGTATATAAGAAGAGCAAGAAAGAAGGGAGGAGAGCAAGTAAGTCTTGTTACTAACCCAATCTTCACCTCATTTAATGCTAAGAATGTGAAGCAAAACATGGATAAGATATAAGATTAATCCTTTCCAATAGTATTTATATATAAGAAGGTCAAGAAGGGAAGGGATATTAGTATATTCCTTATCATTGTATATAAGAGTGATGTAGAATTAGTAAATTAAGAAGAAAGCCAATAAGAAGTACTTAATTGGAGATTTTATAAATCCATAATAAAAAATTACAAACCAATGGATCTATGCACCATTAATCATATTTGCCCCATTAATAAGAATCTTTATCATCCTTCAAATTTTGGATGTTAAGATTAGTTGGCAACTCTAAGGAGGAGAAGTTAGGAGTGCATATGAAAGTATAGTATGATTTCAACAATTGAATAATCTAATAAAATGATTAAAGAATAAAGTAAAAATATTTTACTTATAAGAAATTATATCTTATTTCTAGTAACTCTAATTTTTATTTTGGTAATATTGATTCTTTATGTTTTGTAATAATAGAGCTAATGAGATGTTACCCAAAGGCCTATAGATCAGGCATTATTTTGTTGGATAAATTTATAAAAGAGATTTAGAATAATAGTTTTCATGCATAATAAATAAAAAAAGGACTACTTCAAGTAGCTTGAAGATGACCTAATGTATGTTAGTAGAGAGGTGACTAAAATTTTAAAGTCATGGGAATACATGTAAAACTCATATATGTTCTACTTAACCCTAAACCCTAAACTAAAATAAACTTCAATGATAATTTATGAGATTTCACTATCTATGAATGGATATAATATTATATGATTGTGGCATCTTTTCCATCTTAGCATAAACCTTATAAGCAATTATAACTACATTTAGTAAGTGCTTCCTCATGTTGATTGAGCAATCAAAGTTATTTGATAACAGATAGCACCTTTTCTTCAAATTTACTTAGAAGTGAAAGATGGTCATCACAAATTGGATTCTCAAGACTACTTAAGTAATTTAACTAGTTTTTATTTGTAATATAATGAGTCCTTCGAGTTTTTTTTACAATAGTGACTATAAAGAATATATAATATAATACAATATATACCTCATTTGAAGGAAAAGTCTTCTAGAAGTTACTATTGATCACATACAATTCTATAAGATCTTTTTATGTGTAGATTTATTTCACAATAATATAGACCTATTAGTCCCTTCAAAAAGATCATTTGTCTATTTTTTTCATTGATATTGATTCTTTGATTAATCATTTGTATTTAAGTCCATTTTGTTCTAGCTCTTAAATTGCACTATGTTACATTAAGGTCGTTGTGGTATATCTCTCATCTTGCAAACTAATATGTTATGATCATTGTGTTATATATCTTAAATTGCACTTTATTATATTATAGCCTTATGTTATAGATCTTGAATTGATGTGTTGTAATTGTGTTGCACTATTAGTTGCTAAATTTATTATAATATGATGTGTTGTAGCTATATTGTAAATGTTATGATGTTATGTTATAATCAAATTATATTCATATCTTATTTAAACTTTCATCGAACTTTGTTCAAACCATGTTTGAACATTCTTCAAATCTGATTCTAGTAATGTTCAAATCTTGTTTGGTGCATTTTTTAACCAAATTCAAATTATGCTTAAGATCATGTCGATTCATCATCAAATCATTCTCTAGCAAGATTGAAAACTTGTTGGAGTAAGGCCCTAAAAATGGTTACAATATGGTATGAATAAATTTTGAATAAGATTTGAATATTATTAAAATAATATTCAATTAAAATTATATCATAATTCATACATTGACCTAAACCTAACTGCTATTCAAACCAATGTTAATCATTGTGAATTATAAATAAGTGCTCAGTGATTTACTAGCAGAGGTATGTTAGTTCAAAATAAACTTTCATGCATATTTCTCAAAAAAAAAAAAGTAAATAGTTGATATTCAAACTAATGTTAGTCATATCTGGCTTTAAATAAGCGCTCTGTGATTTAAAAACATGGATATTTTAATTTTAAATAAACTTTTATGTATATTTCTCCAAAAAAATAAGTAAATAGTTGATAATATTCTTCAATTATTACTATTATGAGGCATATAAAGTTATATTTCCCTTATATTTATTGTTAACTTAATCTAATGGACAGATTTATAATAGGAATTTCTAGATTGATATTTGAAATTTATTAAGGTCGATTGGTGAGTTAACATGAAGTCTTTGATTATCACTAATTAGAAATTTTTTAGACTTCATTAGAAAAAAAAATTGAACTAAAATATGTCAACGAAATGTTTATGATTAAGAAACTTTTCAAACTAGTAGGTATAAAATTGGTGTTTTTTTTATTAATAATAGAATCGATATATATATATATATATATATATATATATATATATATATATATATATATATATATATATATATATATATATATATATATATATATATATATATATATATATATATATATATATATATTTGCGCAACGATGATGTGATAAAATAGAATACAAATTAAAATAGATCTAAGAAGACCGTTAGTTTGAACTTAAAATTCCATATGGACATAAACAATCATTCATCCATACCTTCCAACTAGGCTTTACAAAGTGATAGAAGGGGCCAAAGCCAATTGGGTCAATGCATTATTCGTTGTACTCTGAGCACTCAAAATCACTCCCATTTTTATGTTATCACAAGGAACATAAGCTATGTATAGATCGAGTATGAGCTCCACAGCCAAAGAGTATTAACAATGAAAAGACTAAGAGATAGCACTTGCAAATGGTCGAATGTGAATTTCAAAGCAATGAAGAAACACCCTCGAAACAAGAAAAATATTATACAAAATATAATTTACTTCGAATGAGGGCAGATCACAATAAATTGAATTGAAAGATTTATTTTTTTATTTCACATGACTAATAATTTGTATTTTGCAATTATGAAAAAAGTTATTTTTTCCTAATAAATTTTTTATTTTATAAAATAAAACATAATATATTGAATTGTGATAAAACATAGGTATCTCCTTGCAATAAATACCTCAATAAATATATTTAAATCAATCTTCTTCCAATTAAGGGATTTCATTATGGTCGCATTCAATACTTTCAAACATGTACAAAAGAATTCTAGTGATTTCAATAAAAAAAAATTAAGATTTTTCTCACCGCATTAATGTTAGCACCTCCAAATTTGGCAATAAAAATATTTCAACATTAAAGAAAATAGCCAATAATTTGTTGCCAATCCCCAAAACCAAAGAATTAAAATAAATAAATAAAATTCATTCTATATAATAAATAGAATATTCTCATAATCTCTCAAGATATCATTCCTTATATTCTTACCAAAAAAGGACATTTCATACAATTATATAAACTCCTCCAAATACAATTAACATATCTTCTCATCTTCAATAATAACTCCACTCTCCTCAATAATGCAAAAGATGCCATCTTCCTCTCTCCCTCAATCCAATCTCTTAACCCCAATACAAAACTCCATTGATGATCACGTTGATCTCTACAATCTTCTACAAGAACCTCAATCACTTCCAATTTTCGCCAATTATATGCCAAATCAATCATTACCTTCTTCTCCACCAGCACCCGAAATCATCGCAGAGAACGAAAAGCTTGCTTTCAACTCGCATGTAAGTATCCCTTACCCTAATCAAGACATCCATCACCTCATGAATCAAAGTCCTTTGAGAAATAACAAACTGAGCATTCTTGGAGACCTTGCCAACCATGATTGGGAGGCCGTAATGTATTTTTTGAGATGTCAAGTTCGATGCGGAGGTGATGTTTCAAGGGTTTATAAGTGTAACTTTTGCAGCCATGAGTTTCCAAATGCTCAAGCTTTTGGAGGACACATGAGCTCTCATAGCAAGACGAAGAAGAGCTCATCAAAGAAGATGAAGAGAGCGAGAAAAGGAGCTTTGAATTTTGCATGTGGAAACGAAAAAAGTTTGAAGGTGGCAAGAGGAATGGTAAACGACTCACAGGAAAAAGGAATAGGAAATGAAGAATATGTGACTAGTGAGATTGTAAAGGAGGCTGGTGAAGAGTGGTTCAACTATTTCAATTATAATATTGAATAATTATGATAATATGTGCTTGGATTTAAAGGGAGGAGATGCTTTCTTGCTCCATAATGATATATAATTTGTATTTTCTATTTTCTAAGGGTTTTGAATGTAAACATAAAATGTTTTATCAATGAAATATATTAGTATGGTGAAAGATAAATTTATTAAGATTTCTAATTCATAGTTAGATATTATCTTAAATTGGAGATATGATAAAATATGTTAGTAGAAAGTTATTAAGAACTTAGTATTATTTTGTAGTACTCATAGTTTTTGAATTTTATATTTAAAATAATATGAATGAATTGCACTAGTTGTATGAGGTTATTTATATATATATATATTTTCTATCAACGAGCATATTCGAATGCCTATCTCCACATATGGGTATAGCGCCTCGACCAACTAGACAGATGCTTGAAGCATACTAGTTATATGAGGTTACAATCAAGCTTACCATTTTGCATTGTATGTTTAGAATTTGTGATGCTCTAGAAATATTTCTTTCTACTTATATCTATATTTCTTTCTTTTTAGATTGTTCTAAAAGAAAGTAATTAAGTAAAATTATCTAATTCCAATCCCACACATCAAAATTAAATTTCTCACTCGGCTCTCTTCCTTTCTTCTATTTTAGCCCCACGTTTTAGAAGAAATTATTGGGTGCAAATAGCACTATGCGGATAGGTTCATCTATTTAACATGGAGGATTGTGTAAATAATATTATAAAACCTCTATTTTGGTTTTCCACAATTAATGATTTCATGCCCCTTGTCAATCTTATATAGATTAAAATTTTTATTTTGGCCAAATTTTTATATGAAAGCTTGACATCTTGTTATTGAGGGACATCTTTTTTTAGACAATTTTATGTTAAAATTTTATGGAATTTGATCCTTGTAAATGATCAACTTTAGAAATATATATTTCATAAAATATTTCAAAGAAAAGAAAATATTTTCACCTATATGATCATCATAAATTTAAAGGTCATCATCTCAAAAATTATATGTACTAGAAAATATAATAAATTCATCTTATTATAGATGTGAGATAATTCATTTCTAACTCAAATAAAATCAATTTTACATGATATTCTCATGAGTTATTATTATTATAATATATGATTGGCCCTACAAAATTGAGTTATAATTCTCCATCTTAAAACACAATTAAAAGATTTTTTTTTTTTTTGGAGAGAGAGAGAGAGAGAGAGAGAGGGAAGTTGGAGAAAATGTCCAACAATCCATTAATAAGTCCTCTCTTTTGAAGAGAGGCCTTTAGATAATAAGCCAAAAAAATTATGTAGTTCAAAGAGATGAGCTTCATGTGAGGCTCATTTAACCTAGCAAGTTCACACAAGTAAAAATCAATTGATGTCTTTTCTTATTAAGAGCATCTTCTTTACCAATCCTTTAGATGTGGGAAGTTGATTAGAGATTATTATATATTATTTCATTTATCTTGATAACTTTGCTTAACTGAGCATGTATTAATGAGTCTTAGCAATATTAGATCTTTGAATTATCATTAACCCATTACATCACTAATTAAATCTCACTTTCTACTTCATTATATAGACACCATTTTAGATTGGCTTTTAGTTCCATGTTTTACATTATTGGAGCTGAGATAAAAGATAGAATTTTAGGAATTGAGGCATCCCCTATGACATTACTCAATAACAATTATATTGGTAAGTTTTCTTGCATTATTAGAATTTAATAACTCATTATATTAAAATATGAGAGTGAATTGAGTTTAATTGCATATTGAATAAGTTAAAAATTATATTGATATATAAATATCAAATAGTTGACCCTCATTTTTAGGCTTATTAAACTTTTAAATTCAAAATGAATTTATCATTCTAGTATTTATACATCTTTTGATTCACACTACCTAGCAATCAACTAATATAACTTTAAGGCAGTCTATGCAAGATAATAATTAATTAAGAAAACTTTGATATTAAAACTTCAAATATATCATGAATTGGGTTCTCTAAATAATAACCACAGTGTGTCTATTGGCTTGGAACTTCCTAAACTCATTTACTAATTTGAACACTGGGGCTCTTTCAAGGACTAAAATCTCACTTTAGAACTTAACTATCTAAGTTGTATTTTCTCGAACTATTGGTTTTAGATATAATTAGGTGTTTAATGCTTATATAAACTCAATAATGTTTAAAGTAAATTTGATGTGTTTATATAATTGTAATTCTTATTAGGTTTGTGGAACAATATGGTTTAAGTTGAAGATTTGGATTCAATATATATGACAAAATACATTATACCAGCATTCATGACAACAAATCACGAATTCTAAAAGTAAAAAACCCCTCAAAACACTTCATTATTCTAAAATGTTAAATCAACTTTAAGGATTATGTTCAAGTAATCTAAAGGTCCATGCTAAGGAAAAAGAGACTACATACATGCACACTCAAATGAATAATAATAATTCAAAGTACCAAATGAGTATTTGATCAATATTCAAGAGTGATATGAAATTTTTTTTCTTGAAATTGTATATGTTTTGTGCCATCAAATCTCATGTGTTTTAGATGTTTTTTTAAGTAAAATTGAAATTTATTACATCCCTTTGAGCGCTATTAATCATGTTCAAGAATATTTATATTGCTAGTAGATGCCAATTAGTCTGAATAGTGAGGGTCTTTGAAGTTGGTGTTAAGGTATTTGGTTTGATTCTCGCTTGCACCATAATCAAGTCCCACCTTATAGAGGGGGATGTTATATGCCTTTTAATCAAGCTAAGCACTTTGCTAGTAATTGAGTTAAAGTTAATCTCAAAAGTAAAATTTTAATATATATATATTCACCCTCCTCTGCATGGCTATGTTGGACAGGTATAATGGTTATTGTGGTTTATTAAAGGGAAATCTAGTGATCTTTTTGTTGGTTATAATCAATTAAGATTGCAAGTTGATTATAACATTATTATCATAAGAAATTCAAAAAGGCATAAATGCTAACATACAAACAATCATTTTATAACCATTGGTTGCTACATATATCATTAACTTGAATGATGCCCAACATTTGTGACCGCTGGCTGGCAATCATAAATCCTTGACTAATTAATGTCAACATAACTCGATAGCCAATAAAACTAAAATAAGAAAATATGTTAGTTAAAAACTTAAAAATAATTATAATCAAAATGTTTAAATGAGTAATAACCAAAATAAGCACTTATTTTAGCCTTTTTGAATTACCCTTGACATGGTAATTTGTTTTGTTGCTTTCCATGTTCATAAAAAGATCACCCATCCTATAAGCTTGATTGTTTGACATTACCCTAACTTATGGAGCCTAAATGTCTAGCATTCTAATCACAATATTCAATCTAACACAATCTTTTTCTCTTACCATTTCAATATTTGCATAAAAAATAAGAATTAATCGTAGTTAATTTTGAAAAAAAATGTATAGTTTAAAATATTAGAATTAAAAAAATTTAAGTACTTTACAAATAACTAATAATAAAAATAATTATTGAGAAAAATTATTTTATAGAGAATTATTTACATAAACAATAACATAATCAAAACTTAGTAACTAATCATAACCCTTCACTCAATACCTTCATACATGCTCTTCACACTCTATCTTAATTGAAATATTAATATTAAGGCATTCTTCTCTTTGATGAAAGACTATTAAGAAGTAATGTAATCATCCACTTCATGAGTTAATATCTACATTACATCATTATTTTAAAAAATTCCCATAACTCAATTTTATCTCTTTGTCAAGATGAATAACCTGTAAAATAAATTTGTTGAGCCTATAAACCTAATATAAGTAGTTCGTAACACAAAATTGGCAATCTATGTTTAACTTCGATTCGACAATGATGATCAATGTTAATTTATCTTCAATAAGTATCATATTATTTACATTTGAATAGCACGACACTTCATCCAATATAACATAATTCAATATTTTCAAACATATCTCATAAAAATCAATATTAAGATCATCATGCTCAATTCCTTTTACACACTACTATTCATGATCGATGCTATTATCATAAAAATAATTCTAAGTATGAAACTTAAATTCACTAATAAAATATCTTATATGAATTTTAACTTAACAAGAAGGTCTATTTGAGATATGTAACTTTTTTTTTTCAATTGGCTCTTTCTTGACCTAAAACATTATAATAAAATTAAGATTATCAAATACAAAAATAAGAATTAATCTTTAAGAATTTTTTATGTCAAGTAAATATTATACTTCTACACAAAATACTTCACATAAGATTTGTGAATGGAGGTAATCAGTCACAAGGGTGGTCTTTAATTATTAACAACTTGGACTAATGATAGGAAAACTTTTAATAAAATAAATAAATAGTAATCTAGTAGCTTGCTTGTTCAACATGTTGGAAATATGTCGTGCACTACCAAGAAAGTAGTCATTTTTTGGGGAAAAAAACTTATCATAAAACTAGCACAATCCATCAATAAACATCATTTTAATGCATTATTGCTTTCTAGAAAAAATCCCACGAGAAATATTTAGTGATAATTATAACATCTCCTGAAAAAAAATAAGTGAACTAAAATATCAAAAAAAATTAGAAGGGTTGTAGCTCCTCCATTATTATTTAGCGGGGATGAGAGACACTAATGAAGAGTGGTGACAATGGCGGTGGCAAGCAATGACATGCAACAGTAGTGTCTAGGGACCAACGACGACAATTGGCGACGTTTGGTGGCCAGTAGTAGTGATAGGACTCACTAAGGGTGACTACAATGATCTCGACTTGAGTGTATTCAAAACCCAATCAAAATAGGACAAGTTTGAAATACACCATAAAATGAACTATGAGATGAGTTTAGAATTCCTAAAAAATTTACACTATATTTCAAAATTTTCATATCAAACACTCAAAATTTGAAAACCATCGTATTTTAAATACATTACACTATAAATACATCAAACCAATTGATCCCTTAAGCTATGCTTTAAGCTTGGATCTTTTTAAGTGGGGAAGTGGTTCGCTAGATGGAGATACATTTGATTAAAAAAAATTACAATTTTTTTCATATAGAGCATGCTAATGGACCAATTTTATCAATATCAAGTTACTATGACAAATTGATTGAAATCCATCAATATTATCAAGAATTTTTTTTTAAAAAAAAGATATAATTATTAGAAGTTTAGTGCATGACAAATAAGTGTAATTTTGATCATTTCTGTGTCAAAAAATTTTACCAACATGAAGTGTAATTCTGCCATGGTTTTGAGAAATTATTATATATAGAGTTTGTTCTGTCTAGATTACTATATATTAACTATGTACACAATGTGTATTAAGTACAAATCAGTTATGTATTAGTTGTGTACACATGTTTTAGTTGTGCCCGTGTACATAATTAATACACAAAGGATGTTCATTTTTATATATTTATTTTCAATAGAGGATACACATTTTAATGGCCATTGAAATATGCCCTCTTTACAAAGCTATCATCCATTAAAATAACTTACAAACTCATGTATATATTATAAATTTCTACATTTATATGAGAATATGATGAAAGAAAGTAACATGATATTAATTTTGTTAATATCCAAGGTTTAAGGAGCATACATGAAATTACCCCAAACTATTATTTTTTTTAATTTGATGCCATTTTTCACACTCACGTGAATCTCAACAGTTCCAATACTCATTAGTTATTAAAACACTCTCTCCAACAAACTTTTTGGTAAGCTTTTTATGTTCATCCATCATATAGTTTTTTCTTCCATTGATTGATAGTTATTCATTCAATTTAAAGCTCAACGTGTGAAATATAAATATCGACAAATTTTTAATGTCCAACAACTTTTCTTTTAATCATTATTTTAATAAAAATGGATCAAATTTATGCACATTTCAAATTAATTTAAATTTTAAGATCACTCTACTCTTCTATGAGAAATTTATTATACCAGAGGCCTTCCATGCAACCATATAAAGATCAAGTTCATCTCCTCTTCTCAAATTAAAATTCACTAAACAATTCTCTTTCTCCCTCGAGAAAATATTATGTGCGGACTCTAGACGTAGCTTTACGTCCGGACGCTAATCGCTACGCAACATGTGTCCAATATGAAAATATGACTTTTTTTACTTAACAGTGTTGTAACTTGACGACGCCTTAACGACGCCTTTTACGTTAACCAGGGCCCGACCCGGTCTATGCCATTAAAACAGCGGGAGAAACGGCGTTTGAATGTGCGGGAGAAATTTAAAAATAAGAAATAAATAGATTTAGGGCATAATATATTTTTTTAAGACAAACTGAGCTAGGAGAGAGAAATAGAAAATCTCATTTCGTTTTTCAAGAAGAACTGTAAAGATGGAGAATGAATTTGGAAGCTGCGGCCTTGATGATATGACAACCAATTTAACGAAAGATGTATTAAATAAAAACGCATCGGTAAATTTTCTGAATCATTTTATATGTATAGTTTTTTTAGGGTTTATTAGTGATATTCTTTGAAATTATTTTATTTAATGTATATTTCCTACACTATTAGGATTTCTTTGCAAGAGGACTTTGCTTATTTTAGGAACTATTTTATATGTGTACTCTCTGTACTCTCATGAGAGTACATCCCATTTTCTCATTTTTGTTTTCAGCTATTTCTCTTTGTTTGGATATAATATGTTTAGTAGATGGCATTGCAAGCTGTTTGGAGGCTGATTGATTAGTTTTTAGGATTGTTATGCATGTGTACTCTTTGTACTCTCATAAGAGTACACCTTATTTTTCAATTTTTTTCAGCTATTAAACCCTATTTGGAGTTAATATGTTTATTAGATGCCTTTAAAAGCAGTTTGGAGGCTGATTGGTTAATTTTGGAGACAGATTTGCATATGTATTCTATGTACTCTCATGAGAGTACTGACTATTTTCTCCTTTTTTTTCAGATTTTTTGGCTTATTTAGAGAGAATATGTTTAATAGATTCCATTAGAAGCTATTTGGAAGCTGATTGGTTGATTTTGGAGACAGATTTGCATGTGTACTTCTCTGTACTCTCATGAGAGTACAGATCATTTTCTCATTTTTTCAGCTATTTAACCATGTTTGGAGTTAATATGTTTACTAGATACCTTTAGAAGTTGTTTGGGTGCTGATTGATTAGTTTTTAGGACTGTTTTGCATGTGTACTCTTTGAACTCTCATGAGAGTATACCTTATTTTTTTCAATTTTTTTCAGCTGTAGGGCTTGTCATATTTTTACCATAAGCTAATGTAAGATGTTTTGAGATATTTCATGTTGAATTTACTGATTTTTGGAGCTATTTTGTATGTGTACTCTCTGTACTCCCGTGAAAGTACACCTCATTTTTTCAAAATATTTAACTGTGAGGCTTACAATTTATTTACCATACCTATTAGAAGATGTGTGGAGAGGTTTCATAAAGAATTTGATGGTTTTAGGAGCTATTTTATATGTGTACTCTCTGTACTCTCATAAGGGTACATCCTATTTTTTTCAATTATTTTAACTATAGGGCTTGTTATATGTTTAGGATATCCCATTATATAATATTTTGAGGTGTTTCATGAAGAATTTGCTAGTTTTTGGGGCTATTTTGTATGTGTACTCTCATGAGGGTACACCATATTTTTTCAATTTTTGCAATTATGGGGTTTGTCATATATTTGGTATATCCCATTGTAATCTGTTTGGAGATGTTTTATGAAGAATTTGCTGGTATTTGGAGCTGTTTTGCATGTATATTCTATGTACTCTCATGAGGGTACACCCTATTTTTTTAAAATTTTTAATTATGAGACATGTCATATGTTTACTATATCCCATTATAATCTGTTTGGAGATGTTTCATGAAAAATTTGTTAGTTTTTTAGGCTATTTTGTATGTGTACTCTATGTACTCTCATGAGGGTACACCTTATTTTTTCAATTTTTATAATTGTGGGGCTTGTCATATGTTTGGTATATCCCATTGTAATCTATTTGAAGATGGTCATGAAGAATTTGTTGGTCTTTTGAGCTATTTTGTATGTGTACTCTATGTACTCTCATGAGAGTACACCCATCTTTCTAAAATTTTCAATTGTGGGGAATGTGATATATTTACTATATCTCATTGTAATCTATTTAGAGATGTTTCATGAAGAATTTGTTAATTTTTGGAGCTATTTTGAATGTATATTTTGTGTACTCTCATGAGGGTATACCCCATTTTTCTAAAATTTTCTATTATGGGGCGTGGCATATCTTTACTATATCCCATTGTAATCTATTTAGAGATGTTTCATGAAGAATTTGCTAATTTTTGGAGTTATTTTATATGTATACTCTGTGTACTCTCATGAGGGTACACCCCATTTTTCTAAAATTTTCAGTTATAGGGCATGTCATATATTTATTATATCCTATTGTAATCTGTTCGGAGATGTTTCATGAATAATTTGCTAATTTTTGGAGCTAATTTGTATGTGTACTCTATGTACTCTCATGAGGGTACACCCCATTTTTCTAGTTTTTATAATTATGGGGCTTGTCATATGTTTAGTATATCCCATTGTAAGATGTTTGGAGGTGTTTCATGAAGAATTTTCTAGTTTTTTGGGTTGTTTTGCATGTGACATATTTGTATTTGAGCATGTGAATGAGATAAATGACCAGTGCGATGATGAAGTCGTTATGTCTAATGACCCAAATATGGGGAAACTCCTTGGCACCACTATTCACAATGAAAAGGAGGTGTATGCATTTTACTGTGATTATATACATCAAATTAGGTTCAGTGTTAGGAAGGATCATATTAGTTATTGGTCAAACTCCAAGAAATTAAAATCAAAGGATTTTTAATGTGCAAAATAGGTTGAAAGAAAGCTGTCAATCTAAACTACTCAGTCAAATTCTAGAAAATAGATACAAGGAGTGGTTGCCCGACCATGACTAGATTTTTTATTAATTTAGATGGGAGTTGGAAGGTTAAAAAACAAATATAAAGTCATAATCATTCATTGGCAAAGCCGGATGACCTACATCTTCTCAGATCATACAGAAACATCAACGATGAGAAAGCGGTTGTGTTGAAGATAATGACAGAGGACGAAATTAGAGCAATTGATGCATTTAGCTATCTAAGTGAGGAAGTTTGCGGCGTGGAGAATATTGGCTTCACAAAAAGAGATACTTTTAATTTCATCCAAAAAGAGAAAAGATCGAGGATTGTGAATGGTGATAGTAATGTATTAATATAATTATTCAAGGAAAGGTAAGCAGAGGATGGGATGTTTGCATGGGATGTCCAAGTTGATGAGTCAGATAGCTTGGTTTTTTTTTTTTTTAACAATGGCATGTCAAGGATATAATATGATTATTTTGGGGATGTCATAATTTTTTATACAAGCTATCGACTCAATAAATATAATCTTATCTATGCCCCTTTTGTTGGAGTGAATCATCACTGGCAAAATATTTTATTTGGAGTAGTCTTTCTATCATAAGAGACAATTGAGTTATTCACATGGCAATTCAAAACATTTCTCCGTTAATGAGTGACGCCATATATATTCAGATCAAGATCGTAATGGCGAGCTATCAAAATTACATTACTGCATACTCACCATAGGTTGTGCCAAATGATATATTTTGAAGAAAGCTCATTCGAAGGTACATTACTTTAATTGTAATAAGACAATACAAAGTTTATTCCATACATGCATGAGCAAGTGTGACTCATAGAAAGAGTTTGAGCAAGCTTGGTCTACCATGCTAGATGAAGGCAATTTGCATGATCATGTTTGGTTGTCTGAGCTTTATAAAATTAGATGCAAGTGGGCCATCGCATTCTACAAAGACTCATTCTGTATGGGTATCTTATCAACGCAATGTAGTGAGTCCATGAATAATGTATGTCATGGAATCTCTAAACCAACAAGTTCAATCACAGATTATTTCTTGGGATTGGAGAAGGTTATGGGTAGATGGCACCGGAATGAACATGATGAAGATTTCAAGTGCAGCCAGTCAGTAATTGTTCCTGTTATTAAGACCAGCCCAATTCTAAAATAAGCCACTATGTTTTACACAAGAAAGCTTTATACAATATTTGAGGAAGAATTTTTGCATGGAGTTGGAGGATTAGCAACAAATGTGTCAGATGACAATCCCATGGAGTATTTGGTGAGAAATTTAGAGAATAAACATGCTTCCAAAATATGGGCTATCTATTTTGACAAGACATGTTTAAATATAACTTATAATTGTAAAAAATTTGAAATGATGAGATTGCTTTGTGCCCACTGCATCTGAGTTCTTAGTTAGGAAGATATTATGGGCATTTCGGATAAGTATCTTCTCATGCGATGGTCAACCAGAGCAAAGAGGGATATCTACTTTGACAGTGCTTACAAGAACTTAAAAGATGTGTAAGGAAATGATGGAAATGAAACTAGCATTATTTTTTGGAATCACATCAGTCGATATGCATATCAAATAAGCACTAGTGCACAAGGTAATAAGATAGCTGAGGAGTATATGTTAGGATCCTTAAAAAAGCTATTTGATAATGTCGACACTATATTATGTGAGAATTCACCTCCAATAGACAGTTAAGAAGAAGAAGTCAACCACAACAAACAAAGGAAATGACATTTTAAAGAATCCAGTTAAGCAGCGGTCAAAGGGTGTTGCAAATGCAAGGCTTAAGGAATATTGGGAGAGAACCAAGAAAGCCAAGAATAAATTTATACTTGCCTCTGAAGTTATAGTCTTTAGATATTTCTTTTAAACTTTAAACCATAATATTTTTGTTATTACAGAGACCATAGAACAACCTGAGAGGGGTGGAGAACATGTATGGTCACCCATTGCAACACCTTTTTTTTTCTATGCCGAGTGCTTTTAGAATGTTTACACCTTCTCATGCCATGCTCTTACATATCATTAACTAATACGATGTTCTATTCTAGGAATTTAACTCAAGCTCAACAATCAATTAGTCGGCTGAAGGGTACACTAAGATGATGATGGATATCATTAAAGGAAATATTTTAATGCATAATATCATTTAGTTGTGTGTTCTTTGATTGTATGTACTTTAATGTCAATTTGACTGAAAATGTGTCAGTTAGTAGATAGTATGTTGTACTTGGTGAATAATCTTTGTACTTCAACATCTACTAGTTTTGTTTTTAATGTGGTGGTGATATTCTGTAGTATAAGCCACTAAAAATTCCCATCAACGGATTTTGTGTTCTATAACCAAAATTTATTGAACATTTTATCTCCAAACAGGCGAAATAACCTCTAAACAACTTGTATTTGCATCTTCTACATTTTTTATCTGCAAATAGGTAGATCATTTAACATAAAAGGGGAAAATAGAGTGTACTCTCAAGAGAGTACAGAGAGTACAAGTGCTAAACAGCCCCTAAAACCAACAAAACAACCTCCAAATAGCTTGTATTTGCATATACGAACTATTTTATCTGCAAATAGGGCAAAACAACTAATAGAAAAGGGAAAAATGGGGTGTACTCTCTGGAGAGTACAGAGAGTACACGTGTTAAATAGCCCCTAAAGCCAGCAAAATAATCTCCAAACAGCATGCATTTGTATCTACTAACTAGTATGTACTCTCAGGATAGTACAGAGAGTACACCTATTTCATGAGAAAATAGTATGTACTCTCAGGATAGTACAGAGAGTACACCTGTAAAATAGCTCAAAAAAGTTAACAATCAGGCTCCAAACAGCTTCTAATGGAATTTATTAAATATATTTTCTCCAAACAAACTCAAAACTATGGAAAAAAATGAGAAAATAGTATGTACTCTCATGAGAGTACATATATTATATATGCAAATCTACCTTTAAAACCACTAGTCAGCCTCCAAACTGCTTCTAAAGGCATATTATAAACATATTAAGTCCAAACAAGACAAAAAAACTAAAAAAAAGTTGAGAAAATGGTCTATACTCTCATGAGAGTACAGAGAATACACATGCAAAATCAAACCAAAAACCATCAAGCAACCTACAAATTGCTTATAAAGCCATCGACTGAATATAGTATATCCAAACAGGGTAAAATGGCTAAAAAAAATAGTTGAAAAAAGGGTTTAAAAGCTCCAAACATGTTATCTACCAAACATGACATCTACTAGATATGTTATCTCCAGAAAGGGTTTAAAAGCTGAAAAAATAGCTTCTAATGAAATCCATAAACACACCACATAGATACATTTCTAAAGCAATTGATTTTCAGCACATCAAACTTCTTCAATTCAATAATTTTCAGATCCATTTTTTCATACCTAAATAAAAAATAGCATAAGCGAACTCAACCCTGAAGCAATTCTTCTTCTTTGGCCAATCCTAGTGGTTAGCTCAGTCCACTAAAGGTTTGCTTATTACTACCTCCATGTATTTGCACACAAACATCCCACAGTCGACTATTTTCTTGGACTGGTAGCCCATTCATCAATTTGATTGGCCATTCTGTGGGATCACTCTGGAAAGACTGGTCAGCATCTTTGATAAATAATTTGATCTAAAGAGTAAAAAATAAAGTCAATAATTAGGCACATAATATGATCTTTAGGCAAACTGAAAATGAGAACAATTCTTATAATATCAGGAAGAAACACTATCTGTAGTGACATGCTAAATGAACATTTTTCTTTTCTTTTGTAGGCCATATTTAGCATAACTCTACAAGAAGTCATGAGAAAGTTTATAATTAGTGGCTTCTAACTATCTAAACTAGGAATAGATCATATTACCCAAAGTTCTGTGTAGTAACTTACCCAGTACATGCATGAAACATACAGATAGGGGACATATAGCCCAGGACATAGAGAGTACTTCTCGGCCAGTAAAAAGGCGAAAGCATTGATGTGTGCATCTAATAGATACTGATCTGTCAGCAACTCATAAATCTGGCCTCACGCAATGATGATATTCCCAGTTGCGAATACGCTATCACCCCTGCATGTGAGAAGTATGGGAATGTGAGAATTATTAAATGAATAGGTGATTTTATGTATATAGAAGGAGTTGAATGAAAAATGACTTACTTGTCCTTAAATCGGGAGCGATGTTAATGAGCTACAGCATTGGCTTGGGCAGGACATCTCTTGATGAGAAGTCAACAATATAATGTGCCTGAGCTAGCTGTAAGAAAATTAGTGATGAAGAAAATTAGTGATGAAGAGCTAGATTCATTGTGAATTAAGGCTTAATCTGATAAGATGATACATACCTCCGCCTAATGCTCCTCAATCACCACAACAGTAATTTATGGTTCATCCATTGATATTGGAGCATCTTTGTTAACCTATATAAAAAATTAGTGAAATTAGCTACTATTAGGTTAAATTAAAAAGAAAGTAAAGTAATACCTCTTATCTCTTTCTCACATGTGGAGGCCACAGAGTTATTCACAACATGACTTCCTATAAGTTTGTGTGAAGGGGGAAGATACAACTTTCCTCTTCCTCAGCTATCAAGCCTTCACACCAGCCGAGCAGTAAATGTGCATAGCATCTTCATGTTCAGTGGAAGCCTCCACAGGAGCTTCCTGATAGCCTCCATAAGGGCTTCCCCAGTGGAAGCCTCCACAGGGCTTCCCTAGTGGAAGTCTCCACAGGAGCTTCCCCTGTGGTAGCCTTCCCTGTGGTAACCTCCATAGGAGCTTCCCCTGTGGTAGCCTCCATAGGTATTTCCCCTGTGATAGCCTCCTCAAGAGATTCCCATGTGGTAGCCTCTATAGGAGCTTCCCCCATCCTAGGACCCTTCTGCCCAGCAACCACCGCCTCAATAGCATCTGCCCATAAATCAATTTCATCAATTCTCTTAGTTATTGATGCTTCAAAATATGATACTCACTCTTCCAAGGCCCTGAAACCTGCAAGTATCCTCTCAATCATAAAGCTTTCTAAATGGGTACTAGCATAGGGCAAGCTAGATACATCAGAAGGAGGAGAATATCGAGGAGAGACGTATAGAGATTCAGTGGGAGTTGCACTCCTTGGACTTGGAATGGGGCTGCTATCAGGCTTGACATGGATTGTCTGCTAGATAGGGGGAAATATTTCAAGGAGCCAGGTCTCCTCTTTTGATATGTCCTCAAATGAAAGTCAAACTTGTGTTACACCAATAAGAAAATATGTTGATTTATAATATGAATAAATACATTCTAAGATAAATAAAGTGAAATTATTTTGCATCACCTGGTGTCCTTCCAAACTAGTGAAGGAATCATCTACAAATTTTATTTTTGGCTATTGTAACATACGTGGCTTTCTAAAAGGAAAGGGCGGCCTTATGATGCCTATGTGCTCTGCCGCCCAGATCTGTAATAAATATTTATATAACTTAACTTCAATACATGAAATAATACAAACTTGAAGATGCAGAATGTACCATTAGAAGAGTGATAAAGTCACTCATGTACCCGGGTGCCTTCTATGTTAGAATCTTTGATGTAATACCATCAAATTATGAAACCAGAAAGACCCAAATGGCCTCTGCCCAATTGTACTCATCAAATTTTTCTATGTTGTCAGCATAGGCAATCAATTCTGACGCCACTCTATAGTTCTAATATATATAAAAAAAGATTTGAAAGCAAAAAAATATATGTACGACTGCACAAATTATGTCGCAATCAATGAGTGATCCAAATTCTCAAGTTTATTCTTAAAATTCAGTGAGCTAAACTTTGACAGTGGGGACTTCTGTCATATGACCTTCTCCCTTCTGTTTGGCATCCCTACAATTAATGCAACTTCATTGAGGGTGAAAGGAATGCATTAGCCACCAAAAAAGAATGCTTGCTTCTCTATATCCCAGCAAGACATGATTGAAGTGATGGCAATTGAGTCTTGCTGAATTTCATGCAGCCTAATAAATTGATTCAAATGAAGCCTCCTTACAATGTCAATAACTTCACCAGTAAAGCGTGTTGAAATATTATCGAACACTGCTCTAATAGTGGTAGGCCTGCATCTAAAAGTTATCATTTTCCTAGACATGTTAGGCTTCAAAATGAAAAGTCAATTAATAAGAACATTATCAGCACAATGGAGGCCCAGAGAGTACACAAGCAAAACAGCCACTAAAACTAGCAAATTCTTCATGAAACATCTATGAACATCTTCCAATGAGATATAATAAACATATGACAAGACCCATAGTTTTAAAAACTGAAAAAATATTGTGTACTCTCATGACAGTACAAAGAGTACAAATGTAAAATTGCTTCATAAACCAACTAATCAGCCTCCAAACTTCTTGTAATGGCATATACTAAACATATTATCTCCAAATAGGATAAAAAAAGTAGAAAAAATATGATAGAATGGGGTGTACTCTCATGAGAGTACAGAGAGTACAGATGTAAAACTACCTCAGAAACCAACCAATCAGCCTCCAAACTGCTTCCGGAGGCATCTACTAAACATATTATCTCCAAACAGGGTAAAAAACCTATAAAATAATGATAAAATGGGATATACTCTCATAAGAGTACAGAGAGTACACATGCAAATATGCCTCCAAAACTAACCAATCAGCCTCCAAACTGCTTTTAAAGGCATCTAGTAAACATATTAACTCCAAATAGGGTTTGAAAGCTAGAAAAAACTGAAAAAATAAGGTGTACTCTCATAAGAGAACAAAGAGAACACATGCAAAATAATCTTAAAAATCAACCAATCAGTCTCCAAACTGTTTGTAAAGTCATGTACTGAACATATTATATCCAAATAGGGAGAAATAACTAAAAAAAATGAGAAAATGGGTTGTACTCTCATGAGAGTGCAGAGAGTATAGATGTAAAATTGTACTAAAAATTAACCAATCAGCCTCCAAACTGCTTCTAATGACATCTAGTAAATATATTAACTCCAAACAAGATTAAATAGCTGAAAAAAATGAGAAAATGGTATGTATTCTCATGAGAGTACAAAGAGTACACATACAAATCTGCCTCCAAAACCAATCAATCAGCCTCCAAATTACTTCTAATGAAATCTATTAAACATATTCTCTCCGAACAGGCCAAAAAATATAGAAAAAAATAGGAGAAAATAATATGTACTCTCATGAGAGTACAAAGAGTACACATGTAAATCTACCTCCAATACCAACCAATCAACCTCCAAACTGCTTCTAAAGGCATATAGTAAACATATTAACTCCAAATAGAGTTTAATAGCTAAAAATTGAAAAAATAAGCTATACTCTCCTGAGAGTACAGATAGTCCTAAAAATTAACCAATCAGCCTCCAAATAGCTTGTAAAGCCATGTACTGAACATATCATATCCAAATAGGGAGAAATAGATAAAAAAATGAGAAAATGGGGTGTACTCTCATGAGAGTATAGAGAGTACAGACGCAAAACAGCCCTAAAAATCAACCAATCAGCCTCCAAATAGCTTTTAAAGGTATCTAGTAAACGTATTAACTCCAAACAGAGTTAAATAGTAGAAAAAAATGAGAATGGTTTGTACTCTCATAAGAGTACAAAGAGCACACATGTAAATATGCCTTCAAAATTGACCAATCAGCCTCCAAATTACTTATAATGGAATATATTAAACATATTCTCTCCAAATAAGCCAAAAATTTAAAAAAATAAGAAAAATAGTCTATACACTCATGAGAGTACAGAAAGTACATATCTAAATCTATCTCCAAAACTAATCAATCAACCTCCAAACTGCTTCTAAAGGCATATAGTAAACATATTAACTCCAAATAGGGTTTAATAGCAGAGAAAAACTGAAAAAATAAGTTATACTCTTAAGAGAGTACAGAGAGTACACATACAAAATAGCCCTAAAAACCAACCAATCAGCTTTCAAACTGCTTGTAAAGCTATGTACTGAACATTTTATATCTAAACAGGGTCAAAAATATGAAAAAAATGACAAAATGGGTTGTACTCTTCTGAGAGTATAAATATAAAATAGCCCTAAAAACTAACCAATCAGTCTCCAAACTACTTAAAGGCATCTAGTAAACGTATTAACTCCAAACAGGGTTAAATAGCTAAAAAAATAAGAAAATAGTTTATACTCCCATGAGAGTAAAGAGAGTACACATGTAAATCTGCCTCTAAATTTCTTCTAATGGAATCTATTAAACACATTTTCTCCAAATATGTCAAAAAATTTGAAAAAAATAAAATATTAGTATGTACTCTCATGAGAGTACACATGTAAATATGCCTCCAAAACTAACCAATCAGCCTCGAATTGCTTCTAAATGCATCTAATAAATATATTAACTCCAAATAGGGTTTAATAGCTGAAAAAAATTGAAAAAATAAGCTGTACACTCATGAGAGTACAGAGAGTTCACATATAAATAGTCATAAAAACTAACCAAATAGCTTGTAATGCCATCTACTAAACATATTATATCCAAACAAGGAGAAATAGCTAAAAAAACTAAAAAAAAATAAGGTATACTCTCATGAGAGTATAAAGAATACACATGCAAATAGCCTAAAGCGATCTCTCCGCTTAAAGGTATCTAGTAAACATATTAACTCCAAACATGATTAAATAGCTAAAAAAAATGAGAAAATGATTTGTACTCTTATGAGAGTATAGAGAGATATATGCAAATTTGCCTCCAAAACTAACCAATCAGCCTCCAAATTGCTTACAATGGAATCTATTAAACATATTCTCTCCAAACAAGCCAAAAAATCTAGAGAAAATGAGAAAATAGGCTGTACTCTCATGAGAGTACATATAGTACATATGTAAATCTACCTCCAAAACTAACCAATCAGTCTTCAAATTGCTTCTAAAGGCATCTAATAAATATATTAAATTCAAATAGGGTTTAATAGCTGAAAAAAATTTAAAAAAAATAAATAAGGTATACTCTTATGAGAGTATAGGGAGTATACATGCAAAATAGCCCTAAAAATTAATCAATCAGCATCCAAACATCTTGTAAAGCTATGTATTAAACATATTATATCCAAATAGGGAGAAATAGCTGAAAAAAATAAGAAAATGGTATGTACTTTCATGAGAGTATAGAGAGTACATATGCAAAATAGCTCTAAAAATCAACCAATCAGCCTCTAAACTGCTTCTAAAAGCATCTAGTAAACATATTAACTCCAAATAGGATAAATAGCTGAAAAAATGAGAAAATGATCTGTACTCTTATGAGAGTATAGAGAGTACACATGCAAATCTGCCTCCAAAATCAACCAATGAGCCTCTAAATTACTTCTGATGGAATTTATTAAACATATTCTCTCCAAAAAAGCCAAAAAATCTGAAAAAAAAATAAGAAAATAGTTTGTACTCTCATGAGAGTACAGAGAGTACACATACAAATTTACCTCCAAAATTAATCAATCAGCCTCCAAACTACTTCTAAAGTTATCTAGTAAACATATTAACTCAAAATAAGTTTAATAATTGAAAAAACTGAAAAAAATAAGTTATACTTTCATGATAGTACAGAGAGTACACATGCAAAATAGCTATAAAAATCAACCAATCAGCATTCAAATTGCTTGTAAAGCCATGTACTGAACCTATTATATCCAAATAGGGTCAAAAATCTGAAAAGAAAATGACAAAATGGGTTGTACTCTCCTGAGAGTACAGAGAGTACATATACAAAACTGAATCAAACAGTCATTAAGCAACCTACAAACAAATGTAATGCCATCTACTAAACATATTATATCCAAACATGCCCCATAATTCATCAAATCCTTCATGAAACAGCACTAAACATCCTACAGTGGGATATACTATACATATAATTAGCCCCATAGTTGCAAATTTTGAAAATAAGGGTGTGTACTCTCATAAGAGTACAGAGAGTACACATGCAAAACATCTCAAAAAAACTAGTAAAATAGTATCCTTTCCTTTAAAGAACTCAAATGTTCCAAATATTCTCCTACTCGACGGTGATAACAATAGGGAAAACCCTAAATTCATTAAAGTTCATGAATGCAGAAAGAAATACCTCATACAGTCGCCTATAATACCTCAATTTTTAATGCCCAAAATTTAGCAAATCTTTGAGGGAAGGTCAGACGCACACCGGGAGAGAGCGGGAGCTGAGTTGAGGAAAATTTTTGCGCAAAAAGAAATCCCTAAAATGTTCTGTGACAAAGAATCTGGAACGACACACATAATATTTTCTCCTCCCGCTGTTTTAACTAGACGGGTCGGGACGGGCCCGGGTTAACGTAAATGGCGTCGTTAAGATGTCGTCAAGTTACAACGTTGTTAAGTAAATAAAGCCATAATTTCATATTGGACACGTGTTGCGTAGCGATTGGCGCCCGGACATAAAACTACGTCCGGACTCCGCAGGTAATACTTTCTCTTCTCCCTCATCATTGCTTACAAATATTTTGTTCTCATTCCTCTCCCCATCTCTTTTCCTGCTTAACAATCTCTTTATTTATTCTTCAAACTCTATACTTTCTTGCTCGCTCGCTCTCTCACGAAACTTCCATATTTCTCTATAAATGCTAAAACCTTAAAGATCCTATTGCGTCTTCTTTAAAATTGAGTGGATCTATTCAACCAAGTGAGTATTCTTCAAGATCAAAATCAAATGCATGGCACGCTTGTTCTCATTGCAGAAAGGTTTTTTCAACCTTATAGGCATTGGGAGGCCATCAGACTGCACATAGGAAAGCGATTGAGAAGATGAGGAGATATGATGCTCACGTTCAGGAGAATAAGAAGTATAGAGGAATAAAGAAGGAAGCCATTGCTGTGGAGGAAAGCTCTGTGAATCTGGAGCTTGTCTTTGAGGCTTCGATGAGATTTTATTGTGTTTTATAGTTGTTTCAGCATTGTACTGTTATTTTATTTTGCATCGAGATAAGAAGAAAGTGTTTACTGATTTAATGTAAGAAAAACATCATGAAGTTGTTTTATGCATTATTTTTTTTTTGTATTATTTAATTTGAATTTATGAATTTATATAGAGTGATATTAAGTATTGATTTAATGCACATAAGAATTATGAGTTAAATACATTTAACAATCTCTTCTTTGATACATGCATTGAACCTTTCTAATATGGAACATGCAGTGTGATAAGAAGGAGTCATGGCTGGATCGATATTAATATTTTGTACAGGCATTAATTTTATTTTTATTTTAATATTCTCCATTTATTCATAGAGCATAAGGAGAAGAAGAAGAAGGCTTTTTTAATTTTTTTTGTTTATTTATGAATGGTAATTAAATTAAGTGTTTTTGTTAAATACATGTATAGAAATTAACTATTTCAATACAGTATAAATAATGCAACCAATTAATTAAGGCCAATAAGTCTATCACAAATGGTTGTTTTCTTGTCGTTAATCAGAGTTTGTTACTAATTATAAGTCGCTCATAATATCAATACTTTAAAGATAATTAGTCACTAATAAACTTTTTGACAATTAATAATTTATATCTATATATCAATTAATTGAACATTATTTTTTTCTCCTTTAAAAACTACCCCATGCATGCTTGTGAAAATCAATAGGTGGAAGTTGCATTACCTTTAAACTAATACTTCTAGAAAAAACTACTTTAAAATTTTAAGATTAATAATTAGAAATAATAAATCATTTGATCCAACATGCAAGACATAACTTTAATAACAATAAAATAATAATTTAATTTATACTATAAAATATCACTCAAACTAATTATTTTTCCTTAATTTTTTTTATATTTTATTATTTCCATATGCATATCTTTGAAATCCATTGATACAATTTAAAAATAATAAATACCTAAAATATGCGTGGTACACAACATATATATATATATATATATATATATATATATATATATATATATATATATATATATATATATATATATATATATATATATAGTATGTATATAATATTAAGATTATATACACATATTATTTACTCATCACGTTATTGAAGTCTAGACATAAAACTACTTCTAGATTCATCACATAATAATTTCTCCCTCCATTCCATTGTGTCTTTCCTTCCAACAAGTTAACTGTCTTATTCCTCGTTTTCTTCTTAAACTCTTCTCCTCTCGTCTCCTCCACCAAATCAATACGACAAGCAGAAACTCTCATTCCATATCAAAGAAATTGCAAGAGTGCTTCATATATTTGAGCTTAAAAGGATCATTGAGAATGATTTTGACAACTTCCAAGAGCATTTATGACAGGAGCTTTATGATAGAAAGCTGACAACGGACACTCTTGACTGCAAGAAAGAGAAGAAGGTGGCTAAGGACACTGACATTATAACAAGAGATTCTCCATGGAGAAACATGGAGTGATTAACTAGAAGGACAGATAGAGAAGAGAGAGTTTAATATACGTTGCACATTCTGATAATTAAGTGTTATCACTACCAGTCTACCAAATAAAATGACTTTAACAGTGATTCTGGAGAGCTATGGCAGCGATTTTAATAGTAAAAAACAGTTTTAGTGATTATAAAAATGCTGCAAAATCATTGTAATTGTAATGCTGCGAACCCTTTTAGCTACAGTTGCAAAACTATTGGGGGAGATTTTTAAATGTCTACTAGTAAATATTAGCATAGCATTGAGTTTTTAGTAGAGTATCACTATAAAATAGTATAGTTACGCATACATATAGTCAATTTTCTCTACCTTAGAGCAAAGTTGCTTCATCATTTTTTTAATATTATATATATCATATTGAAAACATAAAAAAATATTAAATTTAACTTTATAGGTCACCAAATGAACAATTAATTGTTCATAACATTCAATCTCACTTAAGCCTTTCCATAGAGATTCGTCAGATTGTGCAATTAAACCCTAAAAGTTTATAAATACTTTATTTAGTGCTTATTTAATATTTGAACTATAGATACTAACGATATCTTTTTCATTAACATGTGGATCATATATATATATATATATATATATATATATATATATATATATATATATATATATATATAATTCCTTAAGTTTTAATTATGATCAAATTTATCTTGAGTATGTTGATTGTAAATACTTTAAGTTTTAATTATTGAATTAATATGAACATACCAAATCGAATGACTTATCTTTGATGAACTATTTTTGTTAAAAAAGATTAATGATATCATTATATCTACATGAAAATGATCATTAGTAAAGTTTAGACATGAATATTTAAACTTATTTCAAGCTACATTATCTAATACATATGATTAATAATTGAGAAGTTGTTCCACATTATTAATAAAATTATTTTGAAAGATGACTATTACTATCTAAATAATTACGTTACGATCGCAGTTGGTCTTATCTTCAATATTAATAAAAAATTTAAAATTATTACAAATGCCATATAATATATACGTACATCAAATCATCGATATTACATTAGTAAAATCAGCAAGTTCACATAGTTAACTACCACAAAATTCTCATCAAATTAACTATTATAGCAATAAGGGACAACAATGAGGTCATCTCTTGATACATGGTTAACTATTATATGATATCATTATCAAGTAAGCTAGTCTTGATATTGTGTAATTATGTTATTGTTGCGTGCTAGAAAATCAATTGTGGTAGAGTGAAAATTTACGTCTTAGCATTGTTATGAAATCCAGCACACACAGTTATTTAAATAGTGAACAAGAAAATTCTATAAATTTTTAGGTGGAAAACCTCGAAAAGAGGGAAAAATCACGGGACCTAGTCCAATAAGAATCTTCCACTATGTATTTGTTTCAGAGTACAAAATTTTCCAATAACGGAATTACAAAATTGACATGAGAAGGGCTGACAATGAGAATCCCAGAATCCGATAGCAACCATATAGTCACGTTCAGGTTGTAATGGTTGCTAGTGGTAGCAAATGATGATGAACAGCGAGGATCAGCTACTGATAATGAAGGTCGTCATGATGGTGACCGACGGAGATTGACGACGACAAGGATGGATGCGTACGGCGGCGGTGTTGACAACCGTCGGTGGTGGCACAATTGTGCTTGGAGGATTTTCAAGCTTTAGAGCTCTCCCTCTCCCAGCTTGGGCTCCCCTCATATGAGGAATGAGGCTATTTAGATTGGAGGTGGCGTCAGAAATACATGCAAAATCGAACCACTCCTCCATCAGGCGAATGATTCTTTTGATCATTTGATGTATTTTAAGTATTTGAATGCTCGAATGAAGTCAGAATTATGAGATATTGGGATTGTTAGATTCGGCTAGTCAAAACTCTCGATTTGACTATAAACACTCCATGTTTAAGAGTTATTTAGAGATTTAACTGATATCCCAAAGTTTTCAATGATATTTTAAGTGCTTGATCTCGACTAATTTCAACTGAGTATCAACTTGCTTTTGACATCAAGATTCGTGCTTCGACTAGTAGAATTTTCAGTGTCATATCAGTTGCCTCCTTATTTTTGGATGACATTATCTCAACCATCCAAAAATATATATGTCAAATACTTGAAAGTAACAAATTCTTCAATAAAATTTGCAGGTTAATTAACCATACATTTTGAGAGAACAGATCATCGTGGGAGCATAAGATTATGATCACAGAAGCGGGTGCAGGGTAGCGGATGTGTGCGGATACTCACGGGCGCAAGATTTGGGGTTATGGACCCATCCCACTTACGGTGGCTGAGTCTTGTGTGCGTCGTGGCGGGTGTGAGGCTGCCGATTGGTCAGCGTCGCGAGTTGTCACGGGGCTGTCTTGTAGCCTGACAGCGCGTGGCATTGGCGGTTAGATCGTGCCACGCAGGGCGTATGAGCTCCGGCGAGAGAACGCGCCATTTTAGCGATGATATTTACCTTTTTTTGCCCCATGGTCTATAAAACCCCAGGGCAAGGAAGAAGGCACACTTCTCAAATGTTCTGGTATTTCTCTTCATCTTGAGTGAAGGTCATTTGGAGGCGATCAAGGCCCATAGTTCATCTGTGAGGCTATTTTCTCTCGAAGAGGAGCCCGGCCGACCGGGTTCAGAGGTGATCAAGGCCCCTAGTTCATATAGCAAAGCTATGATTTTCCCTCGAAAGATGTGTCAACTATCCTTGTCAGACCGACCGGGTTTGGAGGCGATCAAGGCAGGTAGTTCATACGGCGAGGCTCTAATTTTCCATCGAAATAGGCGTTAACTACCCTTGTCGGACCAACAGGATTTGGAGGCGATCAAGGCCCGTAGTTCCTACTTCTTCTTGTAGAAAATTGGATTTCTTACAATTTCAATGGATGGTTCAACAGTTGATAACCGCCAAGATGGCGGGGAAGCGTTAGTTAAGAACCATCGTTGACTTCGAGAAAGTTTGGCAGGTAATTTCAGAGCATTATTAGAGGGGGATAACTTCTCTCTTTCTCTATGTTTTTTTTTCTCATATGTATTTGTATCCTTTTCGTCAGATCGTAGGTAAAAAATTTTATCCCAAGCTATCCGTGAGTGCGAGAGTCAAAAAAAGGATGCGCCCAAGTATTGGGGTGAGTGAGTTGTTTCACAAAATTCTCAAATTTTTATCATTTCTCCCTCATTATTTATTATGTATTTTCACAGGGTGATGGCCAAAAGAAAACCCATAACGTGACGGCTATAGACGATATATCATCCACTATCACATCAGATAGTTTAATGGTGTTCCGCAAAAAATTTCACTTCTCTAATGAGTTGGTGGACATTGTTGCCAAAAAGTCTAACCGAGCCCGTTCACCTCCGTCAGGGTACTTTACTGTTTCTGAGATGATTCTTCATTCGGGACTGCGATTCCCTTTGGCTCTCGAGTTGATTGATATCTTCAAGATATGTGGCGTAGCTTTGTCGCAATTTTTATTTTGAGCTATAGTGGTCATCATTGGTTTGACTATCTTCTTTAGAGAGCGTGGTGTTACTTTGAACATCAAATACTTGTGCCGAATGTGTAGATTCGCATGTGATGCTTTCGGGGTTTCTTATTGGACTATAAAGAATTAGATAGAATTTTAGCACGGATCCATCTAAAAATTTATTCTTTTTGTGAAAAATGAGTGGGGCCTCCCTGAGAGATGGGGAAGATTGAATGACCTTCCGGATCCATTGCTGATTGAAGAGAATAAAATCTTGGCAACTCTTAATGTTCCTGATACAGGAAGCTTACAGCATGAGTTACGTCACATTAGCAAATACATAGTTGAAGATAAAATGTTCAAGGTTGGTCTTTCCATCCATGTAGGGAGATCTCATGCTTTTCCATTAAAGATGTCAAGTAAATGCGATGAAAGGTCTCCTTATATTCATAGGGTTCTTTCAAGAAGCCCGTCACGAAATCATGGTGGTAGCAATGTTTCTTTTCTAAAGAAAAAGAAGACATGTGCCGAAGTGACTACGTCAGATATCTGTGGAAAATGTTCGCCCCTAGTTGGCTTCTGAGAGTTTAGTTGTTTCAACTCATGATGAGGGAGTTCATTTCTCAAAGCCGCGCATTCCTGAGGAGGTGTTAAATCACATATGCATTGGACGTCAATGAGAAAATGAATTGGTACGTTGTCTTCCCTTCATCTTTCTTTTTTTTTCTTTGTGTAATATTTGTGATAATTTTTTTATAGGTAACTCAAACATTAGGGCTGATGGCTCATATGAGTGTCGCTTTAGATGAGTGGAATACTGAATTTGTGAAGGTAAAATATCTGCAAGGCGAGTATGAGCGAAAGATGAGTGTTAAGGCCAAAGAAATGGTGACTTTGGAGGATCAACTGACCGGGTGTAGAACTGAGCTAGCGAACATGTCGACTTCTCTTTCTCTCCAATGTTAGGAGGTGGAGCGCACTCGTGATGAGCTGATTGAGGTGAGGATAGAGACTCTCCAGAAAGAGAAAAGATTTAAGGAACTTGCAGCGGAAAAGAAAGCTCTCAAACTGGAGAAGAAAGCATTACAAGATTCTCTTTCTGAGAAGAAGCATATAATGTCAGAAGCGGAAGCAAATGAAATCTCCTTGAAGGTAGTGGAAGACTTTAAGAGTTCCCTGGCTTATCGCGGTACAATCGAAGACCATGTCCAGGAAGTTCATAATCATATTCTTGATGTTGAAGTGAAGGACTTAAAGCACTAATGTTTAGAGGAGGGCTTCATCCACGGGTTCTAAAAGGAATCCGCTTAGTACATCGCAAGACCGGAGCTAGTATGAAGGATCTATCTCCCAGCCAAGTATCTGAAGACTCTTCGTCAGATTCAGGAGATGAA
This sequence comes from Cymbidium sinense, assembly GCA_021442155.1. Taxonomy (NCBI): domain Eukaryota; kingdom Viridiplantae; phylum Streptophyta; class Magnoliopsida; order Asparagales; family Orchidaceae; genus Cymbidium; species Cymbidium sinense. Next base: position 142,045,112 of record CM038216.1, read on the forward strand.
GGAGTTGAAAGTGAGTCTAAGGGGGCATCTCCCAATGGTGAGGAGGACGTTGATATCACCAACTGATATGATATAGCATCACTTGAGGATGCATTTTTTTAATCTATGTATTGTTATTATTGTGTATCATAATTTTAATTTTTTCTTATATCATCATGTTAATGTTATCAAAAATTATTATTATTATTATTATTGATATGCTCTTGTTTTATTTTTACCTATCCGAGGTGATCGGTGAATATTATTTGACGATGCTAACCTGTACGGATGAGGCCATAGGAAGTCCACCAAGGACCTTTTGGCCTATCCTAGGTATTAGTCAAAGTGTTACTTGACTTCTTACCTGTATGGAAGAAGTCTGATCAAGTCCCCTTTGGATTGATCACGCCCGATTAAGATACAACATGAGTTGTATACTCAAGTAAGAAGATTAAATGAAGAAGAAACAAGCTTGTAAGAAAAAGCCATAAACTCATTACTCTGATAAAGTCGGTGATACAATCATAAGATGATTTTAATACATATATGAGTTTGAAGAGTAAATGACAAACAAGATAAGATAAAAGTTGCAATAATTATGCAGTAGGAGTTACTGATAATATTTTCAGAGATTCTCAGTGTTCCAAGTTCAAGGTAAAGTTTTTTCTTCTAGATCCTTGAGCTTGAATGTTCCTAGCTTGACCATAGCTATAACTACATATGGTCCATCCCAAAGAGGTGAGAGTTTATTACGTTGAGAACCTTTGCCTGCAGCTTCAACACTTCGTAGGACCAAGTCATGGACAAATATGGGATGAGGTTTTACTCTTCTGTTAAAGTGACGAGCTACCCTTTGGTGATAGGACGCAGTCCGAAGTAGGGCCATGTCACGAGTTTTAGGGAGTAGGTCCAGGTGCTATCAGAGTTTTTCTTCATTGACATCATGATCAAATAATTGAACTCTTGGACTTGGAACCCCGATATCTACTGATATAATAGCTTCTGTGCCGAAATACAAGTTATATGGTGTCTCACCAGTCGGGGTGCGCGATGTAGTGCGGTAAGCCCAAAGAATATTTGAAAGCTCATCAACCCATTGCCCCTAGCCATCTCAAGATGTGTTTTTAGACCTTTGAGTATAGTCCTGTTGGTAGCTTCAGTTTGAACGTTAGTTTGAGGATGTGCTACAGCCGTATGCAGCAGTTGAATGTGAAGATCTTTGCAAAAGGACGTAAAGACTTTTCCAGTAAATTGGGTTCCATTGTCAGTGATGATCTTCGAGGAAGACCAAATCGACATACTATATTTTCTAAATAAATTATTTAGCATTTGCCTCTGATTTTAGCGAGTGGTTCGGCTTCCACCCATTTAGTGAAGTAGTCGACGGCTAAAATGATAAACTTTTATTGCCCCGATTCTATTGGAAAAGGTCTCATGATATCAATTCCCATTGAGCAAAATGCCACGGGCTTTGAATGGATGAGAGCTCTGTATGTGGAAGGTTAGGGAGGTTAGAGTGCAACTGACAACTCGCACATTTTTTTGTGAACTCCAAGGTATCTTATTTCATCGTAGGCCAATAGAACCCTTGGCTTATAATTTTAAGGGCTACCGCCCTTCCTCCTAGGTGTTCTCCACATATCCCCGAGTGAACTTCTCTTAATACATAGTCGGCCTCAGGTGAGAGACATTTGAGGTATGGCCCAGAAAAAGCTTCTTTGTATAGTTCACCTCTGATAATAATATAGTTCGAAGCTTGTCTTCGGAGACGAGTTGTAGAAGTTGGGTCTTCAGGAAGGGTTCCTTCTTGTAGAAAAGACAGGATGGGGTCCATCCACGAATGTTCCTTTATCTCATTAATTTCTTGTATTATCCACAACCCTTGGATACTAGGAAAATATATTTCTTCAACATGCCTTCTCTTAAATAGATCTTCAGTAGTAGATGTAGCAAGCTTAGCGAGAGCGTCAGCTTGAGTATTCTTCTCTCACAGTATGTGAATGATTTGATGTATCTTGAAGTGGGCAAGAAGAGACTTTACCAAGTGGAGGTATTGTGCCAGCTGAGGATTATGAGTATTAAAGTTTCCTCAACTTGGGAGGTGATAAGCTAAGAGTCAATGTGGATCACTAAGTCTTGAGCTTCATAATCAATGGCGAGTCTCAATCCTGCGATGAGAGCCTCATATTCAGCCATATTATTAGTTGCAAGAAATTTTAGGCGAAGTCCATACTCTAAGGTATTCTGCTGGGAGAAAATAAGTAAGATTCTCGCACCAGCACCGGTATTTCCTGAAGCTCCATCAACATAGAGGGTCAATTGAGAAGATGAAAGGCGTGTAGCAGATAGCTCCTCTAGAGTTGGGGTAGTGCATTCCACTATAAAGTGTGCAAGTACTTGAGACTTTATAGCAGGCCGAGGTAGGAAATTTATATCAAACTCTCTCAATTCTACAGACCATTTAATTAACCTTCTCAGATGCTTCTGGTTTCTATAAGATCCTTAATGGTAAATGAGTGTAAACGCAGATAGTGAGCTTAAAAGTATGAACGCAATTTTTGCGCTAAGAAAACTAAAGAGCCAATCTGCAAGTGGGTAACGACTTTATATATCAAAGAGAATTTTGCTGACATAATAAATTGGTCGTTGTATCCCATTTTCTTCTCACACTAAAATAGAGATTATCACGTGGGAAGAGACTGAGATATAAGTATAACATCTCTCCTTGAATAGGCTTGGATAGTAGGGTGGAGATGTTAAATACTCTCTTAGTTGCTTAAAAGCAGACTGACATTTATCAGTCCACTGAAAATTATTATTTTTAGCTCCTTTTAATATTTTAAAGAATGACAAGTACTTATCCCCAGAACGGGCTAGGAAGCGGGATAACGCAGCAATTCGTCCATCCAAACATTGAACTTCTTTGATATTCTTTGGAGGAGTCATATCTTTGAGAGCTTTGATTTTCTCAAGGTTGGCCTCTATCCCACGGTGGATTACCATAAATCTAAGAAATTTTTCCGACGTAACTCTAAAAGCACACTTGGTCGGGTTGAGTCACATGCTATAACATCGAAGAATGTTAAAGCATATTTCTATGTTAGAAATATGACGTGATTCTTTTAAGCTTTTCACTAACATGTCATCCACATATACCTCCATTGTGCGGCCTAATAGGTCTTTAAAAATCTTATTCATAAGGCGTTGATAGGTAGCACCAGTATTTTTTAACCCAAACGGTATAACTTGGTAATAGTATAAACTTTTATATGTTTGAAATGTTGTAGCTTCTTCATCCGTTGGGTCCATTTTTATTTGATTGTAACCAGAGTAAGCATCCAAAAAATTGAGCATTTGATGTCCAGACATAGCATCAACCAATTGATCAATCGAGGCAGAGGAAAACTATCTTTCGGGCAAGCCTTGTTAAGGTCAGTATAATCAATACACATTCTTCATGTTCCATTTGTTTTCTTAACCATGACAACATTTGCTAGCCATGTAGGGTAATGTACCTCTCGTATGAATCCGCTTCTATGAGCTTGTTAACTTCTTGCTCAATAGCGGAGCGTGCAAAACTTCACTTCTTTTGGATGATCGGTTTGAATGTTGGATCAATCTTGAGGGAGTGCATGATCACATTGGGGTTGACCCCGGCATATCCGTCAAACTCCAAGCAAAGATGTCTTGATTTCTGCACAAGAAGTCTATGTATTTTTTTCTTTGTTCTTCTGAGAGTATGGATCCCACTTGCACTGTTCATAGTGGTTGGTCATCTGATAATGCAACAGAGAGCAAGTTTTCTACAGGCAAAGCTTTCTAGAGTACTTCTTCATCTCAAAAATTAAAATCTTGAAGGTCGCGGAAGGGTGGTTGAGCTGCGAGGTAACATGATTGAGCTATCTGTTAATTTTCACAGATCACCCCAACTCCAACGGGGGTTAGAAATTTCATCTTAAGATGAGATATTGAAGTGACTGCACCGAAAATTGATTGGGGAGGCCTTCCGAAGATAGCGTTATATGTTGAATCTGACTTGACCACCATGAATTAGATTAAATGAGTCACTTATCGAGGAAATTCACCAAGGACAACAGGAAGGGTGATTATCCCCTCTACTCGCACAGGGCGATTATCAAACCCGTATAATGGTCTTGTAGCGAGTTGGAGCTTTTCCCTAACTAGGCCTATGCTAAGAAATATGAAGTAAAATAAGACATCAATAGAACTCCTATTGTCAATCAAAATTCTCTTAACATTATAGCATGGGTCATCGATCACTGCACTGATGACAAGTTGATGATGAGGAACATGGACTCATTTTTAAGTTTGAGTCATTAAAAGTGATGGAATGATCAATACAAGACTTTTTTAACTTTGACTCTTTAAAGGTGGTAATGAGAACTTGATTAGATAGTATTGGTCCTCCTGTGATTATTTTAATTTCTCCAACTGTTTGATGATTATTTTATTATTTCTATGATGATTGTCCTAGTTGCCCCAGTTGGAGGTATGTTTGTTTGAGTCGATTGATTCTTCACAAATCGACGTAGATATCCTTGTTGAATGAGCCTCTCGATTTCTTCTTTGAGTTGTTTGCATGCCTCAGTAGTATGTCCACGACTTCGATGGAAGTGACAATATTGCTCTTGATTTCTTGAATTTAGTTTCAGTGGATGTGGCCACTTGATATTTTCTTCATCTCGAATAGCCATCAAGAGGTTAACACGAGATGTGTTCAGCGGCGTGTATTCCTTTTCTGGTCGTGGTTCACGTCATTAATATGGGGGTCATGGGGGGAGATCATAACTGTCTTGTTGTTTCTTTTGATGGGACTGTCGGTCCGCATTTTCTGGGGCGCTCTTACGTTTTCCTGTAGATTTTTCAAATTATTTGTGATGGGCATTAATAGCTTCATTGACAGAGATTTGTGCTTCCATACAATGAACTAAGTCGGCATATGAGCGGGCCATGTCTAGCATTAGTGACGAGTAAAAAGGCCCTAGATGGAGCCCTCCAAGAAAAACTCCTCTTAATAGTTCAGAGTCTACTCTAGGTATTTGGCGAGCTTCTAAGGAGAACCTCTAGAAGTATTCCTTAAGTGATTCACCCTCATTTTGACGAATGTTGAAAAGATGAGAGGAATCTTTAATGATCCTCCGGTTTGCAATGAACTGTTCCACAAAAATCTTGGTGAGTTTGTCAAAGGTACGGATGGATCCTCTTGGAAGGGGGTAGAACCAAGTGCGAGCTTTCCCCTTGAGGGTAACCGAAAAGACCTGACAAAGTAGTGTGTTAAGAGCTCATTGGATATGCATGATAGTCCTATAATGATCAATGTGTTCATGTGGGTCAGTCGCCCCATCATAGGAATCAATGTTTGAAAGCTTGAAACTCACGGGAATAGGATGTTGAAGAATAGCTTTAGCTAAAGGTGAGGACTCCTCATAGCTGCAGTGAGGGGGAAGATGATTTTTGTCTTGAAAGTGATGCGTCTTGCATTAAGCACCATAATTATGCACGTATAACATGATGAGTGGGGTTAACATAACGAGAATATCAAGCTACCAATAATAAATGGTGGATTAGCAGTCGATTGAGCTGCACGTGATGGATGAGTAGAACTAGCAGTGTCAAGGAGATCAGCATCACGATCTCTACGCGGAGGAACTTCAATGTCAAGGAGATTAGCATCACGGTCTCTACGCGGAGGAACTTCAGTGTCAAGGAGATTAACATTTTGACCTCCCACGGCTAATGATCGATCTTTGGGGGAGATGTGTTTGCCACAATAGTGGCTATTGTGATCCTCGCAAAAGTCAGATCATCTCATTTTGAGACTCTTCTATTTGGTGGACACGATCTTCTAAAGAGATTCCTGTCGTGCCTTCATCGACAGGGTCATGCCTATTAAGGGGGAGTGAGGCAGAAGCTTGACATCCTTGGTTCAAGGATTAGTTTCGAGAGTGATGGGAGTTGGAGTGGGAGGCTCCGTTGTTACGAGTATTGCACCTATTGGCTATAATAAGGGCATTCACAAAAATTATGATTGAAAGGTTTTTTCCCACAGATGGTGTCAAACTGTTGCGTACTAGAAAATCAGTTGTGGTAGAGTGAAAATTTATGTCTTAGCCTTGTTATGAAATCTATCACACACACAGTTATTTAAAGAGTGAACAAGAAAACTCCATAAATTTTTACGTGGAAAAACCTCAAAAAGAGGGAAAACCCACGGGGTCTAGCCCAGTAAGAATCTTCCACTATGTATTTGTTTCAGAGTACAAAATTTCCCGATAACGGGATTACAAAATTGTACATGAGAATGGCTCACAATGAGAATCCCGGATCGATAGCGATATAGTCCGCGTTGTTGAGGTTGTAACGTTCTTGGTGTAGCGAGATGATGATGAATGAGGATCGGCGGCGATGAAGATGGTCATGATGGTGACAACGGAGAGACAGGATCGATGCGGCGGCGGCGGTGGTTGACAACCTGGTGGCACGCGATTGTGCTTGGAGGATTTTCAAGCTTTAAAGTTCTCTCCTCTCTCTTGGGCTCCCCTCATGAGAAATGAGGGGCTATATATTGGATGAGTGGCGTCTCGTAAATACATGCAAAATCGAACCACTCCCCTCCATCGGACGGCTCAAAATGATTCCTTTAATCATTTGATGTATTTTAAGTATTTGAATGCTCTAATGAAGTCGGAATTATGAGATCTTGGGCTTGTTAGATCCGGCTCATCAAAACGCTCGATTTGACTATAAACACTCCATGTTTAAGAGTTATTTAGAGATTTAACTGATATCTCAAAGTTTCCAATGATATTTTAAGTGCTTGATCTCGACTAATTTCAACTGAGGATCAATTTGCTTTTGACATCAAGATTCGTGCTTCGACTAGTAGAATTTTCAGTGTCATATCAGTAATGATGATGATGAGTTAGGAAAAAGGTCTAACACTTTTAGAGAAAAAGAAATTCTTTCCATTAGAGAGTGAATTAACATTAAGTGAGTGAACATTTTACTAAAAAATAAACTTATCTAACACATAATAACCATTGAAATAGGGTTTAGACAACCTTACACCTAATTCCTCTTAATCTCATCTCATGCAAACATAAACTTAAACTTAAATATCCCAAATTGATATACATTATGCAATCAAACAATTGAATGGAGGATGAGCATGTTAAGCATATAATTTCAAAATAAAATTCATACAAATAATTGTAAATATTAGATATTTTGAAATTATCATTAACAAATGTTGGGTCTTCTCTTCTTGAATGGGTATCTTACTTTGTAAGTGTAAAATTATTTAAATAAAACCATCACTTTAAAAGATCTTAGGTCACCTATTGAGGCATAATATTGTCATACTAAGTGTGATCACTGACTGCTATATAACAAAGATATTGGAGATCGGTTCTACTGTTTAATCATAAAATTTATCACAAATAAATAATACTATTTTTTAATGATAAGACCAAAATATTATTTTGTTCATCATAAGATGAAATGCGCTATATTACCCATGCACTATTTACACAACTTCAAATTGCAAGCAATATACTTGCCAAGTTGATTGACCACTTTTATAAAAATAAATAATTTTTTTTAATATCAAATAATATGTCACAATATTATATATTACATGTAAAATTGTAACCTGCACAAACTTACAAGCACTAAGCTTCATCATGCAGGCCAAGCATGGTCTATAGATTCTTTTGAAATTAGAGTTTTTAACTTGTATTTGTTTAGTTTTAATATATTTTAAATTTAACATGATATGCAATAATGATATAACTAATATCATTTCTTAAAAATTCATGAATAAGTTTAGATATGTATGAAGAGAATTTAAGTATTAGGAATTCTAGACTTTTATTTGAAGGCATCTCATTATTGAATGAAGAAAATGAATTAAGCGTTTCTCCCATCCCTTCACTTCCTCTCTTTTCATGGATTTCAGTTCTTTCTTTCTTCATCAAATCCCATCTTTTCTTGCCCATATACTCTCTCTCTTTCTCTCTCTCTCTCTATCCATCCATCTCTCTCTCTGTCTCTTTCTCTTTCTCTCTCATAAAAAATTGAGTTTGATAGCACAAATATGATGTAAGAGAGAACTAAAACAATAGCTTTTATTATCTTTACTCACTATACATGCAAGTTGACTCGAAGGAGTATAACTCTTTCAGAGCTGGGTGCAATTAGCATGCAATTTGCCTTTATTTTTTTTCACATTGACTGTCAATTAATTCTTGCCTTCATCTGCCTTCATAATGTCAACGCTTACTCTCCACCAAATCAAAAGTTTTATTCTTCTTCTTTAAAACTGAGTCATATTTATCTGAATCAATAAGCTGTGCAAGTTGCATTACCTAAACTAATAATACATGAAAGATAACTATGCAGAAATATAAGACAGATAAATAAAATTAGAAAGACATGAAACAATATTTAAACTCATTATTTATTCTAAGAAAATATTTATATTATCTTGTTTTTTATTAACTTTGAAAAGTGTTGACATTTTTTTTTTCTTTATAATAATTGAATGAAAAATATTATTTATAATTCTTCATCCCTTCCACATATACTTGCGCATAACTTTATATATCTAATACAACTTGGGTGGATTGCTGTTCAAACAGAGAATAAATTCTCCTCATAGACTTTAGTTCTTGTTGACTTCAATTTCTTCTTCATTGACTTGTCCTTAAATTTCTTCTACGTTGATTTCCTTGAACACCCTTCATCTAATCCTTACTTTCAACAAACTTTTTCTGCTCCTCTCCCTCTTATTTAAAGTCCCCTCCTCCCCTCCATCCACTCCATCAACTCAACCTCCTCCTCCTCCTATCCTTTTATCTCATGGATCAACCAAAACCAACAACAGTTACAATATGTAGAAATTCTCACTCCATATCAAAGCAAAAGGCAAGAGTAGTGCATATATATGAGCCAAAGATCATTAGAACTGATCCTGCCAACTTCCGAGAGCTCGTACAACGGCTCACCGGAAAACAGGCAACGGAGGCTCATGACGGCAGCTGCGAGAATAAGAGGAAGAAGAAGAAGGTGGCTGAGGACACTGAGAATGCAGGAAGAGCTTCGGAATGGAGAAATTTGGAGAGGTTGGAGGGAGAGAGAGAGGAGGAGAGACAGACATGCAGGGAGAGTGGTTCTGTTGAGTTTTTTAGTGACTTTGGAGATATGGATTTGCTCTTCTATGATCTTTGTGACTTTCCTGATTTGCTTTCTGATGTATTGAGTTTCTCTTACGTAGCAAGAGATTTGAACTTATCTTAGTTAGAAGATTGTGGTGGGGCAGTTGGATGAATTAAATGTTGACAGTGAATAATATATATATATATATAAAAATCACTTATTGTGTGTTGATTAATAGGATTTGAAAAAGGATTGTGTTTTCATACTATATATTAATTGATATTTGAAGTAAAGTTATATGTTTGGAGTTTAATAGTTCATAATGATTATACTTAAATACTTTACCCAACTTAATTATAGTGACTTACTTTTAATTGCATGGAGTGAACTAGCCTAAAAGGTGAATAAATTTATTATATAAATAAATTAATATTTAAAAAAAAGAATAAAAGACTAATGATTTCAGCTACAATACCCTATATAAAAGTATAAGTAAACTTTAACTTAATTTTAAAAATATTATTAAAATTTAATTTAAAGTTAAATTATTCTTTATTTAAAAATAAATAAACATTTTGATATATCCCTCTAAAATTTATAAATGAAGCACAAATCTTAAATTAAAGCATACATACAGTCAAATTAAACGACTCAGTGAGACGAGTCCAACAGTGTTAGAACCAAATCAAATCAAGTCTAAATGAGCTCAAATCAAGCTCAAATGCTACATGTGAATCTTTGAAACACTGACTGAATGATCAAATGACTTTCAAATTTGATGTGCTTATAGTAGAATCGAGCGGCTCGATGAAACAAATCCAACGAGCCTAAGATCACTCAGATGGAAAGTCATTTGAATGGTCAAATCACCAAAAAAAAACTATCTATGATCAAATGAATCAATACGGACCGTCCGATAGAGTGTTTTGAGATTTTGGCTACAATGACCAAAATGCCCTTTCAGAATCCTATAAATATGACCATATTCTTGTCATGAAGGGGAGAAGGAGCTAGAAGTGAACGTGGAAGAATGCTGGGAGAGAGCTAGAAGTTTGAAGTTAGTCATCACCACCATTGTCACCGATCGCCGCTTTGTTCATTAATCGCCACCAACAACGCTAATCCAACTACCATTGCATTCTTACTAGGCTAGGCCTCGTGGTTTCTTTGCTCTCTTTCTGGATTTTTCCACGTAAAAATTATGGAGTTCCTTATTCTCTTTTGAACTATCTGCGTGCGTGTTGGATTTTCCAATGAAGCTAAGGCAGGAAGTTTTATTCTATCACTACAAGTTTTCTAGCACGCAATAGTTTGACACTGTCTGTGAGAAACATTCTCTTTACATCTCACAATGGTTGACAATTTAACTATATGTTCAGAGCAGCACCATCTATATGGAGGAGGAAATCTTACCCTGGAGGAACACATAAGAAGAATGAAGATTCATCGAACTCCGATCCTTCAGCTTTTGTTGAAAACTGGGGGGAAACGTTTTAACCTTAAAAGATCATCCAAATCAATATTTTGGATATCTAGTTGATTATCAGTTCGAGAAGCAATTTCAATAAAAAGAACAAATTATGATTCTCCAATCATACTCATGGAAAATAAGGCAAAGATCAAGGAGCAACTTTGGCTACAGCCTCAAATATAGGTTTTGATTTGACCTATTCCACACATGTTAACTTCATTGAGTAATACTTTAACAAAGAATCTCAAAGAATCAAAATGTTTAATCTCTTACATACAGGTTAACGTCATACTTTGACAAAATAACCTCGGATGAGAGTTAAAGCTATTGACTTCTTTCACACAGGTTAAATGTCACCGAGTAACACTCTGACAAACAACCTTAGATAGGTCATAACTTTATACCTACTCACGCACGTTAACATCATCGAGTAATACTTTTGATATGACCTTGAAAATTCCTCTAGTCGAAGCACGAATCTTGATGCTAAAAGCAAGCTAATCAGAAATTGAAACTGGTCGAGATCAAGCACTTAAAATATCATTAGAAACTTTGAGATATCAGTTAAATTCCTAAAAAGCTCTCAAATATAGAGTGTTTATAGTCAAATCGAGCATCTCGACGAGCCGGTTCCAACAAGCCAAAGATCTTACAATTCTGACTTCATTTAACCATTCAAATGCATAAAATACATCATATGATCAAGGGGATCATTTCGAGCCGTCCGATGAAGTGGAGGTTTTTGCATGTATTTACAAACGCCGCCTCCACCTATATAAATTCTCATTCCTCATATGAGGGGAGGCCAAGCAAGAGAGAGGAGAGAGCTCTAAAGATCCTCCAAGCACAATCGTGCCACCACTCGACGATTGTCAACCACCGCCATGCCGCATCTCGCCACCGCCGATTCGCCATCGTCGACCATTGTTGCCGGTCATCACCGCACTATCGTCGGTCATCATCAACATCGTCATCAACATCAAGATCAACTTTGTCATTCGCCGCCGTAACTTTGTCATCAACATCATCGCATTTTCATACACGTAATCACGGTATCGGAAGATCTTGTACAAATAGATATATGTGAAAGCTTTTTCTTGGGCTAGGCCCGTAGTTTTCCCTCTTTTGAGATTTTCACATAAAATTGAGTTTTATTGTTCACTCTTTAAATACTGTGTGCTTTGGATTTAACGAAGCTAAGGCGAAAACTTTTACTCTACCGCAACTGGTTTTCAAGACGCAACAACTCTGACAAATAATATTAGAAGAATCAAAATATTTAACCTCTTCCACATAGGTTAACATCATATTTTGACAAAATAAACTCAGATGAGAGTTAAAACTATATACTTCTTCCAGTTTAAATTTTATCGAATAACACTCTGACAAATAACCTCAGATAGGTCAAAAATCCTTTATGGATTCCTCCCCTGGAAGGCACGTCCCAGAGGAAGCCTCGATGGGAAGCAAGTAGTGGACAGGTCATCACCAGAAATACTCCAAGAGAGCAAGTGATTGACAAGGTCTCCACTCATCAAAAATCTCAATAGACGAAAACCTCGGAAGATACATGTATATCAAAAACCTCAGTAGACGAAAGTCTCATAAGGTATAGGTACATCAAAAATCTCATAAGATAGAAGCCTCAAAAAAGTATAGGTACATCAAAAACCTCAGTAGGTGAAAGCCTCAGAAGGTACATGTACATCAAAAACTTGAGAAAGCAAAAGCCTCGAAAGGTACATGTACATTAAAAATCTCTAAAAACAAAATTCTCAGAAGGTACATATATCCCGACAGAGGAGAGTAAGCTCGTTATGATCTTTTATGAGGAATAACTACCAAATCATTTGGAAAATGAAACTTCTTACAGAAGATTATCAAAGTATCACTGTTGATAGTTGGTGTTATATTATCGAATCTCGTCATCCCTTGATGCTTCCATAACTCATCATCTTGTATCTTTAGACATTGGGACATCTGTTGAAGGATGCTCACCGATGAAGATAATCTCTATTTTCTAAGTTTGGAAGCACACTATGACTTGAATTCGGGATGCATGCCGCTTAACTAGGTTAGTTGGAAACCCCAAGATTAGGGAGAATTGAGCATGCGAGGGGGGTCGACACTATTATACAAGTTAGTGGAGGCTACCAAAGAGAAGAAAGCAGAAGCACACTGGAGCCTGAATTCTATATGTGCGCCATCTAACCAGGTCAGTTGGAAATCCTGAGATCGGGAAAAACTAGAGTCTGTGAAAGGGGTCGGCACTGTCGGCACAGTTATACAGGTTAGTGGAGGCTACCAAAGAGAAGAAGTGGAAGCACACTGGAACTTGAATTCAGGATGCACGCCATTTAACCAGGTCAGTTAGAAACCCCATAATCGGGGAGAAGTGGAGCCTGCGAGAGGAGTCGGCACTGTTATACAGGTTAGTGGAAGCTACCAAAGAAAAGAAACAGAAGCACACTGGAGCTTGAATTCGGGATGTGTGCCACCTAACCAGATCTATTAGAACCCCCGAGATCGAGGAGAACTAGAGTCTGCAAGAGGGGTCGACACCGTTATACAGGTCAGTAGAGGCGCCAAAGAGAAGAAAGTAAAGTGCAAATTTTTTATTACCCCCTAGGGGGTATTTATACTAGAAAAAATGACTCTTTAAATTCTTTTAAAAAATAAAAAAAATAAAAACTTTACATTTCTCATTAAAAAAAACTATTTATCTTCTTTTTCAAAAAAAGAAAAAGAAAATAAGAAACTCATCATATTCCTCATTAAAAAAATATTTATATTCTTAAAAAAAACTCTTCATATTCATCATTTAAAAAAAGGGGAATTTTTTAAAATAAGTATGGTTTAAAACATAATTAGTAATTTAAGTATCTAACAAATAAAATTTAAATATAGGTATAGTCGCCCGTTTATCGGGCGACTTGCCTACATGGAAGTCGCCCGTTAAACGGGCGACTTATATGTAACTATAGTTTTAAATTATTTTGGATCTAAGTTTAAGTTAAGATTAACGCTGAACTGCAATTTACAAAATGAGATAAGTCACCATTAAACTATACCTATATTTAAATTTTATTTGTTAGATACTTAAATTACTAATTATATTTTAAACTATACTTATTTTAAAAATAAATCCTTAAAAATATATATTTATATTCCAAAAAAACTCTTCACCTCCTCGTTAAAAAACACTCTTTATCTTCTTTAAAAAAAATCCATATTTCCGTCTCTTTCTTTCCTTCTCCCTCTCTCTCTCTCTCTCTCTCTCTCTCTCTCTCTCTCTCTCTCTCATACACACACACAACATGAAATATATATATATATATATATATATATATATATATATATATATATATATATATATATATATAATAATAATAATAATAATAATAATAATAATAATAAATATTAATAACTAATCTTAATAATTTATAGTTAGAGTGATTATTTTTGGATGAAATAAGTTTTGTCATCCAAAAATAGGAGGACAAATGATATATCATTCTAAATTTTATAAATGAAGCACAGATCTCAAATTAAAATATACATATAATCAAATTAAACTACCATTTGAGATGAATTAAAACATCTAAAAATCAAGTCAGATTCGAATGATCTCAAATCAAATCTACATGTAAAATTTTAATATACTGACTGATGATCAAATAACTTCCCATTTGACATGTTTATAGTTGAATCAAGCAGCTCGATGAGACAAATCTAACGAGCCTAATATCACTCAGATCTAAGGTCATTTAAATGGTCAAATCATTACTATCTATGATCAAATGAATCAGTGCATACCATTTGATGGAGTGTTTTGAGATTTTGGTTATAATAACCAAAATGCTCTCTCAAAATCCTATAAATAGGACCCCTTTCTTGTCATAAAAGAGGTAAGGAGCTAGAAGTGGACTTGGAAGAAAGCTCGAAGAGAGCTAAAAGTTGAAGTTTGTCATCACATTTGATCATTTGTCGTCATGCGTCACCGACAAACCGTCTGACCGATTCTGCATTCATGCTTTATTATAGCGTGATTCGAAATTCTCATTATCGAGTTGTCATCTGATCTTATAATCCGTTGTTAGGACTTAAACCTGTCTCAAATCGGATATATAGTAGAACATTCTTAAGCGGCTATTTTTTCTCCTCTTTCTAGGTTTTCTCCACGTAAAAATTCTAGAGTTCTTTATTCTCTTTTCAACTATCTTCATGCTGTTGGATTTCCAAATGATGTTAAGGCGGAAAGTTTTATTCTACAGCTGCAAGTTTTCTGGCACATAACATATTTAAATGTTATTAACTAAATAAATGTATGTTTAGAATTAAATGAAAAAAAGTACTTTTTTTAAATGAAATATTAATTAACATAAAAAAACTAATTTAAATTTTGATTGGACTTCACGTTCAAATGAAAAATTAATAGAAAAAAAATATTCAATTTTTATCTGAATAATATCCTATAAGCATTTAGTCCCACATCAAATGGAGTTTAACATGAAAGAAAGAAAAAAAAAAGTCAATTTCTCGTGAGTAAAATTTTAAATTTTGTTAAATTAAAATTTTATTTTTAAAGTTCAATAATTAGAAAAATACATCTATTATGATACATAATTACATAAATGTATTTATTGAGAGGAGGCAAAGCTACTAACAATAGATATATTACCAAAAAAATTAGGAATAGCAATTACCCACCTTGAGATAGAAGTGATTCGTCCCCTATCATTAACTTTAGTTATAATATTGTAGTATCTAAATTATATTGTAGTATTTAAAATATATTAAAATGTATATATATATATATATATATATATATATATATATATATATATATTTATAATTAAGTTATTATATAAATAAATATAGAGATGTAGATTCCATAAAAATAAATTAAAAGAAAATTTGTGGCATGTGTATGAATAAAAAAAAGGATTTACATATATAGCATGTAATTTTTATGTGTTTATATATCTAATATTAAATTTTAATATTTATAGATATAATAATTATTATTTATATAAATATTAAATTTCAAAAAAAAAATATTCTTAGCATATATTTTTATGCATTTTGATATTTAATATTTATAAGAATAATATAATTTTTTATATATAAAAAGATTCTTTATTTTAAAAATGTAATGATAATAATATTTTTAATATAATAATAAAAATTTAAGTGTTATATAAATAAATATGAAAATTTAAATATTAAAATTTAGATATATAAATATATTAAAATTATATAATATTTATGTAAAGACATGTAAACAAATAGCAGTGTAGCACCACTAAAAAGTTGGAAGGCCTCGGTGCTTCCAGTCTCTAGAATCTGCGACAGTCACTTCATCCCGCTCCGCATCCGTCGTCTTCGCCGGCGGCGGAAGTACCATGATATACGTCGAACATCTTCCTCTTACCACGACCGAGCCGTCATCTAAGGTTTTCCTCCTCTTCGTTTTCCTTCCCCTTGACATTTCAATGATATTCCCTTTCTAGCTCCGAATTGGCCCCTTTTCTTCCCTTTCTTTGTCAGGGTAGAGAGATATTGACCTTTCTACTTGAGCATCCGACGCTGATCGCAGCTTCAAATCGCCTCAAGGAGACGGCGGAGAAAAAGGTCTCCTTTTCTGAAGGCTCGCCGCCAGCCAAGTATGTTTATGTTTTCCAGCGAGAGTATGTGACCGTCGATCCCTCACTCGTGGAGGTATGGCAATGGTGTTTAGTTGAGATGCTTATCGTGTTTATTTGTATCCGACCTTCCAAGTGGCACTGCAATTTAAGTTTTGTTCTGGCCCTTCTGGGCATGGAGCAATGCCTTTATGCCGAAATTTCAGTTGACATTAGGTTGAAATGGATTCGCTCTAACTCAAAGATGGATCTCTGAAATCGAGTCAATATGCGAGAGAGAGAGAGAGAGAGAGAGAGAGAGAGAGAGAGAGAGAGAGGTGACTTGAATCAGCTTAAAATCAGTTACTTTCAACTCAAGTCGAAATTAACTTGAGCTAAAATCAAATTCTTTACTAACTCATTCGAACTTGACATATTGTCTCTGCTACTTGAACGCTTTCTATACCCTACATTACTGGGAGGTATTTTGCGATTGTGAAGAGAATATTGATGGAATTTATCTAATCTTGCCTTTCTTCAATTTTTATGTTTTCTGTTTTTTTTTCTTTTTTTTTTTTTAATGTTCATGGTTAGAGCATGCTTCATCTCAATTTAGATTTCAATTTCTTCCTTGAAATTCAAAATTAATTACTTATAATTTCGATGCTTGGGCCGCCAACTGTGCCTTAGACATGAAATGATTTGCACTGGAACTTTTTCTTCTATATATTTCCGCCATATCAGGTAAATTTATTGTCTGGCTGTGCTTATAATTGATGATCCTCGATAATTTTGATTATGTTGAATGAAACTAAACTCTCTTCTAGATTTATTTTAAGATGCATGATTCTCTATTGAATTAATACTCTTAATGTAGTGTTACTTGTTAATCATTGCTAATCAAGATCATGATCATCATTTTTATTATGAAACTCATAGTTGCAATTAGAGTGTGGAATAAAGATCTTTATAATAACCTAAATATTATTAGCTTTATATAAACTATTTAGCATTGGGTTTATTAATCTTCATGCTCCATACATATGCAAAAACCTCAAATTAATGTTCTCAAAGTGAAATACAATGCATAAGGATTTCTTGTTGCTTCAATGCATAAAGTGCAATGCAAAGAGATTTTTTCATTAATTAGAGTGCTCATAATTTATGTCATATATGTGTCATGTCTCCCACTCTTTCATTAATGAACTTTATGCATGGAAGCAACGAGAAATACTTTTATGTATATATACACACACACACACACACATATATTATGCATATAGATTCACATTCATTTTAATTAAATTAAATAACATTAAGTAATATTTTCAGCAAATATAATGATAATTTTAATAATTATTATAAATACAAAGTATTTAATAATTGATTAAAACTTAATATAAAATTAAAAAAGAAATGTAATGTATATTTCAACTTTGAAGACAATATTTAAAAGTGAATATGCAAATTGAAACTTCTAACAATTTCTATTATGCATAGAAATTAACAAAAAAATAAAAGTTGTGTAGTGGCTTGATGTAAAATTTAGGAACTTTAAGATTGTATAAAACCATATTTGATTTTGAGCAAAAATTAAAATAAAATGCATAAAATCTTAAGTTTCATAAAGCAAGGTCAAGGAAAATCATTCGTCATTATCCTATCTTTCATTTATATAATCTTTTTCTCCTTCAAATAGAAATTTTTTTCACCTTCAAAATATTTTCCTTCTTTTTGTGAGTCAATATTATTTTCTCTTTCTTCAATAACAAAAGTAAATGCAAGTCAATATAAGCCAACCCTCATTGTGGATGATAAGCCAATCGTCATCATGGATGCACCTTTTCTTTTTAATCTATTAATGCTTATGGACCATTTTTGATCAAATTCTTTTGATACCTCTTCAATTATGGATGAACCATCGAGCTATTTATTGTGTGCTTTTATCTTTTATTACCTTATCTAAGTTCTCTTTGATTCTCATTTATCCCATATGTTTTTCTTTTTTGCAGCTTTTTTTAGGTTCTAGATATAGGAAATGATTCGTAGGACTTTTCATCATAGAAAAATTTAACTTAATGTTAGGTGCATTAATATTGTCTATTTTAGAACTTGTTTCTAATGATCTCTTTCTATAATACATTGATATTTGAATTTTTTAATTCTTGATTAAACTCTCTCAATATATGCTAAATATGAATTTTGCTTTAACTTTTTTTGGTTCCAGCTTAATAAGCAGCCAACTCTTTCTTTTTATTTAAAGGAACCTTCTTGCATTTAGTCACTTTACTCTTTTTGGATATTCCACAAGGACCAATAAGATGTTCAATGGTTTGAGATATTCCTCCATATGTCTATTTATCATAATAAATATATATATGATAAAACGTACTTGACTGGAATATTGACTCCGTCTAATAGTTAGATCATTCCTCCTCTTTTTAGAATCAACCATACCTTTCATACCAAATATTTATAAGTTCAAAAATTTGAATGTTTACTAGCCATTTTATGAAAATTTTTGACTACCTTCAAATATTAGAGTATTTCATCTTAACAAAATGTTCAACCAATAAGGAGCATGTATTTAGGTGCATTATTTACATTATTTTTTTCTTGTATCGAATAGATAAAACATAGAAACAAAAGACTAGATTCGTATTGCTTATTCATACAACAACAACAACAACAACAACAACAACAACAAGCCTTTATTCCACTAAGTGGTGTCGGATATATGAATCCTTCATCTCTATTGTGTCCTATTAAGTGTCAAATTCTCATTTAATTCAAGCTTATTCATACTAATTCAATGCAAAATTTCTTTTGTGTTTTCTGAGTACCTAATTATTTTGTTGTTTCACAAATAATCATATGAACAAAAAATTCTAACAGATGCCCGTCAAAAAATAATTAACAAATAAATATGAATCTTTCACTGCAAATGCTCATTGAAATATTTTTCCCACTGTTCTCAAATGCTAGAAACATGTTTATACAACTTTAATGCATAAATAATTATACCATCTTTTTTTGATTTAGACAAAATCACCTAATGAATTTGAGGCCTAGGGAGATGGTCGTGCAAGAAAGTCAAGGCCTTGAGGAAGTTGGTGGAACATAAGAGGTGGTGGAGCTACGAGTGTTGCTTCCTAAGAAGCAAAATGAACACAGGGATGCAACGATAGAGATCAAGATGATGCCTCTATTAATGGAGATGAGTGCTGCTAATGGAGACAGAGTTGAGTACTTCTGTCAGAGATGAAGCCTAGTGCTGTTGTTATAGATCGAGTCATGGCATATGAGTGTGTTGCGATAGATAGACTGTTTCAATTGCTAATTCTAAGGTTTTCCCTTCCTTTTATTTTATGTTAATAAAATCGATTGACCCAGGACCTAAATGCATTTTCATACTCGACGGTGCACCGCATGTGCTTTGTAAACAACCAATGCGTGAGGCGAAAATGAAGTGCCTCCCTATCATATCACAATGCTTGGCTTCTGTAGTGCACCTTTAACAACGCTGCCTCAAACATTTAGGATTATGATGATGGTGAAATTATTAGATTATAGATATGGAGTGTTACCATGGTTGTGCGGTGATATTGTTCTGTCTGAATTGGAGTTGATAGCTGAAAATTGTTTTTTTGTTTCGTCTTTTTCTCTCATAAGCTTTTCTGCACAATTGGTTTCGCCTTTGCTGGTATTAGAGCTTTTTTCTTGTTCTCATTAACTCAAATTGAATCCCTTAGTTATGGATTTTTTCCCTTGAAATTTACCTCAGGGATTAAAGATGAGGGCTAACTATATTTTGACTTCGTTTTATGTATCAAATTTGGTTCATAAGTAATTCTATATGATTTTGTTCTCGCAGTTTGTGGGAACAGATGAAGCAACAACTTGCGTTGGTCTGGTTATAAGGAACCAGAAAACTAAAATGTAAGGGAGATATAGAGCAGCAGCATAGAAACTGCTATGTTCTTTAAAATAACTCAATCATTATTTATTGATGCATTAACACATGATATTGATCGGTCATATTGATTGCAGGACTTCCGTTGGCCATATTGATTTTGTAAAAGTTGTTGAATTGGGCTTGACAGATATGCTGTCTTTAGTTGTTGATGTAGATGCAACTTTGGATGTATGTTTTCCTTATTCTTTTCTCAATTTTCTTAAAGTAGATGAGTTTGAGAGGTTTAGTTGTCCTGTGACTGAATTTAGTTTTAATTCTCTACTTAAATTCCAGGTTCATTTGATCGGTAGCTTTGAGGACGTACCTGCTGATGTCTGACTTGTCATCATTTGTTTTTATTTTCATTTTTTTTCTTTTCTACAGAAATGAAATACTTAAGCTCCAGCCTCCATGGCTATCTGCTTATTATTGCAGCTTTTTAATGGTAGCAATGAATCAGAAGGAAGTCATGTCTTCTCAAGTGGTTATTCATTACCATTATGTTCAAAAATCATTGAAACCTTGCAGAATAGGCGAGAAAGATTTCAACTCAAAACATTCTGTGTTTTATCACATAACACCAAAAGAGACTTGAATGGAAATGCAGTGCCCATCTTTACTGGATTTGTGGTATTTAAACAATATCAAATAATCTACTCATTCATTGATGAGTTGTCCTTACAATAGATGTATTCTTTAGGTGCCTAATTGAATTTTAGTTTTAGCTTTTTCACTACAGTGAATATTAACTTCATCCTCCCATTTCTAGCACAGATCATTACAGAATATTCATTCGTTTGAGTAATTTAATCAATCAGCAGCCATATCATCTTTGTATTAAACTAAGATAATTTGAATATCTGCTCAAAATGATTTGTGAAAAGTGATTAACACTTTAGGCAGCACACGTCAAGAAGGTATGATAAGAAAGAGGATTAATAAAGTCGAACCCAAATGGTTTGGAAAAGCCTAATGATGATAATGATGAGATAATGTTTTTGTTTGTTTTGGAAGTAATCTATTGTTTTTGTTTTTCTTTTCTATATTTTGTTTTGAGAATTCCTATTAGTTTGCTTGTCTGACGTAAGAAACTTTGCGGTTGCACTTGTAGATCAAAAAGAAAAAGTCATCAAAATCCCTTTTTTTTAGATTGGTTTCACACTGAATCCTTTGATAGGATAATTATTAAGTATCATTCATCTCCTAATGAACTTAATAACTTTGAAGCCTCACAGATAGCATATATTTAGTTGGTTTAAACCATGTTGATCATATCTACAGTAACATTAATTTATCAGAATTGAATTTTATAGAGACTGCCATCTCCTGATTACATAATATATGAGCATGTTTATTATTCACAAAATTACTTCTTCCTAGTCTTAAATTTGTTGATGATGATGGGACATTAAGCCAAATTTCTTCAGTTGTGTAATTGTAATTTTGACATGTTATGGCATTTGACAGCATTAACTGTTGGCTGTTAGGTTGAGACTTCATCTGGATCAGTATTGCCTGCCTGCTTTGACAGAACTTCAAGAGTTCCAGATGAGATTGTTCGGAGGATTCGGGTGACCGTCTCTTCTGAAGATCCTTACTGGGATGGGAAGTTACTGGAAACATATGACACACTTTCTGATAGAATTGTGGTTGCTCCTTGCATTTGGTAAATGAATTATCGCTTTGATATTATTTTTGATATTAAAAGGGATCTTAGTATTGTCACATATACATGCAAATATGCACAACCAAACAAACATATGGTGCAATGTATTTCTTTTAGCTATGCAAGTAGTATAATTTTGCGGTTGTTTTTTTATGCTTTCTCGGCCATTTTTTGGGAAAAATCACTTAGGCTTTTTTAAAGTCTTAAGATTTACTTTGTGATGTGTACAATATAAATTATATTTATATTATATTCATCTCAAAATAGATTCAAAGGCTTTGAGGCTCATATTAATCAATGTTTTACAGGGTATTGTGTACAAAAAATTTTCATTTTTTGAATTAAAATGCTTCCCAAACTACATGGATAAACACAAAATTACTATACTATCCTGATAAAGTAAGCTCTTCTCAGGGTAATTTAGAATTCAATGTTATCCGTATGATCCAGAAAACTATGAGAAAAAAAAAAAAAGAAGCCAAGAATGTTTTGTCCAAGGTTTAAACAGTTACTGCTACTTAAAGTACATTTTATATTAAAGACTTGAACTTCCCCTTATCAACGTGATCTGCCTTTTTTTTTTTAATCTTTTTGCATGAACGATCTGGCCTCATTTTAGAGTTTTAGAACAAAAGGGAAGCATGTTCGCAATTGAGTCATGCTTGCATTGATTTAATGCATATGCATCTTATAATTTTGTTTTTCTTGCATCCTGTTTTGGATGACTTAAAAAATTAATTTTTGATTTGTGCCACTGCTATTGAATGCATCTATTTCAAACTCTCCTAAACCAAACTAGCTTATCATAAAGATACTGTGTAATGGAATATTTTATATCTTTTTTTTTTTTGGGCATACACTTAGAATTGTTAAGTTATCATAGTATAATCAAAATATTTGACCTTAGTCTGTCAACCAAGCTAAGTGAGGCAATTAAAGCGCTCACTTCTGAGAAAAAACAATATGAAGTGATAGTCATCTCATGGAACTATAGTTTAAGAAAGATCATAAATTTTCAAGTTTTATTACATTTCAAATTCTAAAGTTTTATCATATAGATTCTCTTAAAAATACACAAAATGCATTCTATAACTTACATAATTAACTAGAATTTTTAGGCATGCATTGCCAGGGATAACATCAAATTTATTCTTACTGTATTTTTCATCTTCATCATCATCATCCACATTCTCTATAAGTGAAATTATCACCTTCATGTTTTGCTCATCATATGAAACTCATGGCTTTGATCTTCAATATATACTATTAAAAAATTGAAGCTCTTGCACTTCCATTCAATCTAAATTTATTTTCTAGTATGCATATCTATTTCTCAAATTCTTGTTTCTCAAACCCTTAATGCTCTTGCCAAATAAAATAGTTGCTCCAATCTTTACTACATCACCTATTTTAAATTTTTAACTCATCTTCAATACAAAGTACTTGTCAAATGAAATTATTTGCACTTTAAAAAAAACGAAATTGTTCGGAGGATTCGAGTGACAGTCTCTTCAGAAGATCTTTACTGGGATGGGAAACTATGAGAAACATATGACACGCTTTCTGTTAGAATTGTGGTTGCGCCTTGCATTTGGTAAATTAATTATTGCTTTGATATTATTTTTGATATTAAAAGGGATCTTAGTATTGTCACGCATGCATGCAAACATGCAGGAACAAACAAATATATGGTGGAAAGTATTACTTTAAGCTACATAGGTAGTTATAACTTTGTAGCTGTTTATGATGCTTTCTCAGTCAATTTTTTGTGAAAAAATTTAGCCAAATATCTTGATCAAATTTTTGGTTAGGATGAGTTTCAAAGTCTTAGGGTTTACTTTGAAATGAGTGCAATATATATTATACATATATTATATTATCCCAAAGCAGGTTTAAAGACTTTGAGGCTCATCCTAATCAATGTTTTGTCAGGTTATTATGTACAAAATTTTCCCTATTTTTTGACTTTAAAGTTTGCCAAGCTACATGGATAAACACCAAATTACTAAACTATCCTGTAAAGTAAACTCTTGTCTAAATTGGAATTCAATGTTATCCATATGATCCGGCAAACTCTACATTAAAAACAAAATAAAAATAATAATAAAATAATAAAATAATAAAACCAAGAATGCATTGTCCAAAATTTAAACAGCAACTGCTTCTTAATATACATTGTCTACGAAAGACTTGAACTTCCCCTTTGTTCCTTATGCATGGCCGATCTGGCCTCATTTTAGAGAATTAGAACAAATGATAAGCAAGCCCCACAATTAAGTCATGATTGCATTGATTTAATGCACATGCATCTTATAGTAATTTTGATTTTCTTGCATACCTGTTTTGGATGTCTTACAAAATTAATTTTTGATTTGTGCCATTGCAATTGAATGCATCTATTTTAAACTCTCCTAAACCAAACTAGCTTATCATAAAGATACTGTGTATTGGAATTTTTTATATCTTTTTTTCTTCATACACTAGAATTGGGAAATTTTCATAGTATTATCAACATACTTGACCTTAGTGTCAGAAAATTTTTCTCAACCCGATGCCTTAGCTCTTCCACGCTAATCATAACTTTCAGAATGCAAGATAAGAACAGCTTTTGGAGAAGAGAGGTTAGAGTAAAAATACTTTACTAAGCAAAGGAACTTTTACAATACAAGTTGCTTGAGAACTCTTAGATGGATCCTAAATGGGAGGGGAGGTCCCCTATTTATAGTCCTCTCCCATGGTCTAGCAAGAACATTCTAGAGTACATTAAAATATTCATGTTCTACACTACTCTTAGCATATAAAGGGTTTCTAGAGTATTCCATATGATTTTAGACTCCTCTTGAAGCATTCATCTTCTTAAGGCCTTTTAGACTTTGGTAGAACCTTTTGGAACCCTCCAGGTTCTTCCTTCTTATATTTCTCTGAAGCTTCCTCAGCTAAGAGAGAGCATGACACTCTCCCCACTTAAGCTTGTGATGCCCTCATCGCTCTCCGTGGTGGAGTTGTATCTTGTCTTTGAATTGCCATGAGTATCTTCATGTTCCCGGTGGCTTCACTTTTCGGAAATCCCTTCCATTTGATAAGATACTCCCTGTAGTTTGGTACTCCTCTCTTGCGAACTACCCGATTAGACATTATTTCGTCCACTTCTTTATCAAAAGAGGTGACCACTGCTGTGGGAGCTCGCCTGGATATTCCCTCGATGGATCTTCCAAGTCTTCATGATATGGCTTCAGATACTTGCATGAAAGACGGATGAATTTTAGTTTTGGAGGAAGGTTGAGCTTGTAGGAGACTTTCCCTATTTGCTTGACCACTTCAAAGGCCCTCAGACTCATGTACTAACCCTTTGTGTACCCTTCGGAATGCCTTGAATTGTTGTGGTAGAAGCTTTACAATTACCAAGTCGCCTTCCTTGAACTCTAAGTTCCTTCTTTTCTTGTCTGCCCATTTCTTCATCCTTTTTGTAGCCTTGTATAGTGTGGCTCGGGCTATCTCCCTTTGTTCACTCCATGACTTGGCAAATTTGAATGTTGGGGCTCCTCCCTCGTAGCTAGTGGCAGGGTGAAGGGTCATGGTCCCATGATGACTTCAAATGGGCTTTTTCCTGTAGCTTCGCTTTGCTGCAAGTTGTAGAAAAATTGAGCTACATCCAGGAGCTTTGCCCAATTTTTCTGGTTTGCATCCACATAATGCTCAGGTATAGCTCTAGAAGTGCATTGATCCTTTCTGTTTGTCCATCGCTCTGGGGGTGGAAGCTTGTTGAAAAGTTTAGATCTAACCCTAGTAGCCTGAACAACTCCGTCCAAAACCTCCCTGTGAAGCGAGGATCTCTATCACTAATGATGCTTTTTGGGATTCCCCATAGCTTTACCACATTATGGAGGAAGAGTCTCGGCTTCTGCATAATGTGGAGAATGAAGGTAGATACTTGAGTCTGCATCACCACCAAAATGCTCCCATATCCTTCGATTTTGGTTGAGATGAAGTCCATAGAGACACTTTCCAGGTATAGGTAGTGGCTCCAAATCCCCTTGTTGAGTCTTCTTGTTGGTACTCAAGGCTGGTCCATATACTCCATCTTGCATCCCCGCCAATAATAGTTAGTTTTTAGAAGAGCTAAAGTTCGTCGCATACCAGGATGTCCCGCCCATAGGGAGTCATGACACTCCTTGATTAGATCTTTCCTGATGTTGCTCCATCTTGGCACATAGATCCAATGTCCCTTGGTGTAAAGGATATCTTCTTCCATCCAAAATCGTCGAGTTCCTCCTTCTTTTACTAGAGTAATGATGCTTTGGGCTTGGGGGTCAGCCTTCAATCCTTCTTTGATCTTGTCCACCAAGGTGCTGGAGACTTGTGAAATGCTAGCTAACACGCTTTCGGCAGCTGCAACCACATTTGCCGGCTTATATTCAAGAGCATAGTCTCTGCTGAAGTCTTGCCATCTAGCTTGCTTTGGGCTCAACTTCTTTTGGGTTTGAAAATAACTAGAACATTGTCGTCATGACATTGAATTTGACCCAAGTAGATAGTGTCTCCATACCCTTAGGCAATGTATGATGGTTGTCATCTCTTTTCTTGATGTATGCTCCTCATTCAACTTCCGCTTTCAATAGGATGTCCATCTTGCATTAGCACTCCTCCAATGGCAAAGTCGATGCATCGGGTCCCTCATAAGTCTTCATGTGGTCGGGAGGCTATGCTCAGGCCGATGGTGTTCTTGAGGTCTTGAAATGCCTCCTGGCATTTGGTATCCCACTCCCATGCTGGTTTTTCTTGAGCAAATCCGTTAATGGAGCCACCCTTGCAGAATAGCTCTTTATGAACATGCGATAGTAATTCACAAGTCCTAAGAAGGATCTCAGCTCACTTACCTTTGAAGGTGGTTCCCAGTCTTGGATGGCTTGCACCTTGTTGACCTCGATCATGAGTCTTCCATCTCTTATTCTATGTCCCAAGAATGCTACTTCCGGCTTGGCAAAAGAGCACTTCTCCTTCTTGATGTAGAGCTTATTATCGAGCACGGAATACTCTTGTTCTATATGCTCTTTAAGTGTCTTGCTATACACCACAATATCATCAGGTAGACACGATCCCATATGGATGGAACAATTTGTTCATCAAAGTACAGAAAGTTGCCGGAGCATTGGTTAAGCCAAAAGGCATAACCAAGAACTCATAAGATCCGTACCTTGTCACACATGTTGTCTTAGGTTCGTCCCCTTCTGCTATCCGCACCTGATAGTAGCCTGATCTCAAGTCCAACTTGGAGAAGTATTTGACATCCCCCAATTGATCAAAAAGGTTGGCAATGAGGAATCGGTATTTATTCTTCATGTACTTTGTTTAGTGCGATAGTCTATGCACATTACCATCTTTCTTCTTTTGGAACAAGGCGGGGCACCAAATGGAGCCTTGAAGGTGGATGAATCGCTTCAGAACTCCCACGCCATGTAGCTCCTCTAATTCTATGGTGCCATCATAGCTCCCATGGTTGTGGCTTGTCGTTCCATGAGATGGTCTATTTCCCTTCAGAGGTAGCTCTTTGGCAATTCTGGTGAGATATCCTTAAACTCCTTTAGCATACGCCACCTCCTTGGCATGTCTTCTGGACAGGTTCATCATCTCGTGAAGAACGCCAAGTAGCTTTCCTCCTCGAGAATTCTTGAATTGGATTGCCGATAGCATTTTGGCTTGACTTGATGGCCAAGTTGGCACCAAACAAGTCCGCTACCTCCATGATGCACATGCTATGGCAAATGGTATTGGGAATGCCTTTACCGTCCAAATAGCCCAAGAACAACTTTGAAGTCATCCATTGGAATGACAAAGTTTAGAGACCAAGCTCCCACATTGGTCTTAACTCCACGAGCTACCCCATGAATGGGTCTTGCCGCTGAGTTGACGACTTTGATGGAGCCTCCTCCTCCAAGTATTTGTAGTCCCAGCCGTCGTGCTTCTTCAATAGAGATGAAGTTGTGAGAAGCGTCGATCTACCATGGCATCTTCTCCTTCAATGGCCATCTTCACAAAGAGTAGTCCCATGGCTTGGGGCTTTGGGGTAGTTTGAATCCCATTTAATAATTGTAAGGATCCCACTTGTGCTGCCATATCTCTTTCTTCGCCCGCTCATGATGATGGCTAGGGAATTCAAGGTTTTTTTCGAGGGCATTCTTGCCCAATGTGGTCCTCCACAAAGTAAATTGTTATGGTTGGTCTTGTTATCCTTCGCTTTCCTTTGTCCTTTCGGGCCAGGTTGACTCCTCCTTGTGTTGTCCCTTGTCTCCCCACTTTTGACATAAGTACTCTTCTTCTCCTTTCTTAGACTCTTTGGTATAATCGAGCTCGCCACATGTCGTTGCAAGATCTTGTACTGCCTCGAGTTCGTCTTACCACGCTGGAGTCGTCCATGAAGTTGAAGAGGGAATCTTTGTCGACATATCGGGATTTCAAGGACTGACAAGTGAAGTCTTTGATATATTCGATTGATCCCACTTGTTTGAGCCTGAACTTGGCTCAGCCTCACATAGATCGCTTCTTGAGTTCTTTCTTAAAGTCATCAAATGTTGATATGACACATACCTTTTCGATGTCCACGCTTCTTCTCCTCCACCACAACATAGCGGTCGAAAGATAGAGTCAACTGGATCTTGGCATCTTCATCATGGATACTCATAAAGTCTCAGTAGTCCCCATAAGAAGGTTTTTTTTGCTATGCTCTCTTTGGTTTTGGCACTGATCCTTGCTTCAATGGCATGGCTTGGATCATAAGGCCTTCTTGCCCAATGATGTCCTGATCTCCTCCATGCTCCGTGAGCACTGTCATCTCCTCATGATCGTTGCATCCCACCTGAGCTCCCATGTCCTCGCATTTTTGATCCAAGATTTACTCTTCTACCCTCTCCGATCGATGAGTGGATGGTGTCCTCTCGAGGCCATTCACTCTCTGATCTTCCATGGCTTCCATCCCATTCATATAGCCTCCCACCCAAGCAGCGGAATCAAAGCTAGAGATCACCTCTTTGGACCTTCAATGTGGCTGATGCACAGGATCACGTTGCTTTCACGACCTCGAACTTGTTGAGATGATTCCACATTTGTGGCTGATCCAACAACTTTCTTCTTCCTTGAATGCCTCCAACCTTGGCTCAGCTCAATGTCAGAAACTTTTCGAAGGCGCCTAGCTTTCCCCATGCTAAGTCATAACTTTCATGCAAAGATAAGAACACCAAAACTTTTTTGGAGAAGAGAGGTTGAGTAAGGAAAATACTTTACTAAGCAAAGAAACTTTACAACGAGTTGCTTGAGAACTCTTAGATGGATCCTAAATGGAGGGGAGGTCCCCTATTTAGTTCCTCGATGTCGCAAGAACATTCTGAGCACATTAAAATATTCATGATTCTAGAGTGTTACACTACTAAGATATAAAGCCAGAGTATTCCATATGATTTTAGACTCCTCAAGATTCATCTTCTCCTCTGACTTTGGTTGAACCTTCCGAACCCTCCAGGTTCTTTCTTCTTCTATATTTCTCTAGAAGCTTCCCTCATGTAGCTAAGAGAGCATGGTTGTGACACTAGGCTGTCAACCAAGCTAAGTGAGGCAATAAAAAGAGATATTTCACTTTTGACAAAAAAAAAAAAAAATGAAATGAAAGTCATCTCATTGGGCTATTGTTTAAGAAAGATAATTGTTAAGTTTTATGAAATGAAAGTTATCTCAACCTTAGAGTTTAAAAGCTTTCATTTGAGGAGATCTAAAAGCGAATACATGGAGTATAATTTTAGTAGTAGATCATGGGGTTGTTATATATGTGGCTCCATTCGCAGACCTCGACAAGAGAGTGATTTAATTGCAGATTTTCTTGGATGAAATAGTAAATAAGACACCCAGAGATTTCACCCCTCATTTGAAGGACTTTTGATCCTTGTTTCCATGCGCAAAGATCTATAATTTTACTCTCAATGTTGAGAATTTTCGATTAAGGCTAGTCGTTAGATTGTAAAGCGGCATAAAGTACAAAAGAGTGAGTTTTAATTAAAATTTATGAAATTCATCATTATTTACTAAAGCGGATGGAGGAGGTCCCATCCCATAGTCCATCATCTCCCATTCATACTTACTGAGGAGAGCATTAACCTAACCAAAGGATATCAAGAACATGAGTTACGCATAAAAGAAATTCTAGAGTTTTGTTTGAGATAAGCTTGTTTACTTTTTATAACAAATGATTTTGCCCATGAAGTATACCCTATGGTTCTCTCAAAGCAGCTTCGAAAGCATCAGAGAGATAGTGATGTCATTTCACAACCAGGGATAAGGTCATAAAAGAGATCATTTTGAAAAACAGAAATGAAAGTCATCTCATTGGCTGAGATTGTTTAAGAAAACATGTGATTATAATTTTTCATTGAGCTAAGTTTTAATCATTCCCAACAAACAATCATAAAGACGAGTTGAATTTTAAATTTTAAGTTTTTTAATATTGAATTTCACTTGTATTATCGATAAAATTTCATATTTTAAATTGATTATGATTGATATTCAATCTAAGTTAATTTGTTTTGAAATTGTAATTATATTTTGATGGAAGTATCTTCTCTTGTTAAAATTTCCATTTAACACAGCTATCATCAGGGTGGTTTATTGTTTATTGTTTGAATCTGCCGACTCTATTAATTTAATAATAGATCGATCTGCATATCATACGAGTTAGTTTCTCGATGTTTTATTAGGTTGAAGATATTATAATATCATTAGATTTTAGGTTTTGTTAGCAGGTGTCAAGAGCCCGTGAAGAATCAACCCGTATGGCATCGCCAAAGTTTAAGCGTTGGCTAATGTCTTCGGGGATCATGCGAGGTGTACGCATTAATTTAAATCTAAAGAATTTGTATAATATTATTTGTTTTGACTGAATTTCATTGCAAGTATAAAATTTTAGATAAAATTTTGACAGCATTTCGGCAGTCTCTTGGCGTCGTCCATGGGGGGTTCTGCGGTGGCGCACCCATCATTCCAGCATGTATGGGTGGTGTAAACATTTCAGAATCGTCATCATCATATCAAGAAAGATATGTATGAGTCTTTGATCTATATGAAGCTATATTTACGTAAAGAAAGACGTACTTAAATCTTTGCAATGTCAAGTTAAAATATTAATTTTAACTTTATAGTTGAATTTTATTAAGGTTTATCATGTCGATTAAAGTTCGACGATTTGACATCCGACGCGTCAGGTGTAGGGGTTACTTATGCTTTCCCACAAAAAAAAGTGTATGGGTGGTATAAACTATGGTCGAATGTGTCTTCCATCCACAAGAAAAGTATGAGACTCTAAAGTATTCTGAAATAGATTTCTCCCGTGCAAAGAAAGGAATGTCTGATACTTATACAATGTTAGTTTAAATAACAATTTTATATTGCGGCATAAGTGGACCAGCAGTGAACCGGGGTGTCTGAGGGCCGAAGCAGTGCTGAGTGGGTCTGTGAGTGCATGGCGTGAACAATGCTATCTTCTGATCTTGGACCGGTTGTTTGAGAAACCTCAAATGAACCTGAATGGAGAGACAGTCGAGGGAGAGAGAGAGAGAGAGAGAGAGAGAGACGAGAGCTTCGGCTGCAGGAGGAGATGTCGGCTGAGGGTTTGGGAGAATAAGAAAAAATTAGGTTTAGGATTTTAAGGGGAGTATTTATCGGATATATTTTTTTATTATTTTATTTGCCATAATTTGAATTTTTACGTTGACATCGTCACATAGACAATATATATACGTGAAAAGATTGGGCCAGCTTGATTCGTTTATGATGGGCCGTTTGGTTCAAGTTGGCGTCGAATCGGTCAATTACGTTCATTTCAAATTATTTCGCTCGCTACTTCGTTCGAATTTCGAGCACGATCTTATTTAATAGGTTTTGGCGTTTTACACTAACATCGCGATCAATTTTCTGAGCGAGAGGTCATTTGGGCGCGTCGCGATTTTCGACCGAGATATTTGGCATGGCGTCTTGATAGTTCGACCGTCGAATTATGCAAAATGCATATTTTGATCAATTTGGGCGTTAAGCGCTGGCGAATGACGTCGCGTCGGATTCGACTAATTTTGGTGTCGTCGAGTGAATTTATTTCGTTGCGTGCGATTATATTTGATTGCCGATATTCACGCGCTGTCGTTGGCGAACAATTTCATTTGATAAGTTTTGACATTTCCACGCTATCGGCGATAAATTTTGCGAACGGAGATCGTTTGGGCATCGTCGCGAGACTTCGCCGGTATGCATATCAATGCTTTGGCGACCCTTTCTTGATGGTCGGCCGTCGGGTCTGATATGCATATTTTGATAAATTTCGGCGTTGTGACGCGATGGCGAGTCCGTTCGTCGTCGGAGGTCTTTTGAATGATTTTAGCACGTCCGTGCATTTATTCGACTCCGATTCATTTGGCTCATCAAATTACCTGACTTGACTTATGCGCATGGAGGTCAACAAATGGGTGATCAATTTATTAAAAATAGTAAATGTTTTAGATATCTTGGGTTCATTGTTCAAAGTGATAGTGAGATAGATGGTGATGTTGTTAGTAGAATTCAAGTCGGTTGGTTGAAATTTAGGAATGCATCGCGTTTATTGTGTGATAGAAAAATTCCTCTTAGATTTAAGGGAAAATTTTATAAGATGGTGTTGTGACCTGCAATGCTTTATGACACAAAATGTTGGCTAGTAAGAGAAAGATAAAATTAAGTGTTACAAAAATGAGGATGCTCAGTGGATGAGTGACTTTACATTTAGAAACAAAATGCAAAATATTATATATGTGAAAAGATTGGAATAGCTCTAGTGGCAAATAAGATTAGAGAGAGTTGTCTCATATGATTTGATCACATAAAACTTTGGCCAGTTGATGACCTAGTTAGGAGAGTAGCTATATTAGATTTGGTCTATGCTAAGAAAGGTAAATCTAGATCTAAAAAAGAATTGATTAGGAAGTATAAAAATGTCCTTATTTAATTAGAATTAAATGAAAATATGACATTTAGTAGGACACAATGAAGAAAAAGGATTCATGTAGCAACCCCACATGGTGGGATGAAGTCTTGATGTTATATTACATTTCAAGTTCTAAAGTTTTATTATGTAGATTATCTCAAAGAATACCCAAAATACATTCTTAAATAGCTTACATGATTAAACTAAAGCTTTTAAGCATGCATTGCCAGGGATAGCATCAAATTATTCTTGCAGTTTATTTCATCTTCATCATCATCCATATTCTTTATTAATGAAATTGTCACCTTTATATTTTTGTCATCTCATCAAACTCATGGTTTTGAATTTCAATATATACTTTGAAAAACTTGAAACTCCTGTACTTACATTAAATCTAAATTTATTTTCTAGTATGCATACCTTTCTCTCAATTTCTTATTTCTCAAATGCTTATTGCCTTTCCACATTACGTATGGCATAACAAATCAAATCATCTTCAACATTTGTAGTTACTACAATCTTTTCCACATCACCTATTTCAAATTTTTAACTCGAAACACAAGGTGCTTTCAAATGATCTGGCGCTACAAGGAAATACCTAAAGTTTTCTAGGCAACCCTTATAGCCAATAAGGTGCTTTTGCCTTCCCTTCAACAAAATTTGAGTAAACATTACTGAAACAAAGGCCTATCTACCAAATTCCATTGTAGAAGCAGTGTTTGTTTATTTAATCCTTTGCTTACAAAATGGTAATTTTTTGGAAGATTTATATTCATATCACATAATTCTTATACATTTACATATCTAACACTCGAAACTAGATATTAATTTATCTAACACTTTATAATGCTTTAAAAGGTACATTTCACTTTAAAAAAAGTAAAGTGGAGATGGTATTTTTGTTGTGATATTGAAGACTGAGATGTTTTATTTGTAAAAATTTAAGTTTAGGTATTAGATATGTAAATCTATAAGACTTGTGGAATGCATATAAATCTCCCTAATTTTTTATTATTTATCATATCTTTTGGTTTATCATGATTCATTTTGGCTTGATATATTATAGGATGCTATACTGGGGAGAGATTGCTTATTCACTGCAGCAGCTTTCTGATTCTGAAATTATGATGAGGTGTTCTACCTCTCCTGCTGCTGAAGCTCCTGATTTTGTTGAGAATGAAAGAAGGTGAGTATTATTCAATCTATCAGATTCTGCATATTTTGATAACCCAGAAACCTTGCTTTTTTAAGATTTTGTTTTACATAGTAGAAACTTAACTAAGGATATATGGCATATGTTCTCTTATTGTGAGATAGTTTTATATTCTCAAAACAACTCTTTTGTGCCGTTAGACGATAATCAAGATGCTTGGAAGCAAGATTTTGAAAATCAGATCAGACAGAGAGAGGTTCAAAGTTTAATTGTTCAATTAAGATTGAATTAAATGATGTAATAAATATTAGAATTATTTTAATATGATTTAAATAATATAATAATGATATAAAAATGATATTTTTATTAATTTAATATATATTATTCTAATTTAAGATATTTTATTCTTAAATATTTTGAATATAATTCTGTAAAATTTTAGAATATGATATTTTAATTATTTAATTTATTTTTTTGTCATTTAATCAAAGTCGAAAGATCAAAATTCAATTAACATTAGAACTAGTCAGTTCTTCAAAAATTAGTTCTGTTCACTAATTTAATTTCGATTATGCGTAGAAGTAATCTTAGACTTAAGTTCGAATCGGTCAGAGGATCAGTTCATGATTTAACTAAGCGGTCTGGTTCGATTTTTTAAAAACATTTTTTTGCAAGCAATTATTTTTTCAGAAAAATATATATACTTCACAGAATATACAAAATTATTTTATAGTTCAAGAGAATAAGTGAGCCAATGTCTGTCTTTCTTCTCAATTGTTATTTTATTCTAAAAACTTTTTTATATATAGCCCTTCTGCTTTTGGATTTGGGATTTTCAATATATATATAAATTTAATCTCTGCTGTTATATTATTATTTATTTCCCCTAAAGTTATTTCTTCATAAATAGTTTTTAATAATTTTTTTTTTTTAAATTTCTGTATTTCTCTCTGCAGGATATGGAGCTATTTAATAAAATATCCAGATTGGAGACGTACCTTCACTGGCTGGAGACCTCGCATATTTGAGAGAAATCCTCAAGGTGGATGGTCATGTTGCAATTAATACATACATCTATATTAGGGTTTATATATATATATATATATATATATAGAGAGAGAGAGAGAGAGAGAGAGAGATTGCATGTAGTGATTTCATATTTTAGAGTGTTTATTTTCATGCTGTCTAATTTTTACATGAATAAAACAGTTTGTGTTAATTAATTATAATTTGTTGAGTTCATATCTTGTGCTATACCATTATATATATATACATTGTCCTCTCAGACTTGTCATTATGGCTAATTCCATTTAATTTGAGTGTTTTGAGTGTGTGTGAGAAAGAGAGAAATAGAGAGAGAGAGAGAGAGAGAGAGAGAGAGCTTTGGTGATTTTTATTCCTATAAATCATAAACTATTTATCGAATTTTGACTACTGCATGATAACAACAATTTGAACAATTAAGAAAGGATTTATAAGCATGATTCATGCACTTACATGCTCTTGATTGTTATGATATCGTTATAGTTAGTAAGAGTATAATTAATATCAATGAAGCATTAGCATTCTTATTTGTTTCTATTATAGATCATTATTAAGAGTTTGTTTGGTTCTGCGTTGGAATGCATCATTCAAATAGCAATATTTCAGCGTTTGGTTGCAGTAAAGTAAAATTTCAGTATTTCAAATCTAAAAAAGATTTGATTTGGAATTCACCGGATGATTAAAGACGCCAATGTAAAGTGATCGGCGCGTCGCTCGTTGTTCGTGAGCGCGTGTTCGACTCGTTATGGCTTTCGTGTTCGTTAATTAACCGCAACAGACGTTTACTCGATATATAACAAAACATGACAATCATTTTGTTGTTATTTCGATTTAATTTCGAAATAAAAAATTATATTATATTATATTATATTATTATTATTATTTATTACTATTATTATTATTATTATTATTGTATTATTATTTTTATTTATTACTATTATTATTTTATTACTATTATTTTTATTTATTATTATTATTTCTATTATTATTATTATTATTATTATTATTATTATTATTATTATTATATATACATCGAGCAGTTTACATATCACAAATCTGGCGTATATGGTTAAAACTTTGCAAAGATTTGCATTATGAAAAGATAGATTTATGTTGATTGTTAATTTCTTAAAGAAATAAATAACATTTTTTTCGATATATAAACGACAAACAAAACAATTTCACATGAACAGTTATGTTGTTCAAACATCATTTACATAGCGGCGGCGGTCATCGGCCGCCGCATGACTACCACCTCGAGATTGCCGATCGCCGGGGCCGAAGCCAGCTCGTCATGATGTCAAAATAGGTTTCTTTTTACATTTGTCATCAAAAAAAAAAAAAAGTCGTGAATTTGTAAAGCTCAACCAAATAACTATAAAGTAATCCTTTGATTTCTACAGATTCTTTTACATCGTTTTCAGAATCAAATCTAAGTGCATATCACAATTTGATTGTGTTTGAGTGGTCATCAAGTGTGTAGAGAACAATGTATATATATAAGATTAAATCAAAGTAAAGAGAGTTTGGTCTCTGAGTTGGAGTTT
This sequence comes from Cymbidium sinense, assembly GCA_021442155.1. NCBI lineage: Eukaryota > Viridiplantae > Streptophyta > Magnoliopsida > Asparagales > Orchidaceae > Cymbidium > Cymbidium sinense. The sequence continues at coordinate 142,081,718 of CM038216.1, forward strand.
AGGTATGGCTTCAAAGATAATGTTGCATTTAATAGAAATGGATAGATTATGTTCTAAGATTTGTTAAAATTTAAAATAAATAATTAAATACTACTAATATTTTATGAGCATTAGTGATTTTCAAATATAGAGTTGATTCATGTGTAGCTAATGGCCAAATTCATGTAAAACAATCGAGTTTTGACGACTAGTGGTTGTGTTGAGAAGCTTGAAAAATTAGGCATAATCGACCGTTAGGGTTGAGTTCTTCGGGCAAGTTAAGAAAATATTCTTGTTGGCCATAGGTCAAGCGTTTTCATTTGGGATGGCTTGATTGAGTTTCTTGTGACAAGTTTGATATCCTGGTGATCTTTTTTGATCGAGCATAGGGGTGCGAGCCAAGCTGAAATCACTCTCAACTTTAGCATGAACTTGATTAATTAATTGAGTTCGAGCTCGAGATCAAGCTTTATTTTACAAGTTTGAGTTGGCTCATGAGCTGGTTTATTTAATATATAAGAGATAAAATAATTTTAATTAAAATAATTAGTATCATAAAAAAAAAAAAAAAATAGAAATTAGAACAAAATTAACAAGAAATTATTTGATGTAAAAAAATTAGATATAATTTTAAAATATTTTTAATAATTTATATTTAAATTATTAAATTTTATATATTTTTATGTATAATTTTTATTAATATTTAGGCTCATGAGTTAACCAAGTCTAAGTTAACTTGAGTTTGACTTATTAGCTCATTGAGGCTCATAAGTCATTTATCGAGTCAAGCTCGAGCCGTATGCCCTATATTTCTATAAAATATCTTATTGCAATTTTAAGTATCTCATATGGTAACATGTAAAAAATAAAATAAACTGAAATCGAATGTAAATTTTTTGTTAATTTTAAAAAAGTGAAATCCAATTTGGCTCTTTTATGTTATTAGATTGAAAGGTTTCCAACTAAAGGATCATTGTGTCATTTTCTTAAAGCTTGCCCAAAGTGAAAAAAAAAAACATCAATAATGTTGGAAGGAGCTAAATATAACTAAAAATTGTTGAGAGACTCCCATTTAATGCAACACTAAAAAAAAAATGATATTAATGAGAATTCATTAAGTCAATTATATTTAAATAAAATATCGTAAAATTTTAGACTTCTAGACTCTTCTAGACACGAAAATGCATTTGAATTAATAGATCGAACTCAAAGACGAGCTCGATCAATCATCTGCGGCTATTACGTACGATTATTTTAAGAAAAAAAACATATCATCATCTTCCCATATAGAAAGAGAAAAAAAAATGTTGGAATCTTGTAAAATTTGAAAGCTTTGATTTCAAATATCATTATTCATCCCAAAAAAAATAAAATCATGAAACATATTACAACCATCCATCCAAGATATTATATTTCTCCACAATAACATTCTTAGTTGCATAGATCGAAAGAAAGCCATTGATGAAGAATCTAATCCAAATGGACTTCTAAATTGTTCAACAACTAAGCACACCATTAAAAGAAGCAACAACTCACAAGCTTCTCGCAAGCATTTCTTGATACCTCCTATAAGACTCTTGCTTCTCCAACCTAAACTTCTCATGGCAGCTCGCAATGAACTTCTCAGCAAGTTGATCTATTTCGCTTGCATCTTTGTCATTATCGTTGCCGCTGCTTGATTCGTTCTCGTTCTCTTCCAGCCATGCAAGGTAGCCGGAGAGTTGCCGCTCCAAGCCGTCATCATCATCATCATCATCAACGACAACAACTGAGTTCCATGTTGAATCATAGTATGCTTGGCTCGCAGGCTCTGGCATTGGGATTACATGTGAGGAAGGCCAATTACACCCCATGGCGATTGATTTTAGTATCATCTTCATCTTCTTTCTCTTGTTCATCTTTCTGACATGGTTGCTTGTCTTTTTGTTGGTGATCGTAGCTGTAAATTTTAAGAGCTTGATGAGGAAGGATTTCGCATTTGATAGAGCTCGAACGATGCAGCACACGCGCCGAAGAATGCAAGCTTCTACGTGAGCTTTGATCTTGAGGGATTGGCATGAAGCTTTCGATGAGGAATTATAAGGTTGTTGAGCCATGAGGTGGAGAAGCAGCTCGGAAGGGTGAGAGGCCATAGCTTTATAAACAAGGGTGGTCATACAATTGCCATTTGATTTTCATTAAATTCACATTATTTGCCATCAGCTTTAATTCAAAGATGTGTTTTGGCTTTTTGTACCAATACCAAGTGTTTGTTTTAATAGTAATGCTTTGTTTATTACATGATATTGTAAATCTTATGAGAGTTATGGGCTTGAGATTTTGTCGAGAACAAGAATATTAATTCATTTCATGTGAAAGGACTTATTTTAAATTGTGGCAAACATGTCATATTCATATATGTTATGGGCATTTTGGTGAAACTCTAACTAAAATATGTAACAAGAGATAAAAAGAGCTCTCTCTATGCATGAGAAGAAAATGTAGAGAGAAGTTATTTTAAGTGGAAATAGGGGTTATTTGTGAAAAAATATAGTGTGGGTGGGAGATTCACTAAAATGTGATATATTATGAGAAATTAAGTTGAATTAAAATGAATTTAGAGCCAAAATTGAAATTAAATTGAGTCGAGTCAGCTCGAGTCGAAACAATTTTATGTCATTTAATTAAAAATTAAGTTTTTTTTATTTGTTGTATATATAGAGTATTAACACTTTTATTTATTTTTTCAAAATATTCATGAAATTACTTTTTTTATGATAGAAAAATTATTTTCTATTTTTTTATTAATGTACATAAATCAATTTAATTCAGATGTAGTATTTTTAATCTTAGATTCTAATGAATAATATGGCACATAATTGCTGCATTATGGTCAGTCTTATCACTTTTGCTTCCAAAGTGATCTGAACAGATATATATTTAACAAAAAAAAGGATATATAATGTCTAGAATCCTATGCCAGTAGCAGTTTGCTTTAACTGCTGGCTTCAGTCAAAGATTTTAGCATCATAAACTTTATTTTTTTTCTTCAAGCACTTGGACTCTTGCTTTTTGACACATACAAATGTTTAGAGAGAGAAAGAGAGACAGATTATAATAATTATAATGTTATCTTTCTCTCTCTCTCTCTCTCTCTCTATATATATATATATATATAGAGAGAGAGAGAGAGAGAGAGAGAGAGAGAATATGCATTCATGCATTTGGTGTGCATGAGAGAAGTTAGGGTTTTCAGGGAATTGTTGGGATCTCTTTGTACTTCAATGACTTCAGCTATTAATCATTTGTAGTATGGAGAAAAGGAAGCCAATTCAACCTAAACTTCTTATTGGCTGTGGCCATACTGTAATTAGATTCACTCATGGAGTTTCACTTTGTTTTTTTATTTATTTATTTTCAGATAAATTAATGGCTATTTTTATTTTATTTTGTTTTATTTTATTCTTAAATATATGTGAGATTTCATGATATATTTGGTAATTATTAATATATTTTATGTAGAGAGGGAGAGGAGGCATGAGAGAGAAAATATTATAGATGATTTCATTCATTAACTATATCAACAATCAAACTTTGATCTATTCCTTAAATATAATGTTGAGTTAAAATGCTACGAATTTTTTTAAAAAAATGGCTAAGAAGCTTAAATCAATAATCAATAATCAAAATAATTATTATTCTTATAATTATAATTATAATAATAATTATTATTAATGCAATTGATCTATAATATATAAATTCATTTTCCCTTAGCCCAAAAGAAGTTTAAGAGAACTCAAACTCATCATGTTAATTGGAAATGTTTAGCATGAAACTTAGATGAAGAGAGAAAAAAAATCAAGAATATGAGTATTAAAATATAGAAAACATGGATGCTTTAAAATGATATAAATTAGAAGGATAGCATACAAATATATAATATAATAATAATGTAAATAAATTATAGAAAAAAATTTATTTATTTTATTAATATCATATACATTGGCTCTTTTCAAAAATACAATGTTAAGAAAAGTAAAAGTTATAGATGACTTTCTATATTCATATGAATCAAATTAATCAAATATAGTTTGAACTAGATTCAATAAATCATTACTAGTAAACTGACTCGATAATCATCAAGCTTGAACCAACTCCAAAGCCTCGACGAAATTGAGCTTATTAAATTCCCTTGTGAGACTCATAAAATCATCTCTCTCTCTCTCTCTCTCTCTCTCTCTCTCTCTATATATATATATATATATATATAATGACTTAATTTAATTTACACTTCTATGTCAAAGGGATTAATTGGGTCCAGTACAAAACAACATAGTTAAAAGGGATTCTCTGACTAGTCCTCTCTCAATTTCACTCACTACATTTTAAGCTCAATCCAAATCTACAGTAAGGTGTTCATATCTTTATCTAAAAATATTGATTTATAATTATTGTCTCAACTCAAATTTTGTTGATCCAATTGTTATGAATTGCATCTCCCTTACGAGTTAGAGGAATAGTCTCCCTTCCTCATACAATACTGTGATAAAACTACAAACACTTTCTTGAAATAGATCACAGAGACTCACTTTCATTCAAATTCAAGATGCATGTATTTGATTCCTGCCAATGGAAGTAGGTTTTGGCAAACCACATCACTCCATTTAAGTAGACCATCACCCTCCTCAAGATCAATGACACATTTAAGTATCCGCTCCTCTTTACCACTTCAAGGAGGCATCACTACGATGATTCGCTCATCTTCCACCATTCACCTTCTTCAACGATAATTGTCGCATGAGTTTTCGTTGCTCAATGGCCACAAAGAAATCTCAAGCTTTGTGAAATTTAAGATGAGTTTGGTGAGCCACTTTGTAATATTGTGACTCACTTCTAAAGAGAGATTTTGAACACCTAGTATTTGGAGTTTACCATCACCCACATAACACTAACTCAAGATCTTCAGGTTGCTCTATTTCATTATGCTCTTTACATGAAGTTGTCGAAGACATTGGTTGAGTTGCTAAAGTTCGCAAACAATCGTATCAAGATAAAGGAGCATGACTATGTGCTTACATATCAGACTTTAAAACTACATTCTAGATTCATGGAGGACTCTCAATGACATCCATAACATCAGTGAAACAAGTTGCATAATGATCAAAATAAGTCGACTAAAAAGCAGCATTGTTGACACCAATAGCAATAATAGTACAAAGGATAAAGAGCTGATAAAAGCATATATAAAGAAAAACAAAATGATTTTACTATAGCAGAGGCAATAAAACATTACATTGTCATCCCAACTACTCTTGAATGAACAAGTGCTGAAGCGTCGAGGTGGATACGCCTCAGATAACTCCATGATGCCTCTAGTTTAAGCTCTTCCTCAAAGGTATGAATTATTTTCACCAATTCCAGCTAGCTATCGTCGAAAACCCTTATAACGATGTAATTATTAACATGTTGGTTGCCAAATTTTATATTGGAAGCATCTAGATTGCTATAAAGAATTCTGTCGATCAACATCATATTTAGATGTCTTATGAAATGCATTTAGTTCCATCTAGTTCGACATCAATCATTGGATCCCTTTATGGTTGTTTCTAATGAGTGTGGGGAGACAAGGACAAATCATGCTATAGATTTAGAGGGATGGTGACTAATAATGCACTTTTATACCTGATTTCATCATAGTCAATACCCTGATAACCTACAATAATATCTCTAGTCATCCTCTACTAAACACCATCAAGGAGGTCATCCAAACATATCATATAACAGTTATATTTCCTATGAGTTGTCAAACTCTCACTTCAAATATATTTATTGCAATCTTGGGCATGTTGTTTGAAAGGAGTCAGAAGCATCTAAGAGAAGGTTCTACAGCTCAATATCCTGGGAGGAGCTAGTATCAAGGCCTCCGAGTCAACAAATGAAGTCATGATCTGAGATTATAACCTATTTTGCACCCTATGAATTAATCTTGTATCAACTCTGAGCATAAAGAACACATAGCAATTTCCATAGGTTAACTATTGATATGTTGGTTAACATCCCAAAAAAAAAAGCTAAGAGTGGAGATCAATATCACTAATTATTGTCTATTTATAGGCAAACCTATCAAGCACAGAATCTACAAAGTTGTTAAGACTTTGAAAACACATTTATTATGAGATCTCAAAGTTGTTGGAGGCCTACTTAATCCAAAAGGTACGGTACCTCGACGTGATCTTCAATGATGTTATGTTGCTAAAAGCAAAGGATATATATTAACTTCATTAATTTGAAAAAAGATTGTCCCAAGGTTAGCTCCTCACTTTTATGGATAAACGCTCTTATTGAATTAGTAGTCGAATGCCCAAGTATGAGCTTCATTAATATCTTCTCAATCTATCAATAGATTAAAATGCATTCTACCTACATAAAAAAGGATAGCCTTCATCATCAATGATGGAATCTATTGTCACAATATCATGATGTTTGGGTCCAAGATCACTAAGATGACTTATCAATGGATGATGGACAATATGTTCAAATATTAGAAAAATTGGAACATCAAAATCTATGCTATCAACTTATTAGTGAAAAACAATCTAAATCTATTTTCATATTACGAACAATCAAATCAAGTACAAAGCCCTACTCATTCACAAATGATTTGCACTATAGGTAATTCAAATTTTCACCAACTTTTCGAACTCCATCTTATCATCAATCAAGTGAATGGTAAATACGAATTTCATGATCTTCTAATACAAAAATAGCACTTCAAGGTGAAATCAAAAATAAGCAACTAAGAGTACTTCCACATTGAATAAATCCTTGGAGAATATAATCAATTAGTCATCTTGTTAACTAAATGCAGCAACACTAATAATTAACTCGCCGTGGAATCAAACACTAAAAAACCAAAAGAAATACAAGATTTGAGGCCATAATATCCAATACGTTATACTACTTCATAATTTACAAGGCTACAAAGATTCTGTTAGACCTCTCTTTCTACAGAGAAAATATACCACATTTGCATGCCAGTGATCATTTAGTTGCCTGTATAGATAAAACGACATGTTTTAAGAAATCATAAGTTTCGTTTCATTTTTTTAGTATAAATATAAAAAGAATTTACATATATGTTGTTGAATTCTTACACTAAGGGCCAATTTAGTTGGTTGAATTTGAAATATAGTGTAAAAAAAATACAGTGCAAAGAAAAAATAATGTATTTGAAAAACTTTTAGATTATTTGGATGAAAACTCTACAAATGCATGATTTTATTTTATTTTTTTGTTTGACCACATAAATCGTCGGTTGTCCGATGACCCGACTAGAAGAGTAGATGTATTAAATTTGACTTATGTTAAGAAAGGTAGAAGTAGACCTAAAAAGACCCGGAAAAGAATGACTCATGTAGCCAACCCCACAGAGTGAGATAAAACCTTGTTGTTGTTGTAAAACCAAAGTAATGTCAAGTTTTTGTCGACGAGAGGCGAAGGATGATAGCGACAAATAGTGATGGCCGACAGTGATGGACAGTGGTTGTTAGCGATAACAAAGCGGTGGTGGGATGATGGTGATTGACAATGCTTGTGGCGACCAAAAGCGGTCTCGATTTACACTAAATGATGTATTTGAAATTTTCCCAAATTACATCAATTTCAAATACATCAAAATTGAACAAACAAGTGTATTTCAAATTCACCCCAAAAATATAATGCATTTTAAATGCAACCAACTAAACAATAGAATTTTAAAAATGCATGCAATTAATTCCCAGTACACTACATTTACTTTCAACCAAACAGCCTCAAAATCTCTATATATTTATTTATATAACATCATATTCTCTAAATTACATGAAAAACATCATTAACATTAACTTATCTAACTGAAATGCACATTTTCATACATATATTTTCATGTAATTTATATATTATGATGTTATATAAATAAATAAATATAAAACTGTGTTAGATATATAAATATAAAAAAAATCCATTAACATGTTCATAAATCACCCCAAAGTAATAAAAAAAAAAAAAATTAAAAAAAAAATTTACATGTATTTATTAAATTAAAAGCCCAAATTTAAAAAAATTCTATCACTCCTTCAAATTTGTATAAAAAAGGTGAGCTGCAAACACAATCAAGAGAAATAGAGAAATGGAAAGAGATTTTAAAGCTTAAATTCAATAAACTGAAACTCATCGCTCAAAAAGACAAACCCTGTGACAAGTGACAAATCAAATCAGATATACTACAGAATATTTACCTCGAAATTCTCCAGATGGAAAAAAAAACTAACCTGATATACAAATTATAATACTCTTCTGTATACTGAGTGCTTGATCAGTACCGTTATGCTCTGTTAACACGAATCTTTTGCCCTTCAAACAGCTGAAAGAGGCCATTAAAAAACAAAAAAAACGCTAGTGTCATACATGACAATGCTTATGTCTTGAGGTGAATTAACATTCATTCTGCACTTTAATGTAAATTTATTCTAGTTTTGAACGTTAACAATGTGGCATGCTCACAATTTTCAAGTCTTTAATATAAGGTAAAAGTAAATCAAATGTAGTGCACAAATTACAATAAGCAAAAGTAAAATAGAGCCAAGAGATGAAATAGCCAGAAAGATGCTGTCAGAAGCTAACATATATATATATATATAAGAGAACATGAATTTCCACCAAAACATAGTTCTGTGCAGTGAGACAGCCATGAAAATGAAAACATGATTGTGCTTTAATTCACACGCCTTCTACAAACAAGGCTAGACTGCGATTTGACAGAGAAAATTATTAGCAAGATATGTTTTTAACTTTTCAGTTCATCTTTGTCAGCAGCAGCCGCCGCCTAATAGCTCCAATGTAGATTTGACATTTTTCACCTTTTTGTACCTACTAATAGATGCAATGTGTTGATGATGATGATGAAATTGTGTTAAATCAATATATCTATATCCTCTTGGATAACTTGAAACCAATCAAAATAATCCAGGACTTATTAGGCATGTCCATTTTAGTATTAAAATTTTCAATTATTCAATTTAATCCCTCAACTCACCAAACCTGAATCAATTTGATTCTACTGTCAACTTTGTCATTTTTTTGGACTACAATTATAGGGAAGCTTTTGTGGGATCCAAAATTTACACTCAGACTCTTGGTGAGGAGAGTTTGGATTTATGCCGAGTCAAACTTTCAGAAAACAGATGAAGATTATAGATAAGATGCTACCTAGAGATATACTCTCATTTTGTGAGGACTTAATATATGATTTCAAGTTTCCTATAGGTGTCCTATAGGCACAAGCATCTATAGTTAATTATTCCTTCTAAAAGAGAACTTTTGATCAATGCAAGTCATTAGGTCGCTAATTACTTAACATATAATAGTAGCAAATAGAGTTACAAATTTGAGGAAATTCATCATTTGTAAATTTAAAGCATATTGTTGGAAAATGATGAAGCAACCGTCAGGATCCCATGATTTCATCATCCCATGGTCTACTTAATCAGAGAAAATAATCAACCTAAGCTTACCAAAAAATCCTTGTTAGCAATCATGTGTTGCTTCATCCAAGGTAACCTCGTAGGCCTGGGTTAATGTTTGCCTGATGAGACAGTTTTAAATCCACCTTAACTAGCAAAGAGCTTTGTGCCCTATCAGGTGTACCATATAATTCACAACTCAAGAACAATCATTGAGGAACATATATGCTATAATCGTGATTGTAATATAATGATGTTATTTAGCAACAAATCACCCAATCAAAGGGCTCTGGTTTTAACTGCAACATATGTAGAGTCTATTGGTTAAGCACCGAATCAGATTCTTACTCTTAGCGTAAGATTATTTGAGTGTGATAACAACATAACGACTTCATTGACTTTTTGAGAGCTAAAATTTTCTTAATTTGTCATCTTCGATAAGCAGTTGTAGAATGTGAATTATGTAGATTTTTTGCTTTAAGTTATTTAATAGTGCATTTCATTTAAATATTTAGAGTTTAAGAACTTATCAGATATTGTATTTAGATTGATCCTTAATTTAGATTAATTTGATTTGAAATTATAAATACATTTTAATGATGATATTTTCACTAGTTTAAATCTTCGTTCAACACAACTATTATCTAGGTAGACCTTGTTAACTCTACTTATAAGACATAGAAGATCGGCCTAGGATTTATATTTTATATCTTGGGTTTGCAATTAGTTAACATTAGTATTTTAGACACTTTAATAATAATAACCCCTTTAGTTAAAATCTACGATTAACACAATCATTATCAAGGTAGATTTTTTCAACTCTGCTTATTAGCTCATAGAGTATCAAGCCTAAGATTTATATCTTGGATTTGCAATGAGCTAACATTCGTATTTGAGATACTTTGATAATAATAGCCCATTTCGATTAAAATCTACAATCAACACGATCATCATCGGGATAGACCTTATCAACTCTACTTATTAGCTTGCAGAGGATCAGGTCCAAGTTTGATTAAATGTTACTTAGTTTGATTTAACTATTAATCGAGTTATAGACCCTATCAACTCCTTAATAGAAGATTAAGTCTTATGACTTAATATGATTTAAAATTATTTAGAGATTGATTATTTAGTAGACCCTATTAACTCTATTTTAAGCATAGAGGATTAATCCAATTATAATCACACTCTATGAAGTTGAGTGTTTTCATTTTCCATACATAGAACTTCTTTATTCAAGATGTCTATAAGTATATGTAAATGAGATATCAAGATCAATGTAGTTTAAGCTGAAGTTATGAGTTTAAATTAATCTTCTATTTGCAATTTTTATTTAAGTTTATTACATAGACCATTATTAATATACATCATTTTTATCAACTCAAGTCTCTATAGGGAGGAGGATTGAACTAGTCATATGGGAATTATAACTTTAATGTATGAGTAAAGTGACCCTTGGAGAAGAAGTATATTTACTCATTTGAAATTTTGAAAGACATTATCGTATCAAAAATGTTCATTAGCTTACATGGATTTCAAAGTGTTTGATATATTCTAAAGCACTTATACATACATGCATACATACATACATATATATATATACTATATATATATATATATATATATATATATATATATATATATATATATATATATATATATATATCTGTGTGTGTGTGAATAAATTAAACATAGGATTATCCTAAAATGCATGAGCCAATTATCTAATTTGAATATTTGAATGAATTCTAAAGCATTTGAATTGGATAAAAATTTGGTTTGTGATTTATGCATGCATTTATTTCATTCAAGCATATGCACACATTTTAAAGCATTTGAGTTTGATGAATGGTTGCTCTATAATATGTGTGCTTGAGATTTATTGCGCTTGTATGTTTACATAAATTTCAAAAATACCCAAGCTGAATGAAATAAGTGTTTTTTGATGCATGCAAAGTTCATTTAGAACACATGTTAATGCCTTCTGTCTGCTAACATAAAGATATTGTGAATCAAGTGGCATAAAACATTGTTTTAGTATTTGATCTTGCATTTAAACTAATGTATAATCACTTTCACTTAGTTCTTCATTGATTAAGTTCTGAAAAATTCAATGAAGAACTTCATTTGCGCTCATAGATATACCTCCAAGCATATTACAAATCCATTTCTTTGGTTCTTTCAATTTCTTTAATGGATCATATAATGATTTGGCTACTTATTGAAATATCATGTTTCATAATTGCCAGTAAACCATCAAATTAATCTCTTATTTGCAAGCCAATTTATAGAGTTTGATGCAAATTTATTTTCAAATTTGCTTCTATTTTGTTCTTGCTTGAAGTTGAACTTTTAAGTTCAATTGATTTCCCTAAAATCACCTTTGGTTCATGTAGAATGAAGCATGGTAGTCCTGGTGTTTTTTGAACGGGTTATAATCAAATTCATTTCAAGATTTTTTTTTTTTTTTTTTTTTTTTTGGCTTCATTTGATTTCAAATTTTGTAAATTTTATTTGTCTCAAAACTTAATGGGTTCAAGTCCAAGTCAATATCAACTTAGTTTCTGAATTTAAACTTAAAAGTACTCTTTTATTTTGCATTATTTGAGCCATGATCGAAAATTCGACCCATTGAATTGAAGAGTGTGATTTATGTCTTGTAATTTTCGAGTCGATAGAATAGTAGATAAGACACTACAGATTTCTCTCATTTGTGAAGACTTTAGATCTAGTTAGTTTCCTATAGGCAGCTCACATAGTTAATTACCTCTAAGTGAGAGAACTTCGATTAAAATTTGATCGCTAAATACGTAAGCGTATAAGTAGACGTAGAGTTTTAGAATTTAAGATCTATGAAATTTATCATTTCAGCAGGATGGTTGAGAGAATGATGATGTGCGTCTAGATCCCATGGTTAGTCATCCACTTATTCTGCGGTCTAGTCTACTTTGGTCGGAGGTAGTTGGCGACAGAAGGATCCTATCAATATTACATCGTCCAAGAAATCTTTGTAGGCGGGTGATGTTTCTGAGCAGACTTAGTCACCTTAACCGGTTGTTTTTTTATCAATATCTGCTATGATTCACAACTCAAAGGCGAGCCAGTGAGCATCTGAGTACAGTCATGATAATATAATGGCACGACCCACCATCGAGGACTCAGTGCATGCTTCTTGTCTGGAGCTCTTGGCCAAAGTAGTGGAGGACACGGTCATATCCTTAAATTGATTGAGAGTGACATGGTAAAACTTATTTGACATTGGCTCCTTTGTGGAGAATTTCTTAGTTTGTCACCCCGTGCGATTCGGAAGATGGATGGATTGAGTTTGATTTAAGTTTTTAGTAATAGAATTTATTTAAGCAATTTCAGATTGTTACTTAATTTGAATATGTTTAAGAAACTTTTGATCGCTTAACTTCTTTAAGCAATATAAAATTAGATCTATTTGTGGGATCCAGAAATTCGTCTTTCAAAAAACAAAAGTTGTTTAAGTATCGGTGATAATTTGAAGGTAGATGAATAGTAAAGACACTACCCGATTTCGTTCCGTTTGATTTTTATATCTGTTCAGGGTTTCCTATAGTGCACCTATAGTTAATTACCTCCCAATAGAGCGCTTTCGATTAAAATTTGTCAATGAATCGTTAAAGAGCAGTATATAATTTGATGAGTTTTGAACTTAGAAATTTATTATTTTAACTTAAAACTTTGTGGGAAGACGATGGCCTTCGATCCCGATGATCCATGTCGTCGTGGGTCGCAGTCAGTCGAAAGGAGGTAGTCGACCCACCGAAGAATCCTTGTCGACACATGGTTCGTCGTCCAGTATCCTAGACTGGGGTGAAGTTTATACAGGGGACAAATATAAGTCAACCTTAACATTGCGTAGAACTTTTTCTTCAAATACATTCTCATTTCACTCAAAAGTTAGAACATCTGAGTACTTGGCCGTAACAATTTAGTGGTGTCATATATCAGCGCCGAACCAATTCGGGAGGGCTCAGAATCCATTATATGTGGTGCCATATCAGCAAAAAAACCAGACGGAAGGCCAGACGTCCGCCTGGTTTTAGGAATATTTGAGTGTGAATGTTATGTATTTAATTTGACATTTCTTTGTGAGCAAAATTTTCTTAATTTGTGTCAACAATGATTCAGGAGTGGATTTATCTTTTAAGTTTTAATTTAAATAATTATTTATATATATATTTTTTTATTTCTATTTTTTGTTATTTTATGAATTTTGATCATTTTATGATTGATTTATATTTGAATATGTGATCATTTATCTGAAATTTTAATTATAATTACCTCCTTCGAATATCGATTGATATCGCTCTCACCGTCGATTTTCTAGGATGGATAAATTCATTATCCGTGAAGTATAATCCTTCAAAACCTTATTTACAGTTTGAACATGAGGATCGGGTTTGAGCTTCTTGAGTGTTTGAATTTCGAAGTATGTGAATTAATTCATATCTTATCTTATATACGAATTAAACTACCGGGCATTATTAATTTGAAATTATAATATCAAATTTATAGGTTTTGTTAACCGGTCAAGAAAACCGGAAGATGTAGCATCTACGTTGTATTTACCATAATTAATTACATATGAATATATATTCTTTTGAAAATTAAATGGACATTAAGATGTCCCAATGTTGAAGTTTCGATGTCAAATTTTGACTTTTGAGTTTTGTTAACGGGCCAAGACCAAGTATGTAACATTCTTTATATTACTTAATAATTACTCCAACATACGTATATCATTCTTTTGTGAATTGTATGGACATTAGAATGTCTAAGTTGGAGTTCATATATCAATTTTGATTTTTTGAGTTTTTGCGGGCGGTCAGAACCAGCAAAGTATAACATCGTTCTTTATATTTTATACATAACTGCGTGTCCTATTGTTTGAACACTTCAACATACATAAGCGTCGTTCTTTTAAAATGTTATGCCGACATTAAATGTCAGTTGAAATGTTAATTTTGCAAGTTTAGATCTTTAATGCGATATTTTTGGGTTTTGTTAACTTAGACGGTCAACCAACCTTTATGTCACTGTCAACAAATATGGGGTGAAATAAATTATGTTGGGCTATTTGATCAAATGTAAAAGATGGACTGAAGAATTTAAACTTGATTTAAAAATCCTCTCCTTATGTAATGAAGAGAATGAAATAAATCATTTGAGCTATATGATCAAGTATGAGGTAATGAAAAAATGAATTTAGGCATTTTATTTGAGTAAAATCCTCTCCATGTAACAAATCAGTGAAGATGAAATAAATCATTTGAAGGCATATGATCAAATATAAGGTAATAAAATTATGATTTGAGCTAAAATCCTCTCATTATGTAATCAAATGAAAGAGGGGTTGAAATAAATCATTTTGAAGGCATATATGATCAAATATAAGGTAATGGGCCTAAAATGAATTTAGGACTGATTTGAATAAAATCCTCTCCTTATGTAACAAATCAAAGAAAGAATAAATAAATCATTTTAGTATGATCAAGTACCATGCCATTTATTTCTCGATAAGGAAAGGGAAAAGATATGAGTAAATGTCATATGTCATTTAAGAGAGACAAGTGAGTTAATTAAAATTCACATCTTTCACATCTGGCTCATGGCAAGTGGGACAAATATTCATTAAATTTATTAAGAAGATAAAAGTTTATTTTCCTTTCAAAGGAAGTCATAAGGATCTGTGAGCATGTCACGTCACATGTAATGCATCGATAAAACAAATGGCATTAAATTAGGTGATTTCCTGCGTGTAATTTATGAGACCACTGTCGATCAAGAATAAATAATGAAGGAGGGCTAAGAGCCTATAAATAAGAGGATTTCCTTCACAAAATCTACATTTCTACTCCTTTTCTCCTTTACCAAGTTTAAATTCAATCTTGCGTGAGGGTTGTTATTACATATACTTGTGAGTTTCTTTTAGCTTGACTCTTTTTTTTTTTTTGATGTCTTTTTTTTTATATAGTAGATGGCATATTACACTAAGTTTAATTTCATGTCTCCTATTTTTTTTTACTATGTCTCATGGATGTATGTAAAATCATGGTGGGAATGACAAGTATGGGAGGTATGTTTGATTGTTTGAACATATGCAATGTGTATTTCACATGTCGTTAAATCGAGTCCAAAGTGAGCATTACACATAATGTAATGGTCGGATAAAGAAAATAACTTACAAGATATAGAAATTCAACACATAAGCGTTATATTAACCATTTTATGTCATCACTGATAATGGGATATTTCACTATATGATTCAAGCATAAAGTATATATAAGAGCATTTTAAGCCAATATGTTAACCTAAGCATTTCATGCTTTCTTTTTAATCTCCTTTTTTTTTCAAAGAAAATTTGGTGCTCCACGTCATCCCCGAGAATTTCTTCCCAGACCAAGCAGTAGCGCGCAGTAATGTCGGAGACACCTACCGAATTTATTGCACCACGCAAGAAAGGCGTGCGTGGGTTAGCATAACATAAGACAAGTTTCCCTCATGTTCAGTAGAAACCTTTATAAGAATGAATTTAAAGCTGCGTTTAAAAAAAAAAAAGGCTCGCATGTATATTTAATTAAGATAATAATCAAAATTTCTGACTTTTCCTCCCCATATGTGGGGTTTAAATAGAGGCGCACACCATACCAAGAAAGACGTATGGGTGGATGTCGCGACATCATCCAAATTTTGATAACATAAGATTTCCTCGTGTTGGAAAATATGGTGAACTTATAAGAATAAATTTAAAACTGCGTTCGTATAAACGTGTTTATATATACTTAAACAAGATAACATTTGCTGAGCATTACATTGGAACCAACATTAATAAATATATGTCATAAGCATAAACATCCACTTATATTCTATTTGCCACACTTTGATCACATGTTGACATGTAAAAAAAAATAGAATTTGCAAGCATCAATCTTTCCAATCAGCAAGAAGTTAAGGCATAAGAAAGAAAGGATTTTGAATATTACATGATTGATTATCACATACAGAAAGATTCATTCATTAAAGACGTATAATCATATCGTATCTATACCCTCAAACAGGAATTTTACACATTTGTTGTAAAATTTTGGTGATCTCTGCGTCATTCACGTAGACTTCACCACCTCAAGAAAGGCGTCGTGGTAGTGTCGTGAGACACTCGTATTTATTTGCATGCATGGGGCATAATATAGCGGAATTTTTCCCGTTAATATTGCAGAGTATAAAGATGAATTTTACCAATCCTTATCTCGCTTATCAAAGTTTACAACGACCTCCGCTCTCCCTAGGGGTTGTGAGCGCCCACCACGCCAAGGCGTGCATGGGTGGTGTCGTGAGAAACTTTGACTGATAGCATTTCCTCGTTAAGAAGATATCACACATGCAAATATCGAGAATGAAACCCATAGATAATGTGGTATAACCAAATCCTTTCTATTTAATTTCAGATTGTATTTTTCATTTATTCTACCTATCGCAAGAAAACAAATGAAATCTCAGAGATAGACATAAAGCATAATAATCCTCGATTAAAATGATTTTAGCATGTGTAATATATATTTCAAAGGGATTAATTCAATTTCCTTTCATATAAGATAATTCTAACATGCTTCTTTTCAAACAACAATTTCTAATTTCCCTTTGAGAACCAATTTAAAGCGTCAAGGTAGGCATCCATGTATGACGAAAACAACAAGAAGAAAACATAAAACAACACTCCTCAGATTTCAAACACATATTGGACGGAGTGAATTAAAATTCCTTCCAAACAAAATTTTCAAAACTGATGCTTGCAATCTCACAAATAACAAAAGGTAAACATAGTTTAGCCATACAACATCCCAAACCCATTTCCAAAGAAGATGTGAAATCTGAAATATAACTTTCCAAACATAAATTTCAAGCACATGCTTGATCTCACAAATAACAAAAGAAAACAAACATGGGTTTAAACCCCATTTACAACATAATAAACAAGCTAAATAACTAATCCCTCACATTTAGCATGGTTTTAAACAAAATGAAAGCTTAAACTTTACCAATAATTTTTGAATATCCAAATGCATAAGAAAAGCTTGGGGTTAGAAAACCTCAGAGGTGTTGACGCTAAGAAAAGGGAGGAAAAGGGTTTCTTAGCTCAAGAAGATCGACCTCAATGGGCTCACGATCCGTTCGACTTCTGTCTGATGATGGAAGAGAGAAAGGAACCGCTAAGAAGTCTTTGGCGGGAGTAGAAAGGAAGGGAGAAATGCCGAGAGCAACGAGAAAGTCTGCATGAAGAGGAAACTAAGAGCAAAAAAATGAGAGGGAAATGTGAGAAAGGCGTCGTGCTGAGTATGCCATGCCTAGAGCTTCGATCAGAGCAAAATCGCCGAGAGAGACCGAGCAGAAAAACAAGAGCTTCAAAGAGAGAACCGAGGAAGGATCAGCGAGAGGGGAAGAGCCGAATGAGAGTCAACGAGAGATAACCCTCGTTTGCCTTTAAACGGCCTCTCTTCGGTGTTGGTGGGGATTAGTAGAGATTAAGAGATTAAGAGATTGTGAGTAACCAATTTAATAAATTAATTAGCTAATCACATAAATTTTACAATCGAATCATCCAATAATAAACCCTAGCAATATGGGTGTCAATTTTGGTGTTTGGTTGTCGCATAGCAGCCGATCAATTTTCGGAGGTCGTTTGAAAATCGGCGGCGAAGTGAAGTTAGGTCTAAATGTGCGGCGTCGCGCATTGACATTCGCCTTGATCGATCCTTGAAGCGTCGTTTGATAGGTCTCGACGTTTCGGCGACGAAGGAGCGATCAATTTCGCAAATGGAGGTCGTTTGAGCAAAATCGAGGCTTCTCGACTTTGATATGCGCATAATTTCATTAAAAAAATAATTTTAATTTTTGGATCGATCATTAATTGATTCGATATTTTCTATTTAATTAATTTTGATGCTTTCGACGCATTATGAAGTCAATTTTCAAATTGAATAAATTTAATCGATCTCGCGATTAGGGTGTTAAACTCTATGTCATTTATTTAAGTTTAAATGGCGCATAGTTATAGGTCAACAATTGTCAGGAGTATTTCGATATTTGATTTGAAACTTTTATTATAGGCTTTTTAGATTTTGTTAAATTCCATTAAGAACCCGACAACATCCTCCAAATTTAAGCATTCAATGTTCGGGCCCATCTGCTGTATTTAAGACTTTATGTAGTGTTTATTTCTTAATTATGAGATTGATTTCGATTTTCATTTAATTCCAACTTAACTGCCCTTTTCGACATTAAAATTTGCTGAAATCTATGTCAAAGCACATGCAGGTGTTTATAGCTTAGTTAATTTTATCTAATTAATGAAATCATTGATTTTGAAAATCATAATTAGAATGAAATTCCTTAATTTTTGTATTAAAGGAAAGCGCGTGATTTTTATAGATTTTGATTTAGATCGCCTTCGCTCTGAAAAGAGTTGATTCGGTGGCAAGAGGCATTTTGATTTAGATTGTAGTTTAAAACATTACTGCTTGGTTTTCTTGTTGAGTTTTTTGTAATTATCTCAACTTGATTATATCTAATTTACATCACTTTTGATAAGTTATGATGATTTCAGTGATTATTACTTTAATCCTACTCATGCTTATTAGTTAGCATAACAATCATCTTCATATTCATATAAGAGTTATTAAACTCAATTTGGATTCATCCTTAACTCCATATCAAATTTTATAGACTTTAAATTTATTGCAAGCTTTTTATAGGTTTAATATTAGTTTCCCCAAATTCCAATTAAAGCTTGTTTAATTTTAAAAATTTACAAGAAAATATAACTCACTCGCTACTTCAATTTAAGCTATAGAGAATCGCAATTAGAGTTTGTGAGTTTAATATTAATTTTCCCAAATTTTACTTGCATTTTAAATGAGTGTTCTATTCTTTCCAAAATTTTCTTTAAGTGCTCTCCCCCTACTTCTCTTTGATTTAACATTTATCTTCATATTTATCATATATTCTTTTGTTTGACTTAAGTTTAGGTAATTTCCATTTGAATTTGTCTAAGTCTTGAATTTTAGTCTAAATTTTGACCTCTGCCATCCTCATGAGATGCGTCGAGGCGTTTTCACTCGATGCATACGTGAGTAGTGTCTGCCACAACCGATTTTTCATCACGTCATCTTGAGCGACGACCTTCAAACTTGAAAGAAGACAAATACAATATATATCCATCCCCCCCCTTTTTCTATGTCTAGAAATTAGACAATATTTCAATAAAATTTTCCCAAGGCGTTTAACGGATGTTAATTAATCCGCCTCTTGAGTATGGCGTCTTGCATACGATTTTCATCTCGTACCTCTTGCACGACGAGGTCTTCGCTCAAACAATATATATTCACATTCACATCACACATGTTACTTATTTTTCTGCGTTCTGATAATGTGAGGGAACGAGGTTGGGTATGTTGAAACCAAGAGAAGAACCCGCCTCTTGTGGTGTTGTTGTTTGTGAAGTGAAATGGAAGGATAATCGAGGAGTCGACACCGAAAGAAAAGAACCTGGCGGTGTTTTCCCATGCGTGGCGAAGATTAGAGAAGGATGAGAAATCGAAGAAGAACCCATGCTGTGGGGTTCTTCCATCTGGAGTGAAGCAATTCGTGATTCAGATTAAGAAATTCGGTTTTGGAAGAAAAGAGGGAAGAAATGAAGTGGAGAAATTCATTTTTGTGGAAATGAGAGAATTTGGAGAGCCTATTTTCGATTTTGGCGGAAAAAGAAGAAAATCGGAGAGCTAAAATGAAATTGAAGGAAGGGGAGGATGATTTTTGGATTTGTGAGGGGAAGAAAGAAACAGAGTTTCCTGTTTTTGTGGAAATAAGAGAAGGAGTGAAATGGAGGAGGAAGAAGAAAAGGGAAGGAAGAAAAGGAAGGACCAAGAAGATAGAAGGAGGAGAAGGAAGAAAGAAGAAGAAGAGAAGATCTTACCCCTTTTTTCGGTTTTCTGGAGGAGAGGGAAAGAACTTTTGTATTTTTTTTGGATTTGGGGAGAGAGAGCCGAATGGGGAAGGAGAGGTTTCCGTTCAGTTTGGAGAAGGGCGCGAGATCTGTTTGGAGAAGGGCGTGGGATCGATTGAGAGGAGATCGTGTGTTTGAAGCCGAGCGGTTGAGTGCGAAGGGGGGAGCCGAGGGAAGCCGTGGAGGATCGGAAGAGAAGGAAGAGCCTGTGCGGTTCAATCGAGCCTTGCGTGAAGGGAAATGGGGCAATCGCGCGTCGAGTGAGCCAACCGTCGTGAAGGGAGAGGCAAAGAATAAGATTAGGATGGTTGAGTGAGATTTAGAGCATTAGGATTAGATTAGGGATTTAAATTAATTTTTAAATTGATTTTCTAAGTGTTTAATTGACTTTAACGTGAATTTTATGCCGAAATAATCACATGGTCAATATATATATATAAGATTATTAGATGTTCAACACACGCTTCGTTTACGATCGGGGCCGTTTAGTTGAGCATCAAATCAACTTCCATGCGTGTCGCCGCCGCTCGGCGTTCGCTCACGCGTCCGGTGGGTGCTAACAATCTTATTTGATAGATTTCGACATTTTGAAGCTAATGACGCAATCAATTTCACAAATAGAGGTGTTTGACTTATATCGACGCTCCCGGCGATATGCGTCGCGGGCGATCGGACGTCGATTGATCAATTTCGATATTTATATTCGAGGTTTCATCAACGCGATGACGAAGTCCGTTCGGTCGGAGGTCATTTGAGTTGATTTTATGTCGTCGCATGCATTTTCAATTTCGTCACTTCAAATCATTCGACATTTGTATGCACTCGCCCTGAATCGAATTTACGCCCATTTGATAGTTTTCAATGTTTTGAAGCTAACCATTACCGCCTTTAACGGAGGTGTCGTTTGTCATCGTCGTAGCTTCCCGACTCTGATATGCGTGTCGACACATTGATAGCTCGAGCGCTTAATCAATTAATCGTCAGATTTTGCAATATTTATATGTCAATCAATTTCGACGTTTGAACGGACGAAAGTCCGTTGAGGTCGCTGACCATCTTCACCGACGCCCGGCATTTTGAGCCTCACTTTATGACCGCTACCTCCAAAGTCCGGAATTCAATTTGTAGAAGCTTAATTTAACACACATATGGAGGTCAACAGTCCCTGTCACTATAAAATTCAACAACATCCTAGCATCATCTCCGTAAAGGGGACTATTTCAAGTATGTTGGGATTGTCCACCACGCCAAGAAAAGACGTGTATGGTTGATGTAAACACAAAAACCTAATATGTCCACCACACCAAAAAAGTCATATATAGGTCTTCAAGTACCTATAATTTTAACTTGAATTTTGATTTTAGGCTTAGAATTCAATTTATATTAAATTATTGAAATCCCCATTAAATTTTGATAGCATCTTAAAGTCATCCTCATATTAAGGGCTTCTTCAAGTATGCTGGGTCTACCTATCACGCCAAGAAAGATATGTATAAGTAGTATAAATATCACGGCCAAATGTGTCATCCCACCACACCAAAAAAGACGTGTACAGGTCTTCTTACTGCATGATATATCGGTACTTATTTTGGCAACCAACGGAAAGATGTGTATGAGATTTTCACCTGTATGAAAAAAATAGTTTATAAGATTTTCCCGCCATGCCAAGGGGGTACGGGTACATAATTTTAATGGCTCATTGTTCAATTGTTGCACTTGTATCCCTTATGACATGGGATCACTATTGGCAAGGTGATGAATTTTGGAAGGGATTGAACAAGCTTGCTAATTTAGAGAGAAGGAAGAGCAACCTAACATTAGGTTTTAAGTTTAAACAGAAATTAACCTAAATGAACTAAACAGCAAAATTGACAACTTTAGACTTTACATAATCTGAAATTCCATTACTCTTTCACTTCATCAAGAAGGATGCAAGATTGGTAGATGAATTCGAGTTGAATTTAATAGAATCTCTACTGGACAATATAAACAACTACGGTAAATCCACGGAATTATAAATCTCACTCTTTTAAGATCAAGATAAAAAATAATAAAAATTTGAAATCTAACAAAATAAAAATAGAAAAATTATATTTTTCTTCCATTTTACCTGAATCAGGATAAATATTAGGTGAATGGGTTTTTATCAAGGAGAAGATTGCTGACTGTGGTAAATGACAGAGGGGGAAGAGAGATTGTGGGACGGGAGACAGGTTGTGTTCAGCTTGCTGGGTAGAGGAGAGTCAGGCTTTAGTGTGGATTTGAATAGGAAGAGAAGGGCAGCTGGGAGATGGAGGTGGGGAAGAGAGTAGCTTGGCTGCATGCAAATTGGGAAACGAGAAAGTGAGGATGGGTGCTGCTGGACGTTCAGCTCGAGCAGAGATGTGGGAGGAGCTGGAGTTGGTCTGCAACATCCCAGGAGGGAAGTCGAGGTCAGCAGGTAGGGCTTCGGCTGGAGGGTTTGAGATGCGGGTTGAGCGGCTCAGGCTGCGGGTGCATGAGAGACGGGAGGATGGAGGATGAGTATGCAGGATTGTTGTATGCAATCAGGAGAGGAAGGGCAATGAAGGCTGGCACGGTAGGGAGTGTTTAGCGTGTGGAGGGGGGCGGACGAAAGAGCTAGTGTCGTTGGCCTTGTGTTTTCAATAGAGGGAAGACCGACTCTTTTTAGGATCGCCTGCTTATGTGAATTACAGGATGGGAGTGATGTTAGTCAATTAAAGATGGTATGAACACACCTTAATAATTTCCATAAACAGGAGATGCAAATCGATGGGATTTATCAAGGAATTTCAATTTTTGGTAGGAAAAAATCCAAGCCCAATTAACCACTTATTATATATAGATGGATTTAATTCAATTATAATACAACCTAATCATTATTAAAATAAAAAACTGATTTTTATCTTCGTACAACTCGATTTTCTCATTATCGCATAGAAATTCGCACAAATTTTTCCGAAATCAATCATAAAATATGGGTGTTATTTATAAGCAAATTCGACATTTCAAACTCAATGTCACAGTACGTTTTGTGAATGGAGGTCATTTGAGCAATGTCGAGATCAATCAAGGTAAATTCAGGCTTAATCCATGCGTCGTCGCATTCCGCGATTTGTCATTCACACCACGCTCAACAAAATCAATTGCGAAAGGTTTTGTTTGATAGGCTTTGATGTTTTGGCGTCATTGGGTCAGTCCGTTTTGCAAAAAAGAGTTCGTTTGAACAATGTCGAAGCCCTCCTACTTCAATATGCGAGAAGCCAATCTTATGGTTCGTTTTCTCCATCAGGCGCTTTAGTCAATTTCAACATTCTGAACATATCGATGCAATCTATCTTGCGATTGAAGGGCACCTTGATTGATTTTGATGACTGCCAAAGCATTTCAACTCTGATTTGTGTAACATTGCGTCTGTTGTCCATTGGTTTCACTGCTTATGTTTAATTTGGCTAATTTAATGTGTGGAGGTCAATAGCTTTTTATTAGGCAATTATGAATTTTTAGGGTCAATCTCACTACTCAATACTAAATCAAACTAATGAGAATGATATTAAAACGTTCAAAATTCCCTTGATGAAAGTTTCTTTTGATCAATTTCCATCATAAAAAATAATATAGTTGGTGCAATCAAATTGGTTCAACTTTAGTGAGTTAAGGGACAACATTGAACATTTGAAAAAAAAAATTGAGACTAAAACAATCATACTTAAAAAATCAAGGGAATATTTTGATCATTTGCTCATTAAAACCACATAAACTTGACATTTTCACATTAATCTAAGCCTCATACACACTGCATTTGTGCTGATACCATTCTCCATTCTTCTTCCTATCATCTTATGAATGTTTACAACCTCTTTATTGTATGCATTTGAATCCATTTGAGTAACTAACTCAATAACTGTTCTACAAACTTGTCCCTTTAGGATGATATTCTTTTATAAACAAAAAATTCATGCACATTAAACGACAACAAGAAAAACAAGGCAGAAGAAAACATGTCGGATGGCTTCCTTAGAAATTGTAATGGCTGCTCTAACTTTAAAAATAGATGAAATGGAAACTCCAACAAAGTAGTAATATTCTTACAGCATTGTTAAATGAGGAAATAGCAACGCCCACATCTTCATCAGAAGAGAATGAAACAAATCCAAATCCATTTGATTTTGAGGTTCCTGGCACCCGGGAAACTTTTGCGCTAAGAACCTTTCCTTTCTCTGAGAAGAACTTTGTAAGTAACTCAGTTGTCACTGTCTTTGCGAGGTTGCCTACATAAACCTTGTAGGGGCTATCAATAAACTTAGATTCATCAGCTTGGAGTTGAGCTCGATCAATGGAGTTCAAAGGTTTTTCTGTAACATTAACTTTGATCTTCCGACCACCAATTTCCTACAAAAAAAAGGTCAGCAAGCATAGTTCCATTTGCCCAGGAAAAAATTAAAAGAGAGTTAAAAGTAGAAAAGAAATTTAGAAAAAAGATATTAGAATTACTTTTTCATTCAGCTTCTCTATAGCAGCATTAGCATCATCTATTGAAGTCATAGTAACAAACGCAAAGCGTCGGCTCCTTCCTGAATATTTGTCATAGATAACCTACAATAGATGTGAAGAAAAATTATGATACATTATTGTGACACAAAGGACACTGCAGGTAACTTTTTACAATTATCTACCCTTAATGCATGTAATCTCAGTGATTCTAACCAAGTTATGAAATCTTACCATATTTAAACTTTCACTAGCCTAAATTATTTATATTTGGAATATAATATAACATTTCCTCATTATTAAGGATATTATTCTTTGTTGTATTTCTCTCTTTTATTGCCTATTTATCAGCACATATATGTTTGCACTAGAATGACAATTCAATGGAGATATACCCATTTCCAACTCTACCCCCACCTAACATGATAAAAGAGAAATTTGACCCATCTCATCTCATTGCTCATGCCATCTCCTCTAGTGCCCTTGACACCTATGTCTCACATAGCTATGATTAATTCATTGGACTCAATCAAGTCTCCTTTAGAGGACCTCGTTTTTCTATGCAACTAGCTTCATTGCCTGTATGCTCATAGATCTGGCACCCACTCATCTTTCACATTGCCTTAGACAATCTACAACTAACCTCTTATGTGATCACATCAATTCTCCAATGGTAACTGTGATTGTATCATTCATCCTCTCACACCAATAACCTCTATGTCAATGTTCTATCAATACTCTTTGTAGACACGCTACATTGATATGTCTAATAAAACCCTTTATCAATAGCACAATTTAAGGATATTATACTAATTTTTTCTAACACAAATCTCATTGTAGACTCTTAATGTCCGATTGACACTATTCCATCTTTCTTGGATCAATAACACTCCTTTAATAGCATTTGCAATCTAGGAGCAACAAAATCATTGTCAACTTCATTTCCAATCAACACTATTTTCAAATACAAGTTGATATCTTCTATGCAACATTGGCAACATTCCCATATCTATATTATCACATAGCTTAAATTATTCATAATAAGAAATTGCATTACTTATTATTATAATATTTTCTCATGATTAAGGACATTCTATTTTAGATTATTTTTTGTTTATTATTATAATAGTTTTATTTCTAATAAGAATCTCCAAGTCGACACTTAACGTCATTCTTTCTTTCTTAGATCGATCACACTCCTTTTATAGCATTTGCGAGCTCCAAGCAATAAAACCATTGCCTATTTCATCTCCAGTCGCTACTATTTCCAAACCTTCTATGTAACCTTCAGTTTGCAAGAGCGCAATATTATATTCAAATTATCACATACCCTAATTATTCATAATAAGAATCTACATTATTTATTATTATAATATTTCTTATTATTAAAAATATTCTCCTTTGTAATAAATTTTTTTTTTATTCTCTTCTCTTGCCTATATGTATGCACATATATGCTTATAATAGAATGACAATTTTGTAAAAATGTAAACTTTTTTAATTCTCTCTGCCTTTGAAGATAAAGGAAGCACTTAGGGATTATTGGTTGAGGATGCTAAAAGTTAACTACATTTGAAATGCAGGAGTTTAATATTTTCAAGTGTTTAGTTCAATAAAAAATAAATGCAGAATAATTTTTTGAGTATTTTGAACTACCACCTATAGTTCATTTTAGGGATGTAAGTGAGCCGAGCTAACTCAAACTGAGCTCGATAATAAAGTCACAAGTTGAACTTATCAAACCACGAGCTCGAGCTTTGCTTGACTAGGCTCATCGAATCAATTTAATATAAATATAAATATATATAATGTAACAGCTGATATTTATAAATAATGTATTAATATGCATTAACAATATAATAAATATTATTAAATGAAACAACCTTCATTACTTTATTATTTTTCCTTAACTTTACAGCTAATATTTGATAAAAGTTGTTTAAGCCTACCTGTTGGTTTTCATTTCCAAAGTTTTTCATTTTTTTTTTTGGTGGAAATACCCAATCTGCCATTTTCCAAAGCTGCAATTTCATTTTTTTAAAAAAGATAGTTACACTTAAGATTTTCATCATCCCCAGTACCTCGTCTGTCTTGCCTTTGTTGGTTTCACTCGCCGAAGGAAATCTGACATTTTTATCGAGCTTTCGAGCTGCATGATAAGCAAATGAGCCGAGCTCGCACTCATAAAATGAGCTCAAGTTCGCTACGACTCGACTCATTTACACTCCTAATTTATTTCATAAGAATTTAGAATTTACTTGAATCATAGAGAATTCCAAACCATGAGTACAACCCCACCAAAAATATTTGTTATAATGTCTATCTCAATCTAAAAGTCATTCACATGCGAAATGACAAGTTATACCACCCATAATCAGATTATGTTTCCTTCAAGAGCCTCTACCCTAATATCAAAAGTTACATATGTTGTTCTAAATTTACAACTTATTGGTTCACTTGCTCAATAGTCTGCAGTCTGCACAAGTTTTTCATGATCCAATCAAAGCATAAGAGTAAAGGTTAAATGCTGATGATTACAACAGATGAAGTATAGAACAATGAAACATGTACCGAATGGAAGATAATTCCATATACATATGCATTTTTAATCTTTTGGATATCAAAATGATATTTATTTGCAAAAATCAGTGATAGAACAATTATCTTATTTCATAAAGGCATTCAAGTTTATAATATATATATATATATATATATGTCGTATAATGGTAGACAACTAATAAAGCAATATATAAAGATTAACAATACCCAAATATATTGTCCTCAAATGGGTTTAAGTGTAAACAACAAGATGTCATTTTAATTGTGCACTCAGAACTCTCATCTTAATAGACTACTTGGCAAGTGGGGCTACAAGGGACACCCACTTTTATGTATAAGCATCATTGCAAGGCGATAATAAATCAAATCCAACTAAATTAAATCAATTTATATCTTAAGAAAAGACCAATCAAGCTCTACTTACCACAAAATGTCCTACAATGAAACTTTGATCTCCTAAGCTATGTAGTAAAGGAGTCTCCTCATCCAAAAGGAAGCAGATGTCGTGCAAAATAGCCCCTTCTGCTGATCTCTTGTTGTGGTAACAAGGAACCGCTATATAGGCTCAAATTTTAGCTGAAGAAGTGATGATTGACACAGAGCAAGTTTAGGATGGTTCAATTCCAATTATTCTTGATTTGAATCACCCAACTAAGACGAGAATGAGTTTCAATTCAAAATTTAAAATTGAATTTTTGTAGTTCACATTCAACTTTAAAACTTTATAAGTGGAGTTTGTGGGAGATTATATAGAGGTGATTGGGATGATGGAACAAACAATGGATAAGGATAGTTGGCAATGGCATTAGATAGTGTTAGATTTAGATATGAGGTGGTTGTGGAGGTTGTTACAATGGTGGAGGAGATATGAGATATTTGTATTGGTTTTAATATTGATGACAATTGAAGTAGTTCTTATCGTATTAGATGATGTGTAACGTGATATCTTGAGAAGTACCATAAATAAATTCATAAGTATTTGACGAAGGAAACTAAAACCTTTATTCATCTTCATGCGATTGGAACATTTCGCTCTAATACCATTGGATAAAGTGTGAGTGAGAAATCAAGGTTTTTGGAAGTCTAGTTGCAAGAGAGAAAAAAATGAAAAAGCAGTGAAAATTATGAGAGATATAGTGGTGAAAGTAAATCAAACAGAAAACAATAAAAAGGAGATAAAGTGGCTTAGGGAGGGAGATGAGAATGTGAAGAAATGACAGAAGAGGAAATAAGGATGCAATAAAGAGAAATTGTGAGGATAGAGAGTAGGAGATGCGGGAGAAAGTTATAGTAGAGAAAGAAGGGGAAGGTATCCGAGAGAAGGTTGCTATGGAAAACTTCATATAATTCTTCAATTATCCATAACATGCCCTATGTCCATTTTTAAATACAAGAAAGAAAGCATTATGAATAATTAAACTGATATCACTAATTAAAATTAGTCCTACTCAAATTAAATAAAATCAATTAAAAATTAGTAAAGGGTGTAAGAAAAATATCCCACTAAATGCATCAAGGAAAAAAGAAACGCCAATCTGGCCATTGTCAACGCACATATGTCTTGCTCAAATGATCTGCATCACCTGTTTTCCTTCTAAGTGCATTCCTTGATCAACCTTATTAATTGGTTGTTTTCTAGGGATTGGCCAAGCCGCCCTTTGTTCCCCTCTAGACCAGTTAGAGTTGTTCAGCCCTTACAATGATGACAATTCTCTCCAAACAGATTGCTAAGATTGGGGCTTACAACATCGAAAAGTCAGCTAGCACTACAAAACTATTTTTCACCAATGCACATGACTCAAGTAGGTTTATTGACAAACAATGAGCAACAATGTCAAGTTCAAAAAAAGCCAAAAAAAGTGACAGAAAGAGAAAAGCTCTAACAAAGAACTAAGAGAACAGATTGCATTGAATGATAAGCATTTTCCATCAATTTCCCTTTCCTCTTCTCTTTCTACAACCAATTCATCCATCACAATATTTCAAATCTTCCAAAAAAAAGCAGAGCACACATACCTCGGCCTTCTCAACCGAACCGTGCTCTCCGAATATATTAGCCAGCTCCTCATTACTAACAGTCCTAGGAATATTACCGACGTAGAGCCTACGCTTCGCCACAGGATCCCTTGAAGTGGAAGCAGGCGATTCAGCTATTACAGCAAAGATCGTCGTGGATTTCCTTATTCTTCTATGGTAGAACACTAGCCAATTATTTTGCGCTCGAAAACAAGGCGAAGAAGTTTCTCTGGGGAGCAAAGGTGCTACTTTGGTCATTCTGACGCAGTTGCTCGGGTGCTGGAACAGAGTGGTGGGTGAAAGAGGAGAGATTGCCGCCATTTATATATGAGAATGAAGGAATTAGGGTTTCCGAAGAGAAGAGCTAAGGGTTTGAAGCAGACGAGGACGAGAGTGGAAACACAGAGTGATGATGTAGTACCGCAGGATAAGTGTGCCTACAAAGGCGTTCTTTTTTTAAAGCGGATTTACGTACATATCATATAATTTTTTATTTTTATATATTTACATATTTAATATTTAAATTTATATATATATATATATATATATATATATATATATATATCCTAATCTTTAATATCACATCAAAAATATTATCATCATTCATTTTTTTTAAATAAAATATATATTTTTAAGCATAAAAAATATTAAATAAATAAATATCTAATTTTAAGTATAAGATAAATAAATACATAAAAATTATATGATTTGTATATAAATCTTTCTTTTAAATATACATTTTATTTTAATTAGTTAAACCACAAAACTTTTTCATTCCACCGTTATAATCCTCGGAAATTTTCTCTTTTTATCCGCATAATAGGTGTATTATTCAAACTAATATATCTCTAATTTTTTTACGAATATATGCATAGCACTTAATCTTATAAATTTATATATCTAATATTTAAACTTTTATATTTACATAAATAATATATAATTCTTTAATATTACATCAAAAATAACACTATTATTATTATTTTTAAATGGAATACACATTTTCATGAATATCAAACTTTATATGTTAAATATGTAAATGCATAAGAACTATGGGCTATGCATGTAAAATTTTCAATTATTTATATTTGTTTCAACAAGTAGACATATAAGAGCTCAATCTCTTACTCCATCTTCTTTTCTAGCCTCTTTGTTAAAGTTCTAAAACCCTCTCATTCAAACTCTTTTCAGCTTGATACATTCAACAACTCTTTAACATCATTCATTTCAACCTTAACAAATAAGGTGAGTTTTACATTATTTAGTTTAAGTTACATAACATTCTTCATCCCTTCAAACACTAGCATTTACATATAATCATTCCTTATTCAAAATTGGATGGGAAGGCAAGTATAAATGTTAGGTTTGAACACAAGATTAGAACTCCAAGTTCTAAACAAAACTTCGTAAAAGTCTACTCATAATATGATATTCACATAGAAGATCAAAACATAATAACTTGTTCAAATCTAATGTGAACTTTGCTTAAGCCTTATTTGAACCTATAATGTAATAAGAATAAAACTAGATTCAAATATGATTAAAACTCCATATTATAGGGTGGAATTAAGCTTGGTTTAGTTTAAACTTCTATTTGAACCTTAGCTTCAAAACAGAGATTCAAATTTTGGCTTGATATGGGTTTGAACCTAGGGATCAAATATTAGCATAAAAAATGTGGTCTAAAATTCAACTCAACATTTGTTTGAGCCTAATATCATAGTTTTTCGTTAAGTCTAAACATTTATTTTGGACCCAGAGATCAAATATTAGCTTTAAAATAGATATTCAAAATTGGGTTCAAACTAAGTTTGGAGTAAACAATCAAACCTTTTAATGACTCATAATATGTGGCTTGTACCTATTTATCTAACATGGACTTTCATTTGCAGAGAGGTATTGTGTTATTTATTTTTGGATGTGGGGTGGACACCATGCAGATCATAGGGAGTACTTATTGAAGTGATTGAGTACGACATTAAAGTATGATGTATTATCTCAAAAGATAGAAACATCACTCTACAATATGCCTAATCACCTAATAAGAACTCCTAAGACATGATGGGTCTTTGAATGTACTAGAGATTTTTCTCCTACTTTATATAGACAAATAAAGCAGAGTTTATATTAAGATAGGTACTTAAGTTCCCTATGGAGGCAAGCCTCCATAGTTAATTACATCATAGGGAATGAGAATCCTTAAAAATACTCTCGATTAAAGTAGGCAATTATTATCTCCAAAGATTTTAAGGTTAGGCTATCAAATGATTGGTTATGATTCGAAAATCAAATGGGAGAGACTAAGTGGAAGACTTATTTTTGGAATCCAAAGGGAGGAAGTAGAAAATGCTCATGATACTAGGAAACCTAATGAGCATTCTAATCTATCCTATGATGGGGCTTTATACATTTGAAAGTGAAGAGAATTATTTATTTGAGTCGAATTTTCATTAGATTGCCAGGGCTTATAATCCATCAACACAATATTATAAAAATGCCTAAAAGATGAGGATTTATGCTTGTAGCCTAAAAGAAACTAGCTACCTTGGATCTTAAGTTTAGAGAGTTTTAGCACAAGCTAAAACACAACCTAAATCTAAGTGACAGGTGACATAATGACTTATCTTTACAAGAGAGGATAAACTCGTCCGACTTCTGGACTTATAATCACTTGGAGTGGCCGCCAGCTAACACCTCATATGTTTTAAATCCATGTGATCTGGTCTTATGAAATTGCAAGATAGCTAGGATAGTTATTTAATTTTGAAAAGAAAATTAAAGTCCTAAACCCACTCCCTAAGAGACTAGAGCATGAGTGGTATGAGCATATGACTTAATCTATAAATGCAAAATCTTTTCAACTTTTATTTCATTTTAACACATTCATTTAGACCAAGGCTTTGGGATTTTTGTAAGCCTAAATGCATGATAAAATGGTGTTATTGGCTAAATCAAAGAGAAGAGTGTGTTCTCCATCACAAGGGATGCCCTCACAGGTCAAGCATTCTCCTATCATGCAAGGATGGAGATCTCCTATATTCAATGAAGAAGGAATATGTGTGCATGATGTGAGAGATACAACCATACAACTATGGGGTTACTAGATATTTTAATTATCTTATTTAACTCCTAAGCATTTAAGGTGAGGTTATAAATTGATTTGAAATTTAGTTATGAGTTATTAATTGGGTAAAAAAATATTTTTTATCCTAAGAACCTACAACATCCAAGCCACACATTTAAACATCAATCATAAAATAAACTATAAAAATCATATGATCCTAATGCACAATTTAAACATAACATCATACAATTGTAAAAGAATAAAAGGCCGGTGTGGCCGAGTACTATTGTATACCCCAGAAAAAGAAACTTAGGTAGTCGAGCTCTACCCCTATACAACCCAAATATAAAAAAATAATTATAATTAGAAATTAGTACATGTTATGGGGGTCTTCACTTATTTATTTTTTTATTTCTTCATTTCTTTATTTTTGATTTGCTTCAAATACATCACAGGGCTCCCCAAGACTAAGTCTTCTGGCCACTGCTCATCCTAATCCCCCATAGCACATATCTTAACTCTTATTGCAAAAATTATATTTATATAGGAAAAAGTAAATCTAACTATACTCGTAAAATAGAGATTAGTTAAACATACATACAATCCCAAGCAGTTATATCATAATTTGGACTTAGCACCATACACCTGGGCAACCAAGCCCACCTGTCATAACTTGGATTATGTTTAGGGGTTTAAGCAACCAGTAAGAAAAATATTTACATTTATTTTTAAGCAGCCCCTTTAGCATAATCCTCTGCATAAAATATGATTAGGCTAACAATGGCCTAACATCCAATCTATAAAGCATACAACCTAACTTACAATCTAAAATATTACATCATAAGATAAACAATACATCGCGCATACACCATCCTAACTTAGACTGGGGTTATAATTTAATGTGCTATGGATTTTAAGTTGATTTCATGTTGTTGATTTATACTTGGTTTCATTTGATATACACTCAACATCTATGTATTATAAAGAAAGGAAAGAGAATTACCCTCTTTCATCTCTACCTTAAGTCATTTTCGAAAGCACATTTTGATAACTTAATTCTCTTTAGTGAATGCTTTATTAAGTATTTTCTTATTAATCCAAGTTCAAGTTAATCTCAAATAATTATATTCAATATGAAAGACATCTTAAGATTAATATGGTTGAATTTCTATCACATGATATATATCAAATCTTTTCTATCACATGTAACTTACATATGATTTTAACACTTAGCATATCAATACATGCAATATATTTTTCACATACTTGAATGATAAATGTGTACATTTAGAATTCATATCTTATTTGATTGAATTATTTAATACATATAAATTAAAGCTCTATCCATACTCTTATACAAAAATACATAGAAATGAAATTAAATAAGTGTGTACCTTAGTTAACTAGGGAAGTGAGGTAATCAAATGACCTCTGTGGGGCTACTTAAAGCTTTGTATTCCCATGATGTCCAGACTATATACTTATTAATATTCAAACACATATAAATTCATATATAAATCATAAGTAAGAGAGCACTAACTTTACATGTAATATAATTCAGTGACTTAGATGATTTTTGATGCATGCATTTTCATAGTATGAAGAAAGGATTATTATTCTCTAATCAAATACACATACACATGTATAAAAGATGTAAGCAAATACTGTGGTATTTATTTTTGGATGTGTGGGGGGACACCATGCAGATCGTAGGGGGTACTCATTAAAGTGATCGGGTGCGGCATTGAGGTATGATATATATAAAAGATAAAGGCATCACCCTTTAATGGACCTAATCATCTGATAAGGACTCCTAAGGCATTATAGGTCTTCAAATGTCTGGAGATTTTTTTCTACTTTATATGGATGAATAAAGCAGAGTTTATATTAAATTGGGTTCTAAAATTCTCTATGGAGGCAAGCCTCTATAGTTAATTACATCATAAGGAAGGTGAATTCTTTAGGAATACTCTCGATTAAAGTAGACAATTACGGTCTCCAAAGATTTCGAGGTTAGATTGTCAAAGGATTGGTTATATTTGGAAAATCAAATGAAAAGTTCAAGGAGAAGAATTTTTTAGAATCTAAGGGCAGGAAGTAGGAAACACTTATGATACTAGGAGGCCTAGTGAGCATTCCAATCAATCCTATAATTGAGCTTTATGTATTTGAAGTTGAAGAAAATTATTTGTTATAGTTAAATTTTATTAGATTGCTAGGGCTTATAATCCACCAACATAAGATTGTGAAAATATATAAGAGATAAGAATTTAAACTTGTAGCCCAAAAATAGCAACCTCGGATCCTAAATCTAATCGATTTTAGCATAAGTTAAAGCATAACCTAAATCTAAGCGAAGATGGGCATAAGGTTTACCTCCACAAGAGAAGATAAACCACCCGACTATTAGGCTTATAATCGTCTAGAGTAACCGCCAGCTAACTTCTCCAATGATTTTAAAATAATGAGGTATGGTCATATGAAATTGCAAGATAGTTGGGCTATTATTTATTTAGAAAAGAGACTAAAGTCGTTAAACCCACTCCCTAGGAGACTAGAGCATGAGTGGTATGAGAAATGACTTAATCTATAAATATAAAATCTTTTCAAATTTTATTCAATTTTAGACATATCATTTTGACAAAGGCTTTAGGATATTAATGTCTACATGCATGATGAAATAAGGTTGTTGGCTAAATCAATAAGAAATGGGTATTTTTCAATATAAGGGATGCCCTCATAGGTCAAGCATTCTCTTATCGTGCAAAGATGAAAATCTCCTATTTTCAAGAGTGAAATAATATTCATGCATGATGTGAGACTTTCAACCATTCAGCTAAGGGTTGCTAAATATTTTAATTATCTTATTTAATGCCTGAGCTTTATGATGAGGTTATGAATTATTTAAAATATAGTTATGAGAGATTAATTGGGGTAGAAAATTTATTTTACCCTAAGAGTCTTAAAGCATCCAGACCACACATTAAAGCATCAATCATTTAAGAAACTAAGAAAAGTATGTCATTTCTAATGCATAAACTAAATATAACATCTATCAATTTTGTAACTATTATAAAAGAATAACAGGCCGGTGCGGTTGGGTGTCGTCGTACATCCTGAAAAGAGAAAAGGTGGGTTGCTGAGCTCTACCCTTATACAACTTGGTATACGAAAGAATACTTATAATTTTATTTAAATGCTATGGGGTCTTCATTTCTTCACTCCTCCTTTGATTTGGATGTGCTTGCTTTAAAGGCATCACAGAGCAGCCGAGGATAAAATAGAGATTAGCTAAGCATACATATATTCCTAAGCAATTATATTTATGATTTGGACTTAGCAACCTGCACATGGGTATCCAAGCCCACCTATCCTACCTTGGATTATGCTTAGGGGTTTAAGTAACTTGTAAATAGAGTATTTATATTTATTTTAAGCATCTCCTTAAGCATAATATCCTACAAAAATCATGATTAGGTTAATATCGGCCTAACATCGAAGTCTACCAATCATATACCATAACATCTAGTCTAAAATAATACATCTCAAAATAAACCATACATCACACCATGCACCGTCATAGCTTAGGACTAAAATTGTGACTTAATTCTAATATGTGTGTTAAGGCTTGTGTGGTATATCTTAGCTAAGCATTAATGTTATAATTTTCTAAGTGTAGAAGACTTCCATTTAATATAAAGGGTTGATCTCACTTGAAGTTATTTAATTGATTTGAGAAATTTAATTTGTGTTTTCTTTTATTTCATATGATCATACTTAACAACTAAGTATTATGAAGAGAAGGAATAGGATTACCCTATTTCATCCCTATCTTAAGTCACTTTCTAAAATATATTGATTTAATTTAACACTACTTAATTAATGGCTTATTATAAATTTTGAATTAATCCTAATTTTAGGTTCACTTTAAATAAATCTATTTAATATGAAAGGCATCCTAAGATTAATCTAATTGAATTACTAACATATGACACATATCAATTCATCTATTTCCATCATAAATATCATGCATATGAATTTTAATCATAAGTGTACCTATACATGCAATATATGTTATCACACCTATATGATGAATGTATATATGTGTACTTAAAGTTTATACTCTTTTATATAATTGAATCATATTAGTTTAAAGCTCTATCTAAATTCTTATACCAAAATACATAGGAATGAGGTTAAATAGGTATGTGTCATTGTTAATCAGAGAAGTGAGATAATCAAATGACCTCCTTGGGGCTACTTAAATCCACATATTCCCGGGATGTCCAAACTATATACCCATTTGTATTCAAACATGTGTAAATTTATATACATGAATATGGAAAAGTAAGCTCCAAGATACATGATTAATTAATCCAATGGCTAAACAATTATGAATGCATGTATTTTCCTTTAAATAAAAATGAGGATTATCATTCTCTAACTAAATACACACATGCATGTATAAAAGACATAAACAAGTACTTATTTTTGTTAACCAGGGAAGTGAGGTAATCAAATGACCTCTTGGGGCTACTTAAAGCTTCATATTCTCAGGATGTCTAGACTATATACTCATTTTTCTTGAATACATACACATGTATTTATAATTAAGAAGATGAAAATCATGAAAAAAAATGTATTTTCTTTAATGGAATTATTTATGTATATGATTTAAAGCTCTATCTAATTTTTTATGTTAAAGATACATAAGAATGAAATCAAACAAGTACATGTTATTATTTAAACCAGAGAAGTGAGGTAATCAAATGACCTCATTGGGGCTACTTAAAGCCTCGTATTCTCAGGATGTTTAGGCTATATACCAATTACATTCATACTTATGTAAATCAACATGTGAATAAAGAAAATAGACTTCACTTCATACACTTAAACTATAAGCACATCATTTCTTATGCATTTATAACTAACATCATGAAACATATTACTATTCATTTATAGTCTTTTGAAAAATATATTTGTTATCTATTAGTGATAATAGTCACATATATGTTAAATTAAATCAACACATGCATGCTTACATAAAGGAAATCCATTTTACTTTACTTGATTTTGAAAAGATGGATGCATGAATCCAAATGACATACCAAATTTAACATGATTGGAAATAGAACAATCAAATATAAGCATGTGGTTTTATTCAATCAAATTAGTTTCTAAGGACAATCATATTAAATAAAATCATTTAAAGCAAACTGAAGCTTCTTTAATGTTATTTTTAGCTTCATATTTAATTTTAGTTAAGGGATGTAAGATGAAATTTGCTGATGCTAACCCATTCTCATGTTTGTAAATTAATTTGGTTTAATGAAATGTGATTAAGATGATTTTATGGATTAATTAGATTATGATATGTATTAAATTCATTAATTAACTCTTTCATATGTTACCTTAACATAGTTATCCAAATGATTGTGAGCCAACATGATATGCAAATGAATTGAAAAGTAAATTAGCAATGACCCTAGGAAATGAAAGGGGCTAATGCAATTAGCTCATAATTAATGGTTAATTAGATTAAGAAACTTAATTAAGTACTCTTATGGTTTTCCCACATATGTGGATTAACCATAATTTCTTAATTTCCTTTAAGTTATTAAACACCTAAAGATTCACCCCTCAAATAATTAAGATATGATGTGGTTTAAATTTTACTTTAACTAATTAAATAATTAATGAATTAATTAATTCTTAATTATTTTTTTTTTGAAAAGTGAAAGGAACTTAGGAAAAGAGATTATGAAAGAGGCCCCAACCCTTTTCCATAAGTCTCCTCACTATTAGACAATGATTAATGGCCTAATTAATTAATTAATCATTGTTCATGTGACCCTTAATTAAATTAAGAAAGTGATTAAAGCTTAATTAATTAAATTTTCTAATTAATTAACCGATAAATCTCAAGAAAATTAGGGGAGGAAGAGGTCATCCCCTTAAACAATCTCAGAAAGTCTGGGGTAAAATAATTAATTAATTATAGAATAATTAAGCTAATTAATTATCTAATTAAATCATAATTAATCCTTAATTATTATTCAAAATTAATTAAAGATATTTTTAATGAATTCCTCTCTGAAATACCTTTAAAATAAGCAT
This sequence comes from Cymbidium sinense, assembly GCA_021442155.1. Taxonomy (NCBI): domain Eukaryota; kingdom Viridiplantae; phylum Streptophyta; class Magnoliopsida; order Asparagales; family Orchidaceae; genus Cymbidium; species Cymbidium sinense. The sequence goes on from CM038216.1 coordinate 142,120,449, forward strand.
TTAATTATATTTTTTTGGATTTTTCTATGATTTGTTATAAAAATTTAAAGTTTAAATCATTAATTCTACTTAATTAAGCCTAATTAAGCCTAATCCTGTCGGTGCCACATGGCACGCTGATGTGGTGCATTTTTTACATAGTGTCGTAGGATTGGCTGGCTATTAAAGCGTGTATGAGTCAGCTTTGCCGTGGCTGACGATGGACGCGCTTTCGATCTCCGTCATTTCATCTCAGATTGGGCAGCGCAGATCGATCTCACAGTTAATAAGGAAATAAAATGATTTGATCTAGCAGATTTAATCACAATCGTCCATAAGTTTTAATCACGGAATGGATAGCCCGTGATCTATCATCACATGGGCAATGAAGGATGAAAATTGTCCGCCATTGCCCGGACAATCTAAGTTCACCTGAGCTCATATATGCTCGAAATGGATCCCACACCTTCATGACAATGATCAGAGGAGATCCAACGATCAAGATCATGTGACATTCAACTTTTCTTCAAAAAGCTCTAAAAATTTTTAAGAAAGTTCAGTTTCAATTGCATACCTTACTAGAGCTAATGGCTGACAGTTTACATGCTTGAGGAAGCTTCTCTGGTGGAGATGAAGCTTGTTGAACTATAATCGGGTTGATTCCACTCCGTATGCTCGGAAGACCAAACTACGTTCTTTGGAGGCTTGGCTTTATATCAAACTCAGGCTTCCGGTGGTCGAGAAGCTTGGGAAAAAGTTCATTTGTGTTCAATGAGGTGCGGGGGAGCATGTGGGCAAGAGGAATTTGGTTTTGGTTGAGAAACGGGGGAGTTTGATCAAGAATGGAGGCATCCTATTTTGGATGCCCTCGGGAAGGGGAATTTGGCAAGGAGAAGCTTTGGGAAGGCTCACGAGCTCACTAGCAAATTTAAAATCTTACTTAGAAACTCTTAGGAGTCGAATGCCTGTGAATGGGCTGAGAATTGGGGGGGGGTATACTGCTCTCCAATCGAGATTGAAGGATGGGATTGGCTCCCATTTTTTCGTTGGCCAGCCACTGCCAAAGTGCTAGAGTGGTTGCCATCACCTCCACATGGCATGATTGGGTTAGAAGAAGGCTTAGGAGGTGGCTTAAGGCAGCTTGTGGCCTCTTGGATCCATTGGGTTTCAATTTGTGAGGCAGGTGAGTTAACTCACCTCCCTTTGGTCTATGGAAAGCCTAGCTCACTTAGAGTGGGCTAGGTGGGCAAGTGAGACCCCATTTGGGGTGAGTGATGGTTGCCAAGGGGAGAGGGAAAGTGGACTTTGCCAATTTTGGCAAAGATCTCATGTAGAAAGCAAATCCAAAAGGGATTGCCTTTGGTTTGACCACATTAGGGTTTGGGCTAGTTTTGAGTTGATTCAAAGTGTGTTTGGGTCAACTTTGGTCAGCTCCCAAGGTGTCATGGGTTGGTTTCAAGGGATTTGGCTCAATTTGGGTCATATGAGTCACTTTGGGATATGTTGGTTAGGTTGACCATTGGTCAAATTGGGTCAAACTAAGGGTTGGGTGAAGTTCAAATGATGATTTAAAGTATTTTGGTTCAATTAGTTTCAATCAATTTGACTTAAGTTTGATTTTGGATCATTTGAATTCATATAAGTCAAATATGTCAAGTTGACCAATTTGACCAAATTGGCTAAATTGGTTTGGGTTCAATGTTGGTTCAAGTTTAATTGGTTAATTAAAAATGATTGTAGGCCTTGATTTGAATCAATTTAAATTTAATTTGGATTTTGGCCAATTTGACCCTTTAGGTCAATTTGGGCTAGTTGGGTTAGGTTGACCAATTGGTCAAATTGGGCTCAATTATGGCTTTGGTCAGGTTCAATAATCAATTTGAAATAAACTTGAGCCATTGATTATAATTAATTTTGGTTAGATAATGATTTGACCTATTTTGACCTTTTAGGCTAGTTTGAGTCAACTTGGGTCAAATGGCCAATTGGGTTTGATTTTGCTCAATTGATGGTTAAGTCATGTTCAATCATTGATTATGAATTAGTGAATCAATTATTTCAATTTATTTGATGTATAGTGAGTTTTGACTAATTTAGGTTTCATATGGGTTAAGGGTTGACCTGGTCAAATGACCAAGTTGACTTGTTTGACCCAATTCAAGGCAATTAATCATCCTAGGGTGATTAATGATCATGGTATGAGATTTGGATGGGCTTGGTTCAATCCAATTTGAGTTGAATTAGAACTTGATTCATGTGAATTGATGTGAATCAATGGTGTGAATCAATGATTATGAATTGGTGTGAATCAATGGTTCAATTTATTTAGTGTATAGTGAGTTTTGGCTAATTTGGGTTTCATATGGGCTAAGGGTTGACTTGGTCAAATGACCAAGTTGACTTGTTTGACCTAATTCAAGGCAATTAATCATCCTAGGGTGATCAATGATCATGGTTTGGATGGGCTTGGTTCAATCCAATTTGAGTTGGATTAGAACTTGATTCATATGGGTTCTTTATGCCCCTTTGGGTCAAGTGGACCTAAATAGGTCAATGACTAGGTTTTGGTTTGATTAAGGTTTAGTTGGATTTATATATGAGTTTAATATTGAAATATAAATCCAACTACAATCAAGTTGGGCTTCAATAAGTTTTGGTTCATTTGAAATTTTTAAGTCAAAATGGCTAAGTTGGGCTTGACTTGAGTTCACTTTAATTTGGCTTGATGATTGTAGGTTTTATTTATATTTGGATAGATGATTGAAGGAATGATTGATTCAAGAGAAAATCCATTTATTTTGGCTTGATTTAGATGGGTTTTGGCCAAGTTCAAGGAAATGGCTTAAAGGGCTTAAATTGGGGTTTGATTTGATTTTGGATTTGGTTTTAGCTATTTGAATTTATATTTCATTTATAATTGTGAATATAAATGAAGATATAAATGACTTATGAGAAAATCACTTGAGTTCAGAGTGATTTGGAAGCAAATTTGACTAAGCTCATAGAGGTAGGTCAAAAAGAGACTTAGAAGGAACTTGATTTAGTTTGATTTAGTTTTGATCATTAGAATGTGGGATTCATTTATATTTGTGAATATAAATGATGAAATAATTGATTCATAAGGAAAACAATAGAGTTTGGGTTGATTTGGGTTAAGATTTGGTTAAGCTCATGGAGGTAGGTCCATATGGCTTAAGAGGGGTCTTAACTTGATTTGATTGGATTTGGGTTTGGTTATTTAAATTTATAATTCATTTATATTTGTGAATATAAATGAAGATATAAATAACTTATGAGAAAATCACTTGAATTTGAAGTGATTTGGAGGTAAGTTTGGCTAAGTTTATGAAGGTAGGTCCATATGACTAAGCTTGGGATTTGATTGGATTTGGATTTAGTTTGATTAGGTTTTGCTTATTTGGTTTATATTTAATTTATATTTGTGAATATAAATAAATATATAAATGATTCATGAAGAGATCAATCCAGTTTGGCTTGAATTGGGTGGAGATTTGGCTAAGCCCATGGAATTCAATCATAAGGCTTAAGGAGGATTTGGGAGTTTGGTTTTGATTTTGGGTTTCAATCATTTTAAATTGAGTTTGAACTTGAATTTGATAAATGATTGAGGGATTGAATTGATCTTGGAGAAAATCAATTGAATTTGGATTGATTTGAATTTAGCTAGGGTTAAGCCCATAAGATGAAATCATAGGACTTGGGCAGGATTTTGAGCTTGGACTTGATCATGGGATTGATTGTGACTTTTAAAAATTTGATTTTGAATTTGGATTTGGATTTGGTATTTGAATTGAATTTGAGGCTTGATTTGAAAAGGAAAGCATGGATTGAGTTTAGGCTGTAGGGTAGGCAAGTCTTCCTAAATCCCTAAGGCTTAACCCACTCCTATGATTAGACCTTCTAAGTCTCTAAGCTTAGGTTAAGTATTCTCCTAATCACTAGAAGTGTCTTAAAACAGGAAACTCTTAGTGTCTATAATAGTCCTAGATCCATAATGAGGAGGTTGAGAACTCACTCCAAAAGTGAGGTCAACACATGCCTAACTTAGATCTTCAAAATTGATGTATGTGCGGATTTGAATGTTTTTCCTTTTGGCTGGGAATAATGTTGGGTAATCATGATAGTATCTTTCTTTTTCAATAAGGTTAACTTCAAACTTTGATCCTATTCTTGGTGTAAATGTTCACATCAAAAGTTTATAAAGTAGGAATAATAATATATTCAAATTTGAGTTTGCAAACGGCTACCTTTGGAGATGTATTTGACACTTTATTATGGTCTTAGGTAAAGCAGTCTTTAAACTATGAAAGTAACCTAACCAAGTCATTGGCATTTTCCTTCTAACTTATCATATATGGATGTTGGGAGGGTGGATTGACCCTCTTTATGTTCTGAGGTTAATTTCTTGAAACTTATTGGTTAATGATATAATTTCCTCCTCAACTTCAGGGAATGCATCTTCTACTTGAAAGTCTTCAAAATTCTTTGAGAAAATAGGTTGACTAGGCAAAATATGATTTTATCGCTTCATTTGAAGGTTTATCTACAAGCGTTGAATCCTCTTTCGAGCTTGAAGAAAGAGATATGAAGTGAAAATTTGATATCTCATTATATATATATATATATATATATATATTGTTAGAGGTTAGGAGCAACTCTTAACTTCCAATCCTATAATAATATCATGAGATAGTAGAATTTGAGTCAATGAGCTCGCATACCTACTAAGTTTTTAGTCATATCATACACAAATCATCCTTTTAGAATTTTTTCATTGCTATATAATTTCAGAAACTTGTCAAAATTTGACTCAACATTTATTTCATATATTATTTTCTCTTTTTTTCTTGAATTTACACCTCATACACATGATTCATCCTTTGGATTCCAAATCAATGTGTATTATTGGTGCTTTACTTTTCTCTTTTTCTTCTTTTTTTTAATTTCATTTTTTTCTTTCTCTATTTTTTTAGTCTTTGTTTATATTGTGTTCCCTCAAGGAGATTGTTTCTTTTATTTTCCATAAGATATTCTATGTTAAGTATGACTTGAGGTAGTTGCCCCTAACTAAGCAAGGAAGAATCAAGTTAAGTTCCAATCAAACTTTTCTATCTCTTTAGAGAAGGTGAGGGTTCACTTATTATTTATCTTAGTGGCAACCTTCCAAGATAGTTTGAGACCTTAAGATTAACCTTCAAAAAAAGTTTGATGCTCTTATTTTGGATTGTGAGGTGTATCTTAAGAAGGATTTAGAATTTGATTATTTCCAATGAATGGTTTGCTTCTTCCTATGGTGTTGATCAAAGTGATAGGACCCTCACTTCAACAATTGACTTATGTGATATCTTATGAAAGAGAGGTAGAATTGATGTCTATCTACTCTTTTTGGTGCCCAAAGTTTATCCTATTAGACCTTTAAAATCTGATGATTCTAACTCTTTATTGATAGTGACACCATGAAAGCTTAGAATTGGGGCATCTCTACCTGAGTTGAAATCATTAATGACATCAAGTCCATCAGTACTCTATTTTAAAGATTACGATCATTATTCTGAGAGTTATTTTCTTTTGGGAATTAGGATTCAAGTCATTTGAGTCATACTTATCTGGAATAGATAAGACATACTCAAAATTTTTGTCAGTTCCATTCTTGGCTCCTAAAAAAACCTTTATGGCCTTTCTCCTTTAGGGTGAGAATTCATATTTTGGTTTTAAGTTGAATTCCAACATAATTTTTTCTTATTAACCAAAACTTTATGACCAATAATAGTGAATATTGCATTATCATAAGTCATCTTAAGGTTTTAAGCTCTATATCAAATTTGATTTAGACATTCTTGATAGATTTAAAGAATTTGGAATTTGGGCCCACACTCATCAAATTTGAATGATAAGAGGGTTCAAATAATTAGATTTTGATTTGGAGAGATTTTGAATAGAATTTCTTTGAAACCTCACTAATCAAATGTTGATATGACTATTGGTTCAGAGAGCTTTGACTAAGACTTAAGAAATTTTGGAACCTTACGATGGTGAAATTTTATATATCTCTGCCTTCATCTATCCCCTATTTTGGAAAGAGAAGGACAAATAAAAATAGAAATATATAAAATATGCCTTGTCGGGATACCATGCTGATCCACAGATGTTCTTATTAGGGTGATCAAGTACAAAATTGAGGAAATGTGTACTATCTCGAGATATAGAAGTCACCACGCTATAATGGACCTAATCACCTCAATAAGGACTCCTAAAGACTATGGGTCTTCGGAATGTACCAGAGATTCTTCCCCTACTTTACATGGAAAAGTAAAGCATGATTTATTTAAAACCGAGTTCGTTAAGTTCCCTACAGGAGCAAGCCCCCATAGTTAATTACATCCCAAAGAACAGGATTCCTTAGGAATACTCTCGATTAAGATAAATGATTATTATCTCCAATGATTTTTGAAAGGTAGGACTATCAATTGATTGGTTTATTTTTAGAAAGTCAAATGGGATCGATCAAGAGAAAGGAATTCTTATCGAAGCCAAATGAAAATAAGTAGGGGGTGCTTAAGATATCAGGAAGATTAGTAAACACCCAAAACTATCCTATTATTGGGCTTTACATTTTTGAAATTGAATTAATTTATTTGAGTTAAATTTTTATTAAAAATGTAGAGCTTACAATTCCATAGTACAAGGTTATTGAAACACTTAAGAGGTGAGGATTTATGCTTGTAGCCTGCAAAGGGAAGTAACAATCTCTGAACCTAAATCTAAGGAGTTTTGGCAAAGGCCAAAAAGCATGACCTAAATCTAAGGCAAAAATGAGTATTTGATTTACCTCCACAAGAGAGGATAAACCACGGACTTGGACTAACGCCTGGCCACTAACCAACCTCCTACGATTTTAAAATATGTAAGCAAGTCAAATGCTTTTGCAAGATAGCAAAGCTATTATTTATTTAGAAAGAGGCTAAGTCCTTAAACAAACTCCCTAAGAGACTAGATCATGTAGGGCGTGCTTTAATGACTTAAATCTAATAAAAATTTTATTACATTTTATTTTTATTTTTATTTTTGGACAATCAATTTGACACGGGCTTTATGATTTATATGCTTAATGTAAGAGAAATTAAATTATGGGCCAAAATCAACAAGATGAAGGAGGTGTGATTCCACCATGGCTCTCATAGGTCAAGTCAAGTTCTCTAGCAAAGGTGGAAGCTCTCCAATCAAGAGTAAAATAATATACTTTTATGCATGATGTTAAAAAAGTAAGAGAACATCCAGCTAAGGGGTTGCTAATTCTTTTATCTTATTTTATAACCTAATTTTTAGGTGAGGTTATGAGTTGTTTATAAATTTTTTTAATTTTAGTTATTTAATTGGATAGAAAATTTATTTTTCATAAGAGCCTAATCGTCATCCAGGCCATACATCAAAGCAAGGAATAAACTAGGAAAAAGATGTCATCTTAATGCACAAGCTAAACAAACATCAATCATTTATAAAGCTACCACAAAAGAATAAAAGGCCATTTCTCCACCGCATAAACCCGAAAAAAATAAATTGGGTAGCCGAGCTCTACCCTTATACAACCTGGATTACAAATGAGTTAATTACAATTAAGCAAGGAATTCATGTTATGGGGGTCTTCATTCTTCTTTTTTTATTTCTTCTTTCTTCTTTCTTCTTTTGTTTGGTTGGAATGTGGTTGCTCCAATGGCTTCACATGGTACACAAGACATGATCTTATGACCAATGCTAATCCTCATCCCCATCACAATCATTCTAAAATCCTAATTATAAAACTACATGGAAATGGGAAAAGGGAAATTTAACTAACACCTGTAAAATAGAGGTTAGCCAAACAAATCATACAATCCCAAGAATGTATATATATAAATTAGACTTAGCACCCCACACATGGGTAACCAAGTCCACCTGGCCTATTTTGGATTATTATGCTTGGGGTATAAGCACGCAAAAAAGCAATTATATTTTTCCCTTAAGCATAATCTCCGCAGAAGATAATGGTTAGACTAAGATCACCTACCATTCACCACATGCACCCTAACATCCGGACTAAAGTAAAATATCATAAAATAAAAGCAAACATCAAACCCACCTAACATAAAGCTAAAAATGATGACTTAGCCTAATGTGCTATTTAAGGTTTGTGGTATTAGCTAGGCTTTAAGGTTGAAGTTTTTTAAGTATGAAAATGTTTAAATTAGAGGGTTTGTTTCATGTAAGTGATTTATTTACTTTGGTTGATTTTATTTTGTATTTTTATTTGGTTTAAGTGAATCTTACAATTAATTACTAAGTTGTAAAGAGAGGAAAATAGAAGAGAACTTCTCTTTCCTCCCTACCTTAAGTAATTTCTAAGGTAGATTTATATTTGATTTTTACTTAGTGAATATTTTATTATGTGTTTTAATTAATCCTATGTTTATATTTTTCTTAAACAAACCTATTCAAAAAGAAAGGGCATTTTAAGATTAAGTAAAGTGAAATGCTATCACAAAACACACATCACTTCATTTCTTTCCTAACATGTGTAACATGCATATGGATAAATCCTAAGCATATCTATACGTGCAAATGAAAATATTTAGCACACTTTATTGATGAATGCTAAGAGAATTTGTTTGAGAAATTTGAATATTTTTATGATGCATGATTTTGTTAAGTAAAAAAAGAGGGATTCTTTTATCCATTTTTCATATGCACACATATATGTATGAAAGACATAAGTGAGTATGACACCATTATTAGTACCAGGGGCGCAAGATATAAGACCTACTTAGGGCTACTTAAAGCCTCGCAACCCGGATTGTCTAGACTAATATACCACTTTTCTTAAAAACATATACATGTACAAAAGAAATGAATGGAAAAAGAAAGATGCAAAAGTTTGTGTTTATTTGTTTGATTTATTTATGTAATTTATATGTGTAAGTGTGAATTTCCTTCTTAAGTAATAACATAGGAATGGCTTTAAATAAGTGTTGTGTTCTTTTCAAATGAACTATACACTTTACTAAATCCTAATCAAAACTATGCTAAAAGAAAAGAGAAGAAAGCCACACTATGCACATCTTTGTATTTTTACTCATGTGCAAGCTCATAAATAATTATTTGTAGCATACCTTTCAATTTTGATAATTTATTTATAAGTTTTGAAAATAATTTTAGATTTAATAGTGATAAGAGCCATTCATATTCTTACTTTAGCCAAAACATGCAAATTGACATAAAAGAGATATTTCATTTTTAATTTGATTTTTAAAAAGGATGAATGCATGAATTTCATATGACATACATATTTAGCATATTAGGAAAGAAATAAAGTGATGAAAGTATTGTAAGTTCTTCCACCCTACTTAATTCCTAAAGACAATCCTATGAATAAGATTATTTAAAGTAAATCCAATTTATTTTAAGGAGAGTTTGGATTTTATTTGAGTTTAATTTTAATTTGAGAAATGTGAGATGAGTTTGCTGGTCCTAACCCATTTCCCCATGTGTGAGTTATTTAAGCTTAATTTTTAGGTGATTAGATTAATTTTATGCTTTGGTTAGGTAAATGTGTGAATTAAGTGTGTTAATTACTCCTTACCTATGCCACTTTAACATATTTAATCACATAATTATGAGCCAATGTATGACATAAAACTACACAAGGAATTTAAATCAGCAATGCACCTAGGAAAGAAAGGGCCTAATGCAATTGGCTCATAATTAGTGATTAATTAAGTTAAAGAGTTTAATTTAAGTACTTTCATAACCCTTCCCACACATGTGGGTTGGATTTTGATTTTCTTAAGCTACTTAGGTTATTGAACACTTTGCACCTACCTAAGATGAATTGATTAAGTTCTGGAATGTTTTGAAAATTTTATCAAGTTAATTAGGTAGGTGATTAGTGGGTTAGCCATTAATTAAGTTTGGATTAAGGAAGGAAAGGGGTTTAGGGAATGGTTTAGGAAAAATTCCCCAAATCCATTCCATAAAATGCAAGGCTTAATTAACTTGAAAGGGGATTCACATGCTTAATTCTTAATTACATAAAGAGGGTGATTAAGGATTCATTACATGATTTCCTTAATTAACTCATCAATAAATCCCAAGAAAATTAGGGGAGGCAGAGGTCATCCCACTAAATATATGAGAGAAATTTGAAATGAATAGATGAAATAATTAGGGAGTAATTAGGGTGATTAAGTTTTCATTAAATTCTAATTGAGGAAAATACACTATTCAAAATTTATTAGAAATATTTTTAGATTATTATCCTAAGAAATATCTTCACATTGCATTTTACCTTATATTTTAATTATTTTTCTAGAATTAGTTATGGTATTTTAAAGTTTCCATGATTATCTATTAATTAAATATCCTAATTAAGTGATTAATCCCATCGGTGCCACGTGGAGGCTAACACGGCGTGCGCTGTCCACGTGGCACAACGAGAGAGATCACTTAAGTTGTCAGATCATTGCACCGCATCAGTGGCGGTGCTACGTGCTTTCTCCTCACTCGTCCGATCAAGGATCGGACGACTGAGATCAAGCCCGCGGTTCTTAAGGGATTAAATTAGGGATCCTATGCATCTTGATCATGACCACCCATCCAAAACACGCGGATGGACGACCCATGATCCGTCCTTGAGCTTGCCTGTAAGAAATGTCCACCATCCATCTTCCATGGCATGATCCAAGCTCGATTGAGTTTGGATTGAGCTCAAACTCAATCCACACCATCATCATGCAAGGGGAGGAAGATCTAGCGGTCCACTTCACTTGGGATAAAACTTTCCTTTACAAAGGACCAAATAAAATTAAAATTATGCTTGGTTTGAATAATACCTCACCGGAGGCTATCACCGACACTCGAATTCGATGAGGTATCTTCGTCTAGTGGAGACGAAGCCCTGTTGAAAGTTTCAAGTCTTGGGATGGAGTAGATCTTTCTATGGACCAAGATTACCTTTAAATCCTTGCAGCCTTGATCGAAGTCCCACTTCCCTTGCCTTGAGAACTTGGATTAAGCTTTAGGCAAGTTTGATTTAGTCCTCTGATGAAGCTTGCAAGAGGAATTAGCATGATATTGAGTAATGAGCAAGTAGAAATTGCCTTAGCTTCCCTAATTTTTGATTTGAAGGAATCAAAAAATGGAGAATGCCAAATGCTTGGGGATTACTTAAGGGAGCTTGGGAAGATGGAGGGAGGTCTCTCTCAGTCAATCGAGTGTGTGTTATGGAATGAAGTGGAATTAGGGAGAGTATATCTCCCCCTAGGTGAATCGAATGACCGTGAAGAGTTTTATCATTTTGATCCAATTCACTCTATTCAATCAGTTTGTTAGGATGTTAGGACTTGCACATGGTTCAGTTTTGAGTGTGGAGTGGAGTAGTGAAGCTCCCATGTGCTTTAATTGAGTGGAGGAGGGATCCCATGTGCTCAATTCCTAAGTGGGTGGTCAGTTTGGTTTGGCCATTGGGTTGGGTTTGGCTGACCCAAACCCAATGTGTCATGTGCACCATGTCCATTAGTGATCATTTGGTGCACTAAGAGGATGCCAAGTGTCCATGAAAAGGAATTGACCAAATTCCAAGTGGTTTTGATTTTAGGTTACCCTATGGTCTAGGGGTAAAATGGTCATTTGACTTAGATTTCAATCCGAATATGTTTGGTATGATTGAAAAATGGGTTAGGCCAAGTTTCAATGAATTTGGAGTTGATTTGATATGATTTGGCTCATGTTGACCCATTTAGGTCAAAATGGGTCAACTTGGGTCAAGTTGACCAATCGGTTAAATTGGATCAAACCAAGGGTTAGGTCAAGTTCATATGACCATTTGAAATGTTTTGGCATCATTGGTTTGGTTCAATTTGATTTATTTTTGGATTTGGTTCATTTGATTTCATTTAGGTCAAATGGGTCAAGTTGACAAATTTGACCCATTGACCTATTTGGGTTAGGTCATGGGTTGGTTTATGTTTGGTTAATCATTTGAAGTGGATTGGAAACTTTGTTTCCAATCAATTTTGTTTATATTTGTATTTGGCTTAATTTGACCTTTTAGGTCAAGTTATGTTCAAGGTCAATTGGGCTAGGTTAGGTCTAATTAGCCAATTGGGGCTTGGTCAAGTTCAATAAGTGATTTGGAATGAACTTGACCCATTAGTTTCAATTAATTTGGCTTAGATCAAGTTTTGATATATTTTGACTTTTTAGGTCAAGTGACCAATTGGGCCAAGTGAGGCTCAAATGATGACTTGGTCAAGTTCAAACATTGATCATGAATGAGTTTTGATCAATGATTTTGATCAATTTGACCTATGGTGGATTTTGGCTAGTTTAGGTTTCATTTTGGCTAAGTGTTGACTTGGTCAACCCTTAAGTTTGACTTGGTTTGACCCAATTTGAGTGATTGATCATCTCATGATGATTGTTGCTCACAATGTGAGGCTTAGGTGAGTTTAATTCAATCCAATTTGGGTAGGATTACAATTTGGCTCAAAAAAGGTACTTTAGGTCACTTTGGGTCAAGTGAGCCTAAGTGGGTCAATTGACTTGATCAAGGCTTGAATCAAGTTTGATTGAACTCACATATGGACTTATGATTGAAATATAAATCCATTTGCAAGTGATTTGAAGTCAAATAGGTTTTGATTCATTTGACAATTTCAAGTTCAAAAGGGTGAACATGAGTTTGACTTGGGTTTGATTTTTGAATTTAGTTTTGGTTTGATGATTGGAGTTTATGTTTATATTTGGATTCATGATTGAATGATCAATTGAATCATGAAGAAAAATCAAGGGTTTGGCCTAATTTGAAATTGATTTGGTTAAGTTCAAGATTTTGACTTGAAAGGTATATGTTGGATTTTGGTTGAATTTGGATTTGATTTTTGAATTTAGTTTTGGATATTTGAATTTATATTTCATTTATATTTGTGAATATAAATTAGAATATATATGGGTTATGAGAAAATACCTTGAATTTGAATTGATTTAGATTTGATTTAGGTTAAGTCTATGAGAGGGAATCAAAGGACTTAGGGAATATTTTGGAGTTTGGAATCCAATCATGGGCTTCAATCATAAGTTTCAATTATTTGGAATTGATTCATGATTTGAGAAAATCCATTGAATTGGTTCAAGGTTTGAGTTAGAGTTGGAGTTGATATGAATTTGGAGTTTTGACTTGGAAGAAGGAAGTGAGGATTTTGGTTCAAGCTATAGGGTAGACAAATTTTCTAACATCCCTAAGGCATAATCTATTCTTATGGCTTACTCTTCTAAGTCTCTATGATTAGGTTGAGTGTCCACCTAATCACTAGATATGTCTTAAGATAAAGGAACTCTTAGTGCCTAAGAGAAGTCTTATGTCTAAGATGGAGGGGTTGAGAGCTCATTCTAAAAATGAGGTCAACACTTACTTTTCAAATATTAATATGACAGTAGGTTCAAAAATTTAGGATTTTTTTATTTTTTATTTTTTAATTTTTTGAAAATAGAACTCTCACTTAACAAATTTAGGTATGTTAAATGGAGTTCAATTGTATGTTGGTATTGATTGTTGTGTGTTTATATGTGGTTTTATTTTGATTTTTGAAAAGGAAACTTTCATTTAACAAATTTATGTATGTTAAATGGAGTTAATTTTGTTTGAAAATATATTTTAAAATTTTGTTTGGAGAATGTCTTTACATTTTTAAAAGAAAATTTTCTTTTTTGTATTTGTTGTTTGATTTTGATTTTGAAATAAACTCACATTTAACATATTTGGCTATGTCAAATGAGGTCGGTTAATTTTATTTGAAAAAGGGTTTTGATATTTATTTTTTGAAGAAGAGGTTTTATATGATTTAATTTTTATTTTGAAAAAGGAACCTTCACTTAACAAATTTGGGTATGCTAACTGGGGTTCAATTAATTTTATTTTGAAAAGGATTTGCAAATTTTTGGAGAAAAGATTTTTGTATTTATTTAATTTTGATTTTAAAGAGAGAGCCTCCATTTAACAAGTTGGATTATGTTAAATGGGGTTCATATGATTTTTATTTTGAAAAGGCTTTTGAAATTTTTTCTAAAAGATGTTTTTATTTTACTTTGGATTTTATTAAAATTTTGTTAAGCATGGGATGAGCCTTGCTTCACTAAGCTAGTTGTAAGAAGTTTTAAATTTTATGTTTGGTTATTTTTCCTTGTAGGTCCTAAAACCTAAAGGATGTTGGCTCGCTTTGCTTAAGGATGAAATAAGCTAAGTGCCAATGGAAAGAAGGATAGTCTTGGGCTTATATAAAATATAAGTCCACTGTCGATGCTTGGAGATAATAATTGTCTATTAGAGATGGGGAAATGAACTATCCCTAGTGGAGTTGCCAGAAAAATTTGTGGTGTTTATTTTTGGATGTGTGTTTGTGTGTGTGTGTGGGGTGACACACAGATTGAGGATATACTCATTATAGTAATCGGGTGAGTCATTGAGGTATGATGTACTATCTCTAAAGATAAAGGCATCACCCTTCAATGGACCTAATCACTTGATAAGGACTCCTAAGATATGATGGGTCTTCGAATGTACAAGAGATTTTCCCCCTACTTTATATGGATGAGTAGGGTTTATATTAAACTGAGTTCTAAAGTTTCCTATGGAGGCAAGTCTCCATAGTTAATTACATCTTATGAAAGGTGAATTTCTTAGGAATACTCTCAATTAAAGTAGACAATTAGCATCTTCAAAGATGTCAAGGTTAGACAATCAAATGATTGATTATATTTGGAAAATCAAACAGGAAAGTTCAAGGAGAAGACTTATTTTTAGAATTCAATGGTTGGAAGTAGGAAACACTCATGATATTAGAAGGCCTACTGAGCATTCCGATTTATCCTATAGTTGAGCTATATGTATTTGAAGTTGAAGAGAATTATTTGTTAAAGTTGAATTTTATTAGATTGCTAGGGTTTATAATCCGCCAACATAAAGTTATGGAAATACCTAAGAGGTGAGGATTTACTCACTGATGGAAATAGCAACCTTGGATCCTAAATCTAGGAGACTTTAGCATAAGTTAAAGCACAACCTAAATCTAATCGAAGATGGGCATAAGATTTACCTCCATAAGAGAGGATAAATCACATGACTGGCTTACAACCGCCTGGAGTGGTTGCCAGCTAACACCTCCTACGATTTTAAAATCATGATGTTCGGTCATACGAAATTGCAAGATAGCTGGGTTATTATTTATTTAGAAAAGAGACTAAACTCCTTAAACCCACTCTCTAGGAGACTAGAGCATGAGTGGTATGAGTAATGACTTAATCTATAAATGCAAAATCTTTTCAAATTTTATTCCATCTTAGATGCATCATTTTGATAAAGGATTTAAGATTTTGAATTTTATATGCATGATGAAATAAAGTTGTTGGCTAAATCAGCAAGAAATGAGTGTTTTCCAACATAAGGGATGCCCTCATAGATCAAGCATTCCCCTATTGTGCAAGGATGAAAATCCCCAATTTTCAAGAGAGAAATAATATGTTTGATGATGTCATACATTCAACCATTCAGCTATGGTGTTGCTAAATCTTTTAATTATCTTATTTAATTTTTAGGCTTTATTGTGAGTTATGAATTGTTTAAAAAGTAGTTATGAGTGATTAATTAGGCAGAAAGTTTATTTTACCCTAATCGTGTCCAGACCACACATTAAAGCATCAATCATTTAAGAAACTAAGAAAAGCATGCCATTTCTAATGCACAAACTAAACATAACATCAATCAATTTTATAACTATCTCAAAAGAATAACAGGTCGGTGCGGTCGGGTGCTGCGGTACATCCTAAAAGAGAAAAAGGTGGGTAACCGAGCTCTACCTTTATACAATATGGTATATAAAAGAATAATTACAATTTTATTTAAATGCTATGGGGGCCTTCATTTCTTCACTTCTCCTTTGATGTAGATGTGCTTGCTTCAAAGACATCAGGCACCTGAGGACAAAACCTTCTGGCCATTGCTCATCCTAATCCCCCATATCACTAATCATAATTCCTATTGCAAAATTATATTTATATAGAAAAAAATAAATCTAACTACATCTGCTAAACAAAGGTTAGCTAAGCATACATACATTCCCAAGCAATTATATTTATGATTTGGACTTAGCACCCTGCACATGTGTAACGAAGCCCACCTGTCCTAGCTTAGATTATGCTTAGGGGTTTAAGCAACCTGCAAAGAGAGCATTTATATTTATTTTAAGCACCCCCTTAAGCATAATCTCCTACATAAAAGTTGATTAGGCTAATATTAGCCTAACTTCTAGTATACGAAGCATACACCATAACATTCAGTCTAAAATAATACATCACAAAATAAAATATACATCACACCATGCACCGTCCTAGCTTAGAATGAAAAGTGGTGACTTAATTCTAATGTGTGTGTTAAGGTTTGTGTTGATGTCTTAGCTAAGCATTAATGTTATAATTTTCGAAGTGTTGACTTCCATTTAATATAAAAGGTTGATTTCACTTGAAGTTGTTTAATTGATTTGAGAATTTTAATTTGTGTTTTCTTTTGTTTCATATGATCATACTTAAAAACTAAGTATTATGAAGAAAAGGAAGAGGATTACCCTCTTTCATCCCTATCTCAAGTCACTTTCTCAAATATATTGATTTGATTTAGCTCTCTTTAGTTAATGGCTTATTACACATTTTGAATTAATCCTAAAGTTAGGTTCACTTTAAATAAATCTATTTAATATGAAATGAATCTTAAGATTAATCCAATTGAATTACTAACACATGACACATATCAAATCACCCATTTCCATCACAAATATCATGCATATGATTTTTAATCTTAAGTGTACATATACATGCAATATATGTTAGCACACCTATATGATGAATGTATATATGTGTTCTTAAAGTTTATACTCTTTTATATGATTGAATCATATTAGCTTAAAGCTCTATCCAAATTATTATTCAAAAATACATAGGGATGAGGTTTAAAAGGTACGTGTCATTGTTAACCAGAGAAGTGAGGTAATCAAATGACCTCCTTGGGGCTACTTAAAGCCTCGTATTCTCGGGATATCCAAACTATATACCCATTTGCATTTAAACATATGTAAATTTATATACATGAATATGGAAAAGTAAGCTCCAAGATACATGATTAGTTAATCTAATGGCTAAACAATTATAAATGCATGTATTTTTTAAATAGAAAATAGGGTTATCATTCTCTAACTAAATACACACATGCATGTATAAAAGACATAAATAAGTACGTGTCTTTGTTAACCAGGGAAGCGAGGTAATCAAATGGGCTCCTTGGGGCTACTTAAAGCTTCGTATTCCTGGGATGTCCAGACTATATACTCATTTTTCTTGAATACATACACATGTATTTTTAATTAAGAAGATGAAAATCATGCAAAGATTGTCTTTTCTTTAATGGAATTATTTAGGTATATGATTTAAAGCTCTATCTAAATTCTTATGTTAAAGATACATAAGAATGAAATCAAATGAGTATGCACTATTATTTAAACCAAAGAAGTGAGGTAATCAAATGAACCTCTTGGGGTTACTTAAAGTCTCGCATTCCTGAGATGTCCAGGATATATACCCGTTACATTCATAGTTATGTAAATCAACATGTGAATAAGGGAAAGAGACTTCATTTCATACACTTAAACTATAAGCACATGCATTTCTTATGTATTTATAACTAGCTTCATAACACATATTATTATTCATTTATAAGCTTTTAAAAAATATATTTTTGATCTAATAGTGATAATAGCCACACATATGTTAAATTAAATCAACACATGCAAGCTTACATAAAGAAAATCCATTTTACTTTACTTGATTTTGAAATGTTGGATGCATAAATCCAATTGACATACCAAATTTAACATGATTGGAAAGAGAACAACCAAATATAAGCATATGATTTCATTCAATCAAATTAGTTCCTAAGGATAATCATATTAAATAAAACCATTTAAAGCAAATCAAAGCTTCTTTAATGTTATTTTTAGCTTCATATTTAATTTGAGTTAAGGGATGTGAGAAGAAATTTTCTTATCCCAACCCATTCCCATGTTTGTAAATAAATTTGGTTTAATGAAATGTGATTAAGTTGATTTTATAGATTAATTAAGTTATATTATGTATAAAATTCATTAATTAACCCTTAAATATGCTACCTTAACATAGTTATCCAAATAATTGTAAGCCAACATGATATGCAAATGAATTGAAAAGTAAATTAGCAATGGTCCTAAGAAGTGAAAGGGATTTGATGCAATTAGCTCATAATTAATGGTTAATTAGATTAAGAACTTAATTAAGTACTCTTATGGTTTTCTCACAAGCATGCAATCGGTTGCTCCAGTGGTTCCTTGTTTAGGAGGATGTCAATCTCCGTGCTTTCTTCCTAACTTGACCATTGCACACCGAATGGCACCCCTTAGGTTGGTTAGCTCTACCCCACGGCTAGTAGACTATCCCTTTGGATTTATAAATCTAGGACAGGTCCAAACTGCTATTATCCCATTCTTAGTGGATCCATCGCACCTTGAGGGGATCCATCAAATTAAAACAAATGCAATTTAATCAAATGATATTATCTTGACTATTTTTGAGTTGATATAAGTCCTCTAGTGGCATTCATTCAGTAGTCGCCCCAGGTTGGGTTCGATTTGTTATGTCTGATAGATCACCCCAACGGTTGTCCCTCAATTTTAGAGATGTAAGTCTACTACGCTTTGTCTTTAACACAACCGTTGCATACCAAAAGGTACCCCTTAGGTTGATTAGTTCTACCATATGGCTAGTGGACTAGCCCTTTGGATTGGTAAATTTGAGGTAGGTCAAGGTTGACATAGCCCTTTCCCAATGTGATCCATCATAAAGCGACATGATTCATCTCAAAATTTAAACCTTAAATAAACAATCAACCAACTTCTCCTGAGGGAGACATGAATCATCTCAACCTCCCTAGTGGAATCAATCAAACTCAATTCAAACCTACATTCCCCAACGAGTGCATCTTTAAAAGAAATCTCATCAAATCTTGGTCCCCAGTGGATCCTTTCTCCCCAAAATCATACCAAACAACTCAAATTCTTATCCTCTATGGATTACCTAGACCTACTTCCCTAGTGGAAGGTTCACTAGCTTGATCCCTCAATGGATCCCTTCTTCCTTTCTTATGCCCTTTGAATAAGTGGAGTTGCATTGCACTAAGATCTTGATCCCTTCTCCATCTTCGGGTTTAGGAGTAGATCATTTCTGTTAGTGCTTGCATTCCTTCAGACGCTATTGATCATCTCGGTCAACTCCAATACATGCGGTGTACCTTGTCACTTACACCACACCTATTGGGCGCCCTTTGTTGACCTTACTTTTAGAGTAAGCTCTCAACTTTCTCATCATAGATCTAGGACTCTTGTAGTCACTAAGAGTTTATTAGTCGTAAGACACTTCTAGTGAGTAGGTGAACACTTAACCTAACCCTAGAGAATTAGAAGAGTTAGCCATAGGAATAGCTTGTGCCTTAGGGATTTAGGAGGACTTCCTACCCTATAGCCTAAACCTTACCCTTGCTTCCTTCTTCCAAACTAACTCAATTAATTTTCTCAATGACCAAATTCAAGTTCCAAAACCATCCCCAAGCCCTTTGATTTCATGTATGGACTTAGCCTCAATCAAATCTTAAATCAAATCCTAACTCAAATATCTAAATCAACTCAAAGTGATTGAAATCCATGATCAAATCGAAACTCTAAAATCCCTTCTTAAGTCATATGAACTTCCTTCATGTGCTTAGCCAAATCTTGATCCAAATCAACCTAAACTTGATTGATTAAGTCAACCATTCCTTCATTTATATTCACAAATATGGATGAAACCCACCCTCCAATGACCAAAAATAACTCAAACCAAATCAAAACCCAAGTTAGCCTTTTTGACCTACATTCATGAATTTGGTTAAACTTGCTTCCAAATCACTCCAAACTCAACTGATTTTCTCATAACCATTTATATATTAATTTATATTCATAAATATAAATGAAATATAAATCTAAATGACAAAAACCAAACCCAAATCAAATAAAATTTCCAA
The DNA here is from genome assembly GCA_021442155.1 of Cymbidium sinense. Taxonomy (NCBI): domain Eukaryota; kingdom Viridiplantae; phylum Streptophyta; class Magnoliopsida; order Asparagales; family Orchidaceae; genus Cymbidium; species Cymbidium sinense. The sequence continues at coordinate 142,140,610 of CM038216.1, forward strand.
TTTTAGCCTTCTTAGCCAATTTATCCAAACCAATTCAAAACTCATGGATTTCTTCATACTTCTATCATTCCTACAATCATTGACCCAAATATAAACATGAACCATAATTATCAAACTAAACCCAAGCAAACCCAAGTCAAGCGCATGTTGACCCTTTTGACTTGAAATTGTCATATGAACCAAAACTCATTTGGCTCCAAGCCAATTGCAATTGAATTTATATTTAAATCTAGGCCCATGTATAAGTTCAACCAAACTTGAATCAAGCCATGATCAAGCCAATTGACCCATTTAAGTCCACTTGACCTAAAGTGACCTAAAAGATCTTTTTGAGCAAAGTTCTAATCCAACCCAAATTAGATTGAACTAAGCCCATCCAAATCTCATATTATAACCAACAATCATTCTAGGGAGACCAACCACCTTGAATTGGGTGAAACCAAGTCAAACTTAGCCCTTGACCAAGTCAACATTTAGCCCAAATGAAACCCAAACTAGTCAAAATCCACCATATGCTAAATTGATTGGAACCATTAACTCAAACCCACTCATAATCAATGATTGAACATGACCAAACCCTCATTTGAGCCAAACTAAGTACAATTGGCCATTTCACCCAAGTCGACCCAAATTGGCCTAAAAAGCCAAAATGGGTCAAATCATGATTTAATCCAAATTGATTGCAACTAATGACTCAAGTTCATCCCAAATAACTTAGTGAACTTGACCAAAGCCATAATTGAGAACAAGTTGATCTATTGGTCAACTTGACCCAACCTAGCCCAAATTGACCTAAGGGGTCAAAATGGAAAAAATTCAAATTAATTATAAATTGAACCAAACCAAAGCCTACAATCATTTTTAATCAACCAATTGAACGTGACTCAACACCTAACCCAACCCAATTTGGTCAAATTGGTCAAATTGGTCAACTTGACCAATTTGACCCTTTTAAATCCAAATGAGCCAAATCCAAACCTAGGCCAAACCAATCCAAATTAATTGAACCAAAATATCCCAAATCATCATATGAACCTAACCCAAGCCTTGGTTTAACCTAATTTGACCAATTGGTCAACTTGACCCAACATAACCAAAATGAACCCATTTTGACCAAATGAAGCCAAATCACCCAAAACCACTTTGTGGAACCTTAGTGGCTAACATATCCCGACCCAAATGGATTCTAGGTCAGCTCCAAACCCAACCCAATCCATGGTGGACCCCACCAAGGGGATTAGCCATTGGATAAAGCCTTCCTCCCATGGGATCACCACTTTAACAAGCCAAAGCAACCTCCCATCACCATGGTAGCTCTCAAGTACTCAAGTGAGGCTCCACCTTACCCACCTAGCCCACCCTAGGTCGGCCAAGGACCAATGGAAGCTCAACTCATCCTCACTTAACCCAAACTGAGCACCCCATGGACAAAGGAGAAGGAAACTTTGCACAACAGCCCTTGAGGCTCCTCCCATGGCTCACTCCACTAAAACTGAGCCATGTGGAATTGGACATGACCCCTCTGACACCCTGAAGGTGGCCTACCATTGAAGAAAGCTTATCCATCCTATCCATCTCTCACGCATGCTTTTGGCCAATACACCCTCAATTCGAGTGGGAAAGGACACACTTCACACTCTCTGAGCTTAAGAAGCATTTTCAAACTCCCTCAGAGCATTTCCAAGAATCCCCAAGCCCTCCTCGATTGACATTTCTCACTCTGAGCAAAGCCAAAATAGGACACCACTCATCCAAGCAATACTGCCTCTCCACTAAATCAAATCCAAATTCCTTGCACCCACACCATCCCCATACTTTGTGAAGCCAACCGAATCTATTCCAAGCATTCCCAAGCACCGGAGACTAGAGTTCGATCAGAGCCAAGGCATTTGCATGCATGGATTAGTCAACTGAGCACTCTACCACAAATCAAGCTCAAAGCTCTTCAGCATGGCCTCGCCTTAACTAGTCGAAGCTACCTTCATCATTACACCGTCGAACATCAGCTTCGGTGAGGTAATTTTACAAATTGAGCCTTGTATGAAAAAATGGGTTGGTCTTTTATGAAAGAAATTTAAAAATCATGGATTTTTTACTATTTGATGTGTGCGTCTCCCATCCCCAAAGGTGTGGGAAGAATTTGGAGACAATCTAAGCTCGGGTGAGCTTGGATCAAACGAGAGAAGATGGATGACATCCACCTTTCATCACTCATGAACGGGATAGATCATGAGCCATCCATTCTGTGTGATTAGAATGAATGACTCTGATCAGACTCCACGGTAGATCCCTTGATTTCCTTCCTAAATCGTGAATCAAATCGTGATCGTCCGGTCTTAGATTGGACAGTCCCCAAAGAAAGCGTGTCCGTCGCCGTCTGAGTCAGCCTTCAGATGTGACAACTTAAATAGCAACTCTCGTGGCGCCACGTGAAAAGCGCTTTGCGTCAGCCGCTACATGACCCGATGAGATTAAGGCTGTAATTATGCCTAATTAATCCATTTTTAAGCCTGAAACTTTTAAAAATCATAAATAATTGTATAAAATCCAAAATATACAAACTTAGACTCATTTTGAAGATATTTTAGAGTATAATCTAGAAAAATCATTATTAATTGATTTTAAATAGTGATTTTAGCTTTATTAATGTTTAATCAAAAATTTAATTAGCTTACCCTTAATTAATCACCCAATTAATCTCAATTTTTTTATAGATGTTTAGGGAAATGACATCTGCCTCCCTTATTTTTTATTGATTGCTTAATTAGGAAAATCAATTGATTAAGCCCTAATCACTCTCTTAATCTAATTAATCATAATTAATGAATGAATAATAACTTATTTAATTATCTAAACCTAATCACCTATGTCGAACAGTAAGATAGCTTAGGGGATGTGATTTGGATACTTTTCCAAATTAATTTCCTAAGTTTTCTTTGCTTTTAAAATCAAATTAATTAATGGTTAATGAAATAACTAATTGATTAATTAATTAATTAACCTTCAAGATAAAAATAAAAATCTAATTGAATGTTTAAAATGACTTAGGGGTTAGGATTGGAGCCTTAACCTTGATACTTTTCCCTAATTTAATTTCATCATTCTAATTAATACATAATCAAAGTGTTTAATCAATTAATTAAAAGCTTAATGAAATTAAAATTTAAAATCAATTTATCCACACCTAAGCAACCTTAATTAATGTTGAGTAGTTCTTTGGGTGTTCAATAACCCAAAGTGAGAGATGATGAAATTATGGTTAGCTCAGATGTGCGAGAAAACCATAAAAGTAATTAAGTGAGATCCCTTAAACCTAATTAACTATTAATCATGAGCTAATTGCATTAGGCCCTTTTCATTTCTTAGGAGCATTGCAATTTTACTTTTCATGTGGTTGCATATCATGTTGGCTCATTATTAATTAGTTAATTAACTTAAGGTGATATAGGTAAGGGTTAATTAATTCACTTAATTCATACCCTAACCTAATCAAGACATAAAATCAATCTAATTCTTCTTCATTAAACCAAATTAACTTACACATGGGGAATGGGATTAGGATTAGTAAACTTCCTTCATATCTCCATAAATGGAATCAAACATAAAAATGAAATGACATTAAAGAACTTTGGTTTGTTTTAAATAGTCTTATTTAGTTTAATTGTTCTTAGGGCTTAGTTGGATTTGAACTTGTGTTGTTTTATTTCCTTCCAATCATGATAAATATTATATGCCACTTGTACTCATGCATTCATGTATTTCAAATTAATCAAATAAAAATGATTTTTTTATGTCAATTTGCATGTGTTGATTTAAATTATAAATATGCGAGGCTAGTATCATTATTAAATCTCAAAAATATTTTTAAAAGTTCACTAATGATTGAATATGCATATATTGTAAATTTAGTTGCATATATACATAGGAAATGCAAGTGAATACAAATATAGTGTATGAAATAAAGCCTCTTTCTTATGTTCATGCATTAATTTGCATAGGTAAGAATGTTAGCGAGTATATTAGTCTGGACACCCAGGGGATACGAGACTTTAGGTAGCCCCAAGATGGTCTTGTACCTTACTCCCTTGGTGTAAAATAATAGCGATATGCCTGCTTGATTTCATTCTTATGCATTTGGACATTAGAATTTATATAGAGCTTGTGGTGAAAATTTTATATATTATTGCCTTCATCTATCCCCCCTTTTGGAAAATAGGATAAATAAAAATAAAAATATATAAAATATGCCTTATTGAGATGCCACGCAGATCTGTAGATGTTCTTATTAGGGTGACCGGGTACGATATTGAGGAAAGGTGTAGTATTTTGAAAGATAGAAATTACCACTCTACAATGGACCTAATCACCTCAATAAGGACTCCTAAGGACTATGGGTCTTGTGAATGTACTAGAGATTCTTCCCCTACTTTACATGAAAAAGTAAATCATAGTTTATTTTAACTCAGGTTCCCTACAGTGGCAACCCTCTATAGTTAATTACATCCTAAGGAATAGAATTTCTTAGGAATACTCTCAATTAAGATAAATGATTGTTGTTTCCAAAGATTTCAAAAGGTAAGACTATCAATCGATTGGTTTATTTTTAGAAAGCCAAATGACATAGATCAAGAGGAGGGAGTTCTTCTCAAAACTAAATGAAGATAAGTAGGGGATACTTAGGATACTAGGAAGCTTAGTAAGCACCCCAAACTATCCTATAGTTAGGCTTTATATTTTTTAAATTGAATTGATTTATTTGAGTTGAATTTTTATTAGAAAGTTAGGGCTTATAATTCCATGATACAAGGTCATGAAAGATGCCTAAAAGGTGAGGATTTATGCTCATAGTCCACGAAAGGAAGTTGCAACCTCTGAACCTAAATCTAGGGAGCTTTGGCGAGGGCCAAAAGCATGACCTAAATCTAAGGTGAAAATGGGCATATGGTTTACCTTTACAAGAGAGAATAAATCACCCAACTGTTGGACTTACAACCGCTTGGGGGTGGCCACCAACTAACTCCTCCTACGATTTAAAATATGTAGTCAGGTCAAATGCTTTTGAAAGATAGCTAAGTTGTTATTTATTTAGAAAGAGACTAAGTCCTTAAACACACTCCCTAAGAGACTAGATCATGTAGGGCATGATTTAATGGCTTAAATATAATACAAATTTTGTTATATTTTATTTTTATTTTGGATAATCAATTTGACACAGGCTTTAGGATTCATATGCCTAAAGCATGAGAAATTAGATTATGGGCCAAAATCAGCAAGGTAAGGAGGTGTGTTTCCACCATGGCTCTCACAGGTCAAGCCAAGTTCTCTAGTAAAGGTGGAAGCCCTCTAATCAAGAGTGAAATAATATACTTTTTATGCATGATGTGAGAAAAGTAATACAACATCCAGCTAAGGGGTTCCTAAATCTTTTATCTTGATTTATAGCTTAATCTTTAGATGAGGTTATGAGTTGTTTATCTTTAGGTTGAATTGATTATATTAGATAGAATTTTTTTTCTAAGAGCCTAATCGTCATCCAGGCCATACACCAAAGTAAGAAAAAAACTAGGAAAAGATGTCATCTTAATGCACAAGCTAAGCAAACATCAAACATCTTATAAAGCTAGCACAAAAGAATAAAAGACCATTTGTGGTCGGGCTCCATAGCATAAATCCAAAAATAAATTAGGTAGCTGAGATCTACCCTTATACAACCCGGATGATAAATGAATTAATTACAATTAAGCAAGGAATTTATGTTATGGGAGTCTTCATTCTTCATTTCTTCTTTCTTCTTTCATCATTTGGTTCCTTCTTTTGGAAGGTTGGAATGTGGTTCCAAAGGCTTCACATGATACATAAAATATGGTCTTATAACCAATGTTTATCCTAATACCCCATAACATTCATTCCAAAATTTTAATTGCAAAATTACATGAAAATATGAAAAAAAATCTAACTAAAACTTGTAAAATTCCAAACATGTATATATGAATTGGACTTAGCATGGGTAACCAAGTCCACCTGGCCTATTTTGAATTATGCTTAGGGGTATAAGCACCCACACAATAAAAGTAATTATATTTTTATTACAATGTCCCTTAAGTACAATCCCCTATAGAAGACAACGATTAAACTAAGATCGTCCTACCATTCATTCATGCACACATCTACAACATAAAATATTACATCATAAAAAGAAAAATAAAACCATGCCACCCTAACCTAAAGCTAGAAGTAGTGACTTAGCCTAATGTGTGCACTATTTAAGGTTTGTGTGCTTAGCTAGGTGTTAAGGTTAAAATTTTCTAAGTGTGAAAGTGTTCAACTTAGAGGGTGGTTTCATTTAAGTATTTTAATTAATTTTTATTTTGTTATTTTATTAGGTTTGAATGAACCTACAATTAATTACTAAAAGTTATAAAGAGAGGAAATGAGAAGAGAACTTCTCTTTCCTCCCTTCCTTAAGTAATTTTTAAGGTAGATTCATATTTGATTTTGTTTAGTGAATGTTTTATTATGTATTTTAATTAATCCTAAGTTTAGATTTTTCCCTAAACAAACCTATTCAAAAAGAAAGGCATTTTAAGATTAAGTAAAGTGAAATACTATCACAAAACACACAACACTTCATTTCTTTCCCAACATGTGTAACATGCATATGGATGAATCCTAAGCATATCTATACAAGCACATGGAAATGTTTAGCACACCTTAATTATAAATGCTAATTAGTGTTTCTTAAGAAAATTTGGATGCTTTATGATGCATGATTTTCATTAAGTAGAAAAGAGTGATTCTTTTATCCATTTTTCATATGCATATTTACAAGTATAAAAGACATAAGTGAGTATGACGTCATTGTTAGCACCATGGGTGTAAGGTACAAGATCTACTTAGGGCTATTTAAAGCCTCACAACCCCGGGGTTGTCCAGACTAATATACCACTTTCCTTAAATACAAATGCATGTACAAAAAAAAAAATCAATGGAAAAAGAAAGATGCAAAAGTTTATGTTTGTTTGGTTTTGGTTTGATTATTTAGTTTATATGTGTGATTTGGAATCCCTTCTTATGTCATGACATAGGAGTGTATAGGAATGGATTTAAGCAAGTGTTATCTCCTTTTCAAATGGACTACACACTTTGCAAATCTTATACCATTCTATGTTAAGAAAGAGAGGGAGAATCACATAACATATTTTATATTCACATGCAAGCCTATAAATAATTATAAATAGCATACCTTTCAGTTATGATATTTGATTTATAAGTTTTGAAAATAATTTTGGATTTAATAGTGATAATAGCCATTCATATTCTTATTTTAGACAAAACATACAATTTGACATAAATGAAACATTTCATTTTTAATTTGATTTTTAAAAGACGTGAATGTATGATTTTCAAATAACATGCACATTTAACATACTAGGAAAGAAATAAAGTGATAGAAGCATGTAAATTCATTCACCCTAATTAATTCCTAAAGATAATTCTATGGAATAAGATTATTTAAAGTAAATCAAATTTGGTTTAAGGAAAGCTTGATTTGGTTTTGAGTTTGATTTCAATTTGAGAAATGTGAGATGAGTTTGCTGGTCCTAACCCATTCCCCCATGTGTGAGTTATTTGAGTTTAATTTTTAGATGATTAGATGGATTTTATATTTTATTTATGTTAACGTGTACATTAAGTTCATTAATTACCAATTACCTACACCACTTTAACATATTTAATCAAATAATTATGAGCCAATGTATGACATAAAATAACACAAGGAATTTAATCAACAATGCACTTAGGAAAGAAAGGGCCTAATGCAATTGGCTCACAGTTAGTAATTAATTAAGCTAAAAGGTTTAATTTAAGTACTTTCATAACCCTTCCCACACATGTGGGTTGGATTTTGATTTCCTTAAGTTACTTAGGTTATTGAACACCTAAGCACTTACCCAAGATGAATTGGTTAAGTTCTGGAATATTTTAAAAATTTTATCAAGTTAATTAAGTAGGTGATTAGTGGATTAGCCCTTAATTAAGTCTGGATTAAAGAAGGAAAGGGGTTTAGGGAATGGTTTAGGAAAAATTCCCCCAAATCCATTCCATAAACCTCTTCTTCACTAAAGCAAAGCATAATTAACTTAATAAAAGGATTAAACTACTATTCATATTTAATTAAGCATAAATACGTTAAGAGGGTGATTAAGGATTCATTATATGATTTCCCTAATTAACTCATCAATAAATCTCAAGAAAATTAGGGGAAGCAGAGGTCATCCCACTAAATACACTAGAGAAATTTGAAATGAAATAATTAAATAATTAGGATGTAATTTGGGTCATTAAGTTTTTATTAAAATCCTAATTGAGGAAAATACACTATTCAAAATCCATTAGAAACAATTTTAGATTATTCTCTTAAGAAATATCTTTACAATGCATTTTACTTTGTATTTTTTTATGATTTTTCTAGAATTAGTTATAGAATTATAAAGATTCAACCAATAAGGATAATTAATTAAATCTCTAATTAAATAATTAATCCTATCGGCGCCATGTGGACTGCTGACGCGGTGCACGCTTTCCACATGGCACGATGGGATTGGTCACTTAAGTTGTCTCATCCGGATGTTGCATCGTGCGCTCATTTCTCTCCTCATCCGTCGATCAAGATCGGGCGGTCTTGATCATGGTCCATCCAAAAAATGAGATCCATGATCCCCGATCCATCTCATGAGATGGCCACCGTCCATCTTCCATGGCATGATCCGAGCTCAATTGAGCTCAAACTCAACCTACACCATCATCATGCAAGGGGATGAAGATCTAACGATCCATTTCACTTGGGGTGAAACTTTCCTTCACAAAGGACCAAAGAAAATTCAAATTATGCTCGATTTTGAACAGTACCTCACTGGAGGCTATCACCGTCGCTTGAATTCGTCGAGGTAGCTTCACCTAGTGGAGATGAAGCTCTGTTGAAAGTTTCAAGCCTTTGGATTGAGTAGATCTTCCTATGGACCAAGTCACCCTTTAATTGCTTACGGCCTTGATCAAAGTCCCACCTCCCTTGCCTTTGGAGCTTGGGAGAAGCTTTGGATGAGTTCAATTCCCTGAGGATGCTCGGGAGGAATTAAATTGGAATTTTAAGTTGGAAATTGTTCCTCCCTATTTTTTGGTTTCAAGGATTCCAAAAATGGAGAATGTCGAATGCTTGGGGATTGTTTGAGGGAGCTTGGGAAGTTTGAGGGAGGTCTCTCTCAGTCAATCGAGTGTGAGTGTGTTCAATTCCAGTGGAATTAGGGGGAGTATATCTCCCCTTTGAAGGATTGGACAGCCATAAGCTCTCCTTCCATTTTTGATCAATTGATGAGATGGAATGAGTTTGTTAGGCTGTTAGGACTTGCACATGGTTCAATTTTGGGTGTGGAGTGGAGTAGTGAAGCTCTTATGTGATTTAATTGAGTGGAGGAGGGATCTCATATGCTCAATTCCTAAGTGGGTGGTTGGTTTGGCTATTGGGTTGATTTTGGCTGACCCAAACCCATTGGGTCATGTGCACCATCCTCATTAGTGACCATTTGGTCCACTAAGAGGATGTCAAGTGTCCATCAAAAGGAATTGGCCAAATCCCAAGTGATTTTGATTTTAAGTTACCCTATGGCCTAGGGGTAAAATGGTCATTTTGATTGGATTTCAATTTGAATATGTTTATAATGATTGAAAAATGGGTTAGGCCAAGTTTCAATGAATTTGGAATTGATTTGATATGATTTGGCTCATATTGACCCATTTAGGTCAAAATGGGTCAACTTGGGTCAATTTGACAAATTGGTCAAATTGGGTCAAACCAAGGGTTGGGTCAAGTTCATATGACCGTTTGAAATATTTTGGCATCATTGGTTTGGTTCAATTTGATTTATAGTTGAATTTGGTTCATTCAATTTTATTTAGGTCAAATGGGTCAAGTTGACCAATTTGACCCATTTGTCTTATTTGGGTTAGGTCATGGGTTGGTTTAGGCTTCATTGGTCATATGAAATGTATTGGTATCTTTATTTCAATTAATTTGGTTTATATTTAGATTTGGCTCAATTTGACCATTTAGGTCAAGTTGGGTTCAAGGTCAATTGGGCTAGGTTGGGTCTAGTCGGCTAATTGGGGATTTAGTCAAGTTCAACAAGTGATTTGGAATGAACTTGACCCATTGGTTTCAATCAATTTGGCTTAGATCAAGTTCTGACACATTTTGACTTTTTAGGTCAAGTTGGGTCAACTTGGATCAAGTGGCCAATTGGGTTAGGTTAGGCTCAAATGATAACTTGGTCAAGTTCAAACATTGATCATGAATGAGTTTTGATCAATGGTTTCAATCAATTTGGCCTATGATAGATTTTGGCTAGTTTAGATTTTATTTTGGCTAAGTGTTGACTTGGTCAACCCTTAGGTTTGACTTGGTTTGACCCAATTTGAGTGATTGATCATCTCATGATGATTGTTGCTCACAATGTAAGGCATAGGTGGGCTTAGTTCAATCCAATTTGGGTAGGATTAGAATTTGGCTCATAAGAGATACTTTAGGTCACTTTGGGTCAAGTGAGCCTAAGTGGGTCAATTGACTTGATCAAGGCTTGAATCAAGTTTGATTGAACTCATCTATGGACTTATGATTGAAATATAAATCTATTTGCAAGTGGTTTGAATTCAAATGGGTTTTGATTCATTTGACAATTTCAAGTTTAAAGGGGTGAACATGAGTTTGACTTGGGTTTGATTTTTGAATTTAGTTTTGGTTTGAATATTGAAGTTTATGTTTATATTTGGATTCATGATTGAAATATTGATTGCATCATGAAGAAAAATCAAGAGTTTGTCTTGATTTGAATTTTACTTGGCTAAGTTCAAGAATTTGACTTGAAAAGCTTAGGTTGAATTTTGATTGAATTTGGATTTAATTTTTGAATTGATTTTTTTATAATATTTGAATTTATATTTCATTTATATTTATGAATATAAATGAGAATATAAATGAATTATAAGAAAATTTCTTGAATTTGAATTGATTTGGAGAGTATTTTAGGCTAAGTCCATAAGATGAAATCAAGATGCTTAGGAAAGATATTTAGGAATTTGAATTTGATTTTTTTTTTTGAATTTAGTTTAATTGATTTGAATTTATATTTCATTTATATATGTGAATATAAATGAGAATATAAATGGGTTGTCAGAAAATTTCTTGAATTTGAATTAATTTGGATTTGATTTCAGCTAAGTCCATGAGATGGAATCAATGGACATAGGAAATATTTTGGAGTTTGGAATCTAATCATAGGCTTCAATCATAGATTTCAATCAATTAGAATTGATTCATGATTTGAAAAAAATCATTGAATTGGTTCAAAGTTTGAGTTAGAGTTTAAGTTGATATTAGTTTGGAGTTTTGACTTAAAAGAAGAAAGTGAGGATTTGGTTCAAGCTATAGGGTAGGAAAATCTTCCTAACACCCCTAAGGCATGACCTATTCATATGACTAACTCTTCTATGTCTCTAGGGCTAGGTTGAGTGTCCACTTAATCACTATATGTGTCTTAAGACTAAGGGAACTCTTAGTGTCTAAGAGAAGCCCTATGCCTAAGATGGAGGGGTTGAGAGCTCATCCTAAAAAATGAGCTCAATAGAGCTTTAACTCATTTACACAAAATAAATCAATTAAATAAAAAGCATTATTTTTATGACTTCTCATTTCTATGGTTGTTTATACATACATATGTATATAAAAAAAGTGGTATATTAGTCTAGATATTTCGGGGCTGTGAGGCTTTAAGTAGCCCTAAGTAGGTGTTGTACCTTGCGCCCTTGGTGTAGAACAATGACATTGTACTCACTTAAAACTCTTATACACATGTATGTATGATATGATTAATGAATAAGAATCAAAAATAAAATAAATAAAATACAACTTTTGCATGAGTTTTTCTATTCTTATAGTTATTTATGCATGCATATGTATATAAGAAAAGTTGTATATTAGTCTGGACATCCCAGGGTTGCGAGGCTTTAAGTAACCCTAAGTAGGTCTTGTATCTTACGCCCCTGGTATAAAATAATAGCATTGTCCTCACTTAAAACTCTTATAAATATGGATGTGTACATAACTAATGAATAAAAACCCTCCTTTTCAATTAAAAAGACATGCATCCATACTTCGTTTATTTGAGTTGAGTTGATTAGCCATATAATTTAAGGTTCTTTCCTTATGCTTTTGCAGGAGAATTTAGATAGAGCTTTAAATTAACATGACAAAATCATTAAATCAAATGAAACATTAATTCCAAACATATTTACTCACATTCATCATTCAAGTGTGTTAAAATATGAATTGCATGTATAGCTATGTTTAGAATTTAATCATATGCATGATATACATGACGAAAAAAAATGTGTTATGTGATAGTAATTCATTCCAACTAACCTTAAGCTGTCTTTCTTATTGGATGAGTGTATTTAATGTGAACCTAAACTTAAGATTAATTAAAGCACATACTAAACCATTCACTAAAGAGAATTAAGCTAATTAACTTACCTTAGTGATGGCTTGAGGTAGGGATGAAGGAAAGGTTCCTCTCTTTCTTCTCTTTATAACACTTAGTTGCTAGGTGTAGGTCATATGAAATAAAAAGAAAATATTAAGCAGAATATTCAAACCAACTAAATCACTTAAAGAGAAACCAACCCTTTATAAATTAAATCTCTTACACTTAGCTAGAACATACCACACAAGCCTTATCTCACACACACATTAGATTAAGTCACCACTTTTAGCTTTATGTTAGGGCGATGTATGGTTTGATGCATGCTTGTTTTGTGATGTATTATTATAAACTGGATGATTAGAGTGTATGTGCCTAGTCTAGATGTTTGGCTGATATTAGCCTAATTATATTTTCTACAAAGGGTTGTGTTTAAAGGGCTGATGTAATAAAAATATAAATGCTTTTACTATGCAGGTTGCTTAGCCCCTAAATATAATCCAAGTTAGGACATGTGGGCTTGGTTACCAATGTGTGGAGTGCTAAGTCCAAACTATTCATATAACAGCTTGGGTTGTATAGTGTACTTATTTATCTTTGGTGTAGCTACTTTCCTTCTTTTAATGTAATTTTGTATTAGGATTAGGATGAATATTATGGGGGATTGGGATGAGCGTTGGTTATGAGACCAAGTCTCATGTACCATGTGATGCCTTTGGAGCAAGTCCACCAAATCAAATCAAGCCAAAGAAAGAAAGAAATGAAGGAAGCAAATGAAGAATGAAGAATGAAGAACCTCATAACATTCATCATTTATAATTGTAACTATTATTTTGTAATTCAAGTTGTATAAGGGTGGAGTTCGGCTACCCATATTTCTTTTTGGGTTGTATGGCGGCACCCGACCGCATCGACCTTTTATTCTTTTGCGATAGCTTTATAAAATTGTTTGATGTTTTGTTTAACTTGTGCAATAGAGAAAGCATGTCTCTTCATAGTTTATTTATGATTAGTGATTGTTGTATGGCCTGGATGCGATTAGGTTCCTAGAATAAAAAATTATTTTTTCACCCAACCTCATAACTAAATTTTCTAAAATAACTCATAACCTCACAAAAAACCAAGGCATTAAATCAAGATAATGAAAGATTTAATAACACCTTAGTTGGATGTTATATGTTTAATATTATTAGGGGTGTGCATTATTTGGTTTTAACCCAAAAAAAAAACCGAACCAAAGTTTTTGAGTAATTTGGTTTGTTTTTGAACTTAGTAATTTGGATTTTGGTTTTGATTAATGAAAACTTTGATTTTTGGTTTTTTGGATCATTTGTTGAATAAAATTTTGGATGGAACCACATAAACCAAAGTAATTATATGAATCTGATATTATTAATTTATGTATAATATCTATTATACTTATTTTTATTTATTTTTTGAATACATGGTAAGTGCTTTTTTGGAGGATTAATATCCAATTTTCCAAAATATTTTGGTCTCATAAAATGATAATATGGTTCCATCAACTTCTAAGTTCAAAACATCATTTAGGTAAGTAAAAAATTAATTTTAAATATGTTTTTAGCTCATGAAGTAGTTAATTGCATTTTTATTATATTTATGTTGTTTTTCTTATTGCTTGTTCATTATATAATAAAAAATTTTGCAAATAATTTTAAATGTAACTTGATTTATCCAAAACCAAACCAAAATAAGAACCAAATTATTATTATTTATTTGGTTTTGCATTTTATTTTCATGGTTTGGTTCAATATTCTTAGGAATCCAAAACCAATCAGTTTTAAAAATTTATCATCCAATCCATCCAAAGCAACCAAATGCACACCCCTAAATATCATGCATATCATATTATTTCACTCTTATTAATAGAGAGCTTCCATATTTGCTAGATAATAAGGGCTTAACCCTTGAAAGCTTTTGATGAAAAGACACCTCTTTCTCTTTTGATTTGGCCTACAATCAATTTTACATGCATTTAGGCATATAAAATCTCATAGCCTGTGTCAAAACAAAGAGTCCAAAATCAAATAAAACTTGATAAAACTTGCATTAGATTAAGTCATTATTCATGCCCCTCATGCTTTAGTCTCTTAGGGAGTGAGTTTAAGGACTTAGTTTCTTTTCTAAATAATAACAAGCTAGCCATTTTGTAAAACATAAGACTTGCCTACATGGATTTAAAGTGTAGGAAGAGTTAACTGGCTACCACTCTAGGCGGTAATAAGCTCAGTAGTCAAGTGGTTTACTCTCTCTTATGGAGGTAAATAATATACTCATGTTTTCTTAGATTTAGGACGTACTTTGGCACTCTCCAAAGCTCCCTAGATTTAGGATTGAGGTTGTCGTTTCCCTAATGGGCTACTAGCATAAATCTTCACCTCTTAGGTATTTTCACAATCTTGTATTATGGAATTATAAGTCCTAGATTTCTAATAAAATGTTAAGTCAAACATATAAACTCTCTTCAATCTCAAAAATATAAAGCCCAATTATAGAATAGTTTGGGATGCTCACTAGGCCTCCTAGTATTATGAGCATCCCCTACTTTTCACTTTTTGGCTTCGATAATAAATCTCTCCTTTTGATCTATCCTTTTGATTTTCTAAATGCAACCAATTTATATCCTATCTTTGAATTCTTTGGAGAAAACAATCATCTACTTTAATCAAGAATATTCTTGAGAGATTAATTTCCCTTAAGATGTAATTAACAATGGGGGCTTACCCCCAAAAGGAACTTCATGACCCGATTTAAATAAATCCTACTTTATTTATCCATATATAACCTCAAGCCCAATTATAACATTGAGAAAAATCTCTGGTATATTCGAAGCCCCATCATGCCTTAGGAGTTTTTATTAGATGATGAGGTCTATTGTAGGGTAGTGTTTCTATTTTTTGAGATATTACACTATTTCTCAATGTTATACCCAATCACCCCAATAAGTACACCCTCAGATCTGCATGGTGTCCCCCCATAAATGAAAACCCTAACCAATGAATCGAAAATAAATACCACAGATTTTTTTGGTGACTCCACTGGGGATGGTTCCTTTGTCCATCTCTAGTAGACTATTGTTGTCTCCAAACATTGATAGTGGGCTTGCATTTCATGTGTGCCCAAAACTATCTTTTGTTCAATTGGTACTTAGCTTATTTCATTCTTAAAAAAGCTAGCCAACATTCCTTAGGTTTTAGGACCTCACTCCGTGTAGGTCTTGAAACCCCTATTGAGTTTCCCAATAGGTAAAGAACAAACAAAATTAATGAAAGGAGATGAATAAACATTTAGAACCTCCTTACCACTAGCTTGGTGAGGCAAGGTTTATCCTATATTTAATGAAATAAATTCTTTTGCAAAGTGCCATTTTCTAAAAGCACCTTTCACAAAATTCACATAATCAAACCTCCCCAATTTAACAATCCCTATGTATGCTACATGGATGTTCTTTTCAAAAGCACATTCTTGAAAAATAACCATGCCCTTTCAACATACTCAAAATTATTGAATGAGGAATCCATTTTTCAAATAAAATTATAACATAAATGGAAACTCCATCTAATATATTTCATATATGTTAGAATTAGAGATTCCCACTTTTCAAGAGTGAATCATGCCATATTTCATTCCCACTTAACATATCTAGTTGTTAAGTGAGAATCTCTTTTAAATCAAACATAAATTTTACTTTCACTTAACATATCCAATTTGTTAAGTGAGAGTCTCATTTTCAAAACAGGCATTTTGTCTTTCACATAACATATCCAATCTGTTAAATGAGAGTCTCATTATCAAAACATAAATTTGACTTTCACTTAACATATTTCATTTGTTAAGTGGGGGTCTCATTTTCAAAAAATAAATTTGACTTTCACTTAACATATTCAATTTGTTAAGTGGGGTCTCATTTTCAAAACATAAATTTGACTTTCGCTTAACATATTCCATTTGTTAAGTGGGAGTCTCATTTTCAAAACATAAATTTGACTTTCACTTAACATATTCCATTTGTTAAGTGGGGGTATCATTTTCAAAACATAAAGTTGACTTTCACTTAACATATTCCATTTGTTAAGTGGTGGTCTCATTTTCAAAATATAAATTTGACTTTCACTTAACATATTCAATTCGTTAAGTGGGGGGTCTCATTTTCAAAACATAAATTTGAATTTCATTTAACATATTCCATTTGTTAAGTGGGGGTCTCATTTTCAAAACATAAATTTGATTTTCACTTAACATATTCAATTTGTTAAAGTGAGGGTCTCATTTTCAAGACATACAAGCTTCCACTTAGCATACCCTATTTCCTAAGTGAGAGTCTCACCTTCAAAGCATATATTTGGTGCCACTTAACATACCAAATTTGTTAAGTAAGAATCACATAATCATGCCATATTTAATTCCCACTTAACAATACCAAATTTGTTAAGTGAGAATCCCATTCTAAAATCATATCATACTTTGATTTCTACTTTACATACCAAATTCCTAAGTGGGGGTCCCATTTTCAAACATATATATCAAGCGCATTTGACTTTCACTTAACATACCAAATTTGTTAAGTGAGGGTCTCATTTTCAACACACAATTGATTCCTACTTAACATACCAAATTTGTTAAGTAAGGATCCAATTTTTCATATCAAGCCTTTTCGAGCTTTCATGCAAATTTGTTAAGTGAGAGTCTCATTTTCAAAGAAAAGCAAACATACATCAATCATATTTAGGCTTTCACTTAACATACCAAATTTGTTAAGTGGGAGTCCCATCTTCAAAGAAAAGCAAATCTATCTCACAATCACATTTGGGCTTTCACTTAACATACTAAATTTGTTAAGTGAAAGTCTCATCTTCAAGCATAAATCAAACACATATGGCCTCTACTTAACATACCAAATTTGTTAAGTAAGAAGCCCCATTTTCAAATCAATATATCACATAATCAAATCATCACAAGAAAAAATATTTCAAACACACAATCACAACCTATTCTTAACATACCTAAATTTGGTAAGCAGAGGTTCTTTCAAATTATCAACATTTTCAAACAAGAAATACAAAATACAAATATCTCCAAAAATCTCTCCTCAAAATTTTGAACCCCACCCAACCTACCTAAATTGGTTGAGTATGGGTTCTAAAATCAAAATCAAATGACAAAGACTCTCCTCCAAATATTCAAATCTCTCCAATGAACCGCACTATGGTGATAATTTTATATATCTCTACCTTCATCCATCCCCTCTTTTGAAAAGAGAGGGATAAATGAAAATAAAGATATATAAAATACATCTTGTCAGGATGCCACGTAGATCCGTGGATGTTCTTATTAGGGTGATCGGGTATGACATTGAGGGAAGGTGTAGAATCTTGAAAGATAGAAGTCACCACCTTACAATGGACCTAATCACCTCAATAAGGACTCCTAAGTACTATGGGTCTTCGTATGTAATAGAGACTCTTCTCCTGCTTTACATGGAAAAGTAAAGTAGGGTTTATTTAAACCGAATTCGTTAAGTTTTTTATAGAGGTAAGCCCCCATAGTTAATTATATCATAAGAAATGAGATTCCTTAGGAATACTCTTGATTAAGGTAAATGATATTAATCTCCAAATATTTCAAAGATAGGACTATCAATTGATTGGTTTATTTCTAGAAAGTCAAGTGGGATCGATCAAGAGGAGGGAGTTCTTATAGAAGTCAAAGGAAAACAAGTAGGGGATGTTTAAGATACTAGAAAGCCTAGTAAGCATCCCAAACTATCCTATGGTTGGGCTTTACATTTTTGAAATTAAATTAATTTATTTGAGTTGAATTTTTATTAGAATGCTAGGGCTTATAACTCCATGATACCAGGTCATGAAAATGCCTAAGAGGTGAAGATTTATGCTCGTAGCTCACAAAGGGAAGTAGTAACCTTTGAACCTAAATCTAGGGAGCTTTGGCAAGGGCTAAAAAGAACGACCTAAATTTAAGGCAAAAATGGGTATTTGGTTTACCTCCACAAGAGAGGATAAACCACCTGACTGTTGAACTTACAACTGCTTTGGGGGTGGTCGCCAACTAACTCCTATGATTTTAAAATATGTAGGCAAGTCACATGCTTTTGCAAGATAGCTAAGATGTTGTTTATTTAGAAAGAGACTAAATCCTTAAACACACTCCCTAAGAGACTAGATCATGTAGGGCATGCTTTAATGATTTAAATCTAATGCAAATTTTATTACATTTTATTTTTATTTTTGGACAATCAATCTGACATAGGCTTTAGGATTCATATGCCTAATGCATGAGAAATTAGATTATGGGCCAAAATTAGCAAGATAAGGAGGTATGTTTTCATCACGACTCTCACAGGTCAAGCCAAGTTTTCTAGCAAAGGTGAAAACCCTCCAATCAAGAGTGAAATAATATACTTTTTATGCATTATGTTAGAAAAGTAAGACAACATTCAGCTAAGGGGTTGCTAATTATTTATCTTATTTTATAACCTAAGCTTTAAATGAGGTTATGTGTTATTTATTTTTTATTTGAGTTGATTTAATTAGATAGAAAATTTATTTTTCCTAAGAGCCTAATCATCATCCAGGCCATACATCAAAGCAAAAGAAACTAGGAAAAGATGTCATCTTAATGTGCAAGTTGAACAAACATCAATCAATTGATAAAACTAGTGCAAAAGAATAAAAAGGCCATTTGTGATCGGGCTCCACTGCACAAACCAAAAAAATAAATAAATTGGTACCCGAGCTATACCCTTATACAACCCAGATTACAAATGAATTAATTACACTCAAGTAAGGAAATTCATGTATGGGGGTCTTCATTCTTCTTTTCTTCTTTCTTCTTTCTTCTTTCTTCTTTCTTCCTTCTCCTTTCTTCTTTCTTCTTTCTTCTTTCTTATTTCTTTTAGAGGGTTGGAATGTGGTTGCACTGAAGGCTTCACATGGTACATAAGACATGATCTTATGACCAATGCTTATCCTAATCCCCCATAATAATCATTCCAAAATCCTAATTGCAAAAGTACATGAAAATGGGAAAAAGGAAATCTAACTAACACCTACAAAATAGAGATTAGCCAAACAAATCATATAATCCTAAGCAGGTATATATATAAATTGGACTTAGCACCCCACACATGGGTAACCAAGTCCACTAGGCCTATTTTGGATTATGCTTAGGGGTATAAGCACTTGCATAGCAAAATCAGTTATATTTTTATTACATTGCCCCTTAAGCACAATCCCCTGCAGAAGATAATGGTTAGACTAAGATCGCCCTACTATTCAGTCTACGCACATGCACCCTAATATCTAGACTAAAATAAAATATCACAAAATAAAAGCAAACATCAAACCATGCACCGCCCTAACTTAAAGCTAGAAATGGTGACTTAGCCTAATGTGTGTGCTATTTAAGGTTTGTGTGGCATGCTTAGCTAGACTTTAAGGTTAAAGTTTTATAAGTATGAAAATGTTCAACTTAGAGGATTTGTTTCATATAAGTGATTTAGTTATTTTGGTTGATTTTATTTTGTATTTTGATTTGCTTTAAGTGAATCTTATAATTAATTACTAAGTTGTAAAGAGAGGAAAAGAGAAGAGAACTCCTCTTTCCTCCCTACCTTAAGTAATTTCTAAAGTAGATTCATATTTGATTTTTTTATTTAATGAATATTTTATTATGTGTTTTAATTAATTCTAAGTTTTGATTTTCTTTAAACAAACTTATTCAAAAAGAAAGGCATTTTAAGATTAAGTAAAGTGAAATATTATTACAAAACACACATCACTTCATTTCTTTCCCAACATGTGTAACATGCATATGGATGAATCCTAAGCATATCTATACATGCAAATGGGAATGTTTAGCACACCTTAATGATGAATGTTAAGTAGTGTTACTTAAAAAACTTTGGATGCTTTATGATGCATGATTTTTTATTAAGTAGAAAAGAGGGATTTTTTTATCCATTTTTCATATGCACATATACATGTATGAAAGCCATAAGTGAGTATGACACCATTGTTAGCACCAGGGGTGTAAGGTACAAGACCTACTTATGGCTAATTAAAGTCTCACAACCCCGGGATTGTCCTGACTAATATACCAATTTTCTTAAATACGTATGCATGTACAAAAGAAATGAATGGAAAAAGAAAGATGCAAAAATTTATGTTTGTTTGTTTGATTAGTTTATGCAATTTATATGTGTAAGTGTGGATATAATTCTTAAGTAATAACATAGAAATGAATAGGAAGATATTTAAGCAAGTGTTATGTTCTTTTTAAATGAACTATACACTTTGTCAAATCCTATTCAAAACTATGCATATCTTTGTATATTTACTCACATGCAGGCTTATAAAGAATTAAAAGTAGCATACCTTTTAGTTTTGATAATTGATTTATAAGTTTTGAAAATAATTTTAGATTTAATAGCGATAATAGTCATTCATATTCTTACTTTAGCCAGAACATGCAATTTGACATA
The DNA here is from genome assembly GCA_021442155.1 of Cymbidium sinense. Lineage (NCBI taxonomy): Eukaryota > Viridiplantae > Streptophyta > Magnoliopsida > Asparagales > Orchidaceae > Cymbidium > Cymbidium sinense. The sequence continues at coordinate 142,161,661 of CM038216.1, forward strand.
AAAGAGACATTTCATTTTTAATTTGATTTTTAAAAAGTATGAATGCATGAATTTCATATGAAATACACATTTAGAATGTTAGAAAAGAAATAAAGTGATGAAAGCAATGTAAGTTCATTCATCCTAATTAATTCCTAAAGACAATCCTATGAATAAGATTATTTAAAGTAAGTCAAATTTGTTTTAAGGAGAGTTTAGAATTTGTTTGAGTTTTGTTTCAATTTGACAAATATGATATGAGTTTACTGGTCCTAATTTATTCCCACATGTGTATATTATTTTTGTTTAATTTTTATGTGATTAGATCAATTTTATGCTTTGGTTAGGTTAAGGTGTGAATTAGGTGTGTTAATTACCCCTTACCTACACCACTTTAACATATTTAATCACATAATTATGAGCTAATGTATAACATAAAATCACCCAAGGAATTTAAATCAACCAGCCTAGGAAAGAAAGGGCCTAATGTAATTGGCTCATAATTAGTGATTAATTAACTTAAAAGGATTTAATTTAAGTACTTTCATAACCCTTCCCACACATGTGGGTTGGATTTTGATTTCCTTAAGCTACTTAGGTTATTGAACACCTAAACACCTACCCAATCTGAATTGATTAAGTTCTAGATTATTTTGATTTTAAAATCAAATTAATTAAGCAAGTGATTAGGGGATTAACCCTTAATTAAGTTTGGATTAAAGAAGGAAAGGGGTTTAGGGAATGGCTTAGGGAAAATTTCCCAAATCCATTCCATAAACCTATTCTCTACTTAAGCAATGCTTAATTAACTTAATAAAGGGATTAAACCACTATTTATATGCTTAATTACCCTTAATTACATAAGGGGAGTAATTAAGGATTCATTAATTGATCTCACTAATTAACCCGTCAATAAATTCTAAGAAAATTAGAAGAGTGAAGTCATCCCCCTAATTGCACATGAGAAGTTTGGAATTAATTAGTGGGATAATTAGGGAGTAATTAGGGTTATTAAGTTTTTAATAAAATCTTAATTAAGAAATATACTATTCAAACCCATTAGAAATAATTTTAGAATATTCTTTTATAAAATATCTTTACAATGCATTTTACCTTGTATTTTTATGATTTTTCTAGAATTAGTTATGTAATTATGAAGTTTTCGTGATTATTCAAAAATGAAATAGCCTAATTAAGTGATTAATCCCGTCGACGGCACGTGGAGGCTGACACGGCGTGCGCTTTCCATGTGGCGCGATGGGAGAGGTCACTTAAGTTATCACATCATAGTGTCACATCAACGACAGTGCTACGCACTTCTTAGATCAGACATCTAGGTTAAAACCCATGGTATTAAGAGATAAATCAGGTATTCTTACGTGCATTGATCATGGTTGTCCATCCAAAATGCGCGGATGGACGACCCATGATCCGTCCCTGAGCTTCTCTATGGGAAAGGGGAATCGTCCACCTTCCATGGCATGATCCGAGCTTGATTGAGCTGGGATTGAGCCCAAACTCAACCCACACCATCATCATGCAAGGTTATGAAGATCCAACGGCTAGTTTTACATGAAGTGAAAATTCCTTTCATAAAAGACCACACACTCTCTTTTTAAGCTCGGTTTTGATCCTTATCTCACCAGAGGCTATCACCGGTGCTCGAATTTGATGAGGTAGCTTCATCTAGTGGAGACGAAGCCCTGTTGAAAGTTTCAAGCCTTGGGGTTGAGTAGATCTCTCTATGGACCAAGCTCACCTTCAAATCCTTGCGGCCTTGATCGAAGTCCCACTTCCCTTTCCTTGAGAACTTAGATTAAGCTTTAAGCAAGTTCGATTGAGTCCTCTAATGAAGCTTGTAAGAAGAATTGGCTTGATATAAAGTATTGAATGAGATGGAAAAATGGTGGAGCTCCCTTATTTTCGGCTTGAAGAAACCAAAAATGGAGAAATGGAAATGGGCTGAGGAAGCTTAGAGAAACCTTGGGGTGCTTTCTCTAAGTTCCCTTAGCTCAATTGAGTGTGTCTCTTATCAATTCAAGTGGAATTAAGGGGAGTATATCTCCCCCTAGATGAATCGAATGGTCATGAAGAGATTTGCCGTTTTGATCCAATACACCCTATTCAATCAGTTTGTTAAGCTATTAGGACTCGCACATGGTTTGATTTTGAGTGTGGAGTGGAGTAGTGAAGCTCCCATGTGCTTTAATTGAGTGGATCCCATGTGCTCAATGCCTAAGTGGGTGGTCGATTTTAGCCTTAGGTTAGGTTGGGCTAACCCAAACCCATTGGGTCATGTTCACCATGTCCGTTAGTGACAATTTAGTCCACTAAGAAGATGACAACTCTCCATAAAAAGGAATTGAACAAATTCCAAGTGGTTTTGATTTTAGGTTACCCTATGGCCTAGGGGTAAAATGGCCATTTGGCTTGGATTTCATTTTGAATATGTTTGGTATGATTGAAAAATGGGTTGGGCCAAGTTTCAATAAATTTAGAGATGGTTTAATATGATTTGGCTCATATTGACCCATTTAGGTCAAAATAGGTCAACTTGGGTCAAGTTGACCAATTGGTCAAATTGGGTCAAACCAAGGGTTTGGTCAAGTTCATATGACCATTTGAAATATTTTGGCATCATTGGTTTGGTTCAATTTCATTTATATTTAGATTTGGTTCATTTGATTTCATTTAGGTCAAATGGGTCAAGTTGACCAATTTAACCTATTTGGGTTAGGTTATGGGTTGATTTATGTTTGGTTCATCATTTAAAATGGATTGGTATCTTTGTTTCCAATCAATTTGATTTATATCTGGATTTGGCTCAATTTGACCTTTTAGGTCAAGTTAGGTTCAAGGTCAATTGGGCTAGGTTAAGTCTAGTTGGCCAATTAAGGCTTTGGTCAAGTTCAACAAGTGATTTGGAATGAACTTGACCCATTAGATTCAATCAATTTGGCTTAGATTAAGTTTTGACACATTTTGACTTTTTAGGTCAAGTTGGGTCAACTTGGGTCAAGTGACCAATTAGGCTAGGTTAGGCTCAAATGATGACTTGGTCAAGTTCAAACATTGATCATGAATGAGTTTTGATCAATGGGCCTATGGTGGATTTTAGCTAGTTTAGATTTTATTTTAGCTAAGTGTTAACTTGGTCAACCCTCAGGTTTGACTTGATTTGACCCAATTTGAGTGATTGATCATCTCATGGTGATTGTTGCTCACAATGTGAGGCTTAGTTGCGCTTAATTCAATCCAATTTGGGTAGAATTAGAATTTAGCTCAAAGGGTACTTTAGGTCACTTTTGGTCAAGTGAGCCTAAGTGGGTCAAATGGATTGGTCAAAGCTTGATTTGAGTTTGGTTGAACTCACATATGGACTTATGATAGAAATATAAATCCATTTGCAAGTGGTTTGAAGTCAAATGGGTTTTGATTCATTTGACAATTTCACATTCAAAGGGCGAACATGAGTTTGACTTGGGTTTAATTTTTGAATTAAGTTTTGGTTTAGTGATTGAAGTTTATGTTTATATTTAGATTCATGATTAAAGGATTGATTGAATCATGAAGAAAACTCAAGGGTTTGGCTTGATTTGAAATTGATTTGGCTAAGTTCAACAATTTGATTTGAAAGGCTTAGGTTGAATTTTGATTGAATTTGAGTTTGAGTTTTGAATTGATTTTTGGTCTGATATTTAAACTTTATTTTATATTTAGATTCATGATTGTAGGATTGGTTGAATCATGAATAAATATCAAGGGTTTGGCTTGTTTTGAAATTGATTTGATTAATTTCAAGATTTTGACTCGAAAGGCTTAGGTTGAATTTTGATTGAAGTTGAGTTTGAGTTTTGAATTGATTTTTGGATATTTGAATTTATATTTCATATATATTTGTGAATATAAATGTGAATATAAATGGGTTATGAGAAAATTCCTTGAATTTTATTTGATTTAGATTTAATTTAGGCTAAGTCCATAAGATAGAATCAAAGTGACTTAGGAAAGATTTTTGAAAGTTGGATTTGAGTTTTGAATTTAATTTGATTGATTGGAATTTATATTTCATTTATTCATGTGAATATAAATGAGAATATAAATGTGTTGTGAGAAAATTTCTTGAATTTGAATGGATTTAGATTTGATTTGAGCTAAGTCCATGAGAGGGAATCAAAGGACTTAGAAAATATTTTGGAGTTTGGAATCCAATCATGGGCTTTAATCATATGTTTCAATTATTTGGAATTGATTCATGATTTGAGAAAATCCATTGAATTAGTTCAAGGTTTGAGTTAGAGTTAGAGTTGATATGAGTTTGGAGACAATCAATCAAGTTTGAATTGATTTGAGTTGGGAGTTTTGACTTGGAAGAAGGAAATAAGGATTTTAGTTCAAGCTGTAGGGTAGGCAAATCTTCCTAACACCCCTAAGGCATGACCTATTCCTATGGCTAACTCTTCTAAGTCTCTAAGGCTAGGTTAAGTGTCCACCTAATCACTAGATGTGTCTTAAGACCAAGGAACCCTTAAAGTCTAAGAGAAGTCTTATGTCTAAGATGGAGGGGTTGAGAGCTCATCCTAAAAATGAGGTCAACACCCCCTTAACATATTTGAATTGTTGAGTGTGGGTTCAAAACTCTAAATATTTGTTCCTTCCTTGGAACAAATATTAAGGCAAAAATTTGACTCAAGTTATATTTCAACATATGCAGAGGTACAGTGCAGGCTTGTTAGTGCAGTTTATTCCTACAGTCAGCACACATGCATCTCAGAAGTTCATTTTCACTTTTCAGATCGGGATGGATTTGGCCTTGGATCGAGCCAACCTCCGCAATACCAACTCCACCCACCTAATTTTTTTTGGCCGAGGATTCGAGGGAGAGCATGTTACTTGTGAGGGGGTGACCCTCACTACCGTCGGTCGGGATGAGGTGGATGGGCATAAGTCAGTCATCTGCATTGACATGCCCTCTGAGTCTGAGTACCCTCTGTTGAAGAGGAAGGCCGCAGTTGTTCCTACGCCTCATTCAGTGATAGTTCCAGCACCTGTCCGCCTAGTTGTTCTTGCCATTGCTCAGTAAAGCTACTACCTCCTCATTGGTCACCCTGAAGTGGAAGATTATCTTAACCTCTGAGATAGTCTCCTCCACTTTCGAGGTAGGCACTAGTTCCTGCTCTGCTTTGTTCACTCATACTCAGCACCACAATAAAAATTGAAAGATTAAGAAGGAACATGAGCGAGCAGCCAGAGATCTTGAGGCTGCATCCCATGTAGCCAAGGAGGGTTCTCCCTAAGAGGTCTCCTTGCTTCTGACTAGCAACAAGTTCCACCAGGAGTGTGAGTGGTCACTATGGGGAGAGAGGAGGCTCGAGCATCCACTCAGTGTATGAGAGGCTGAGGTAGTGCTGACCTCCGCCTAATGGATTTTCCTAATTGTCGCCTCGTTAGGGCCGATCATTCAGATAGGATTGTTCTTACGGGCGTAACCCACCGCAGACAGAGATCTCCCATTGAGGGACAGTCGGTGTTACCCTCACACTACTCCCCTCATCATCCACCATCACCCGTATAACTCACAGAAACCACCACTCTCACTAAGATTCAGAAGCCCCCATCCGAGGAGAGACCGTTTCCTAGTGATCATGCTACGATCCAGGGATCCTGCTCCCTCCATCCCACCTGTTGAGGTGAGAATGAGCTCACCTTCTTGACCCTCTACCTCACTGTGATTTGACAGGAGTGGCGACCCACAATATTGTGGTTGCACCACCACCATCACCACCATCAGAGCCAGTGACAATGATAGTTGTAAAGAGGGAAGGGATAGTTTTACAATTCCCATGGCAGTGGATCTCCCCTAGGACACCACTCCACCGATGAGCAGTCATGAGGATATCTCTTCCTAAGAGCATGACCCTCCCAGAGCTAGCACTCGGACAAGCGTGTTAGGTGTCACAGTGAGCACAATCCCTCACCTCATCATGTATTTAGCAGATAGATCACTCCCTATATGACTGTGGTAAAATTTTATATTAGATTTCTATTGACCTCATTTTTAGGATGAGCTCTCAACCCCTCCATCTTAGACATAGGACTCCTCTTAGACCTTAAGAAATCCTTAGTCTTAAGACACATCTAGTGATTAGGTAGACACTCAACCTAACCCTAGAGACTTAGAAGAGTTAGCCATAGGAGTAGGTCATGCCTTAAGGGTGTTAGGAAAATTTTCTATCCTATAGCTTGAACCACCCTCCTTACTTCCTTCCTTTAAGTCAAACTCCAAATCAAACCAACATCAAACCTAAATCAATTCTAGCCTAATTGATTTTCTCCAAACTCAAATCAATGCCATATGATTGAAACCCATGATTGAAGTCCATGATTGAAACCCATGATTGAAATTCCAAATTCATAAATCTTTTTTAAGTCCTTACTCTCCTTCTTAAGGACTTAGCCTAAATCATCTTCAAATCAATTCAAATTCATGATTTTTTCTTATAATTCATTTATATTCTCATTTATATTCACATATATAAATGAAATACAAATTTAAATCAATCAAACTAAATCCAAAATCCAAAATCAATTCACAAATCTTTCTTAAGTCATTAATCTCCTTCTTAAGGACTTAGCCTAGATCATGATCAAATCACTCCAAATTCATGAAATTTTCTCATAACCCATTTATATTCATATATATATATATATATATATATATATATATATATGAAATATAAATTCAAACAAACTAAAACCACTTCCAAAAATCAAATATAAATTCAATCAAAATCCAACCCTTTCAAGTCAAATTTTTGAACTTAGCCAAATCAGCTTCAAATCAAGCCAAACTCTTGACTTTTCTTCATGATTCAATCAATCATACAATCATGAATCCAAATATAAATACAAACTTCAATCACTTTACCAAAACTTAATTCAAAAATCAAACCAAAATCTATTTCATGTTCACCCTTTGAACTTGAAATTGCCAAATGAATAAAAACTCATTTGACTTCAAACCACTTGTAAATGGATTTATATTTCAATCATAAGTCCATATATAAGTACAATCAAACTCAAATCAAGCTTTGACCAAGCCATTTGACTCACTTAGGCTCTTGACCCAAAGTGGCCTAAAGTAACCATATGAGCCAAATTCTAATTCTAACCAAATTGGATTGAATCAAACTCACATAAGCCTCTCATCATGATCAACAATCACCATGAGATGATCAATCACTCAAATTGGGTCAAACCAAGTCAAACCTAAGGGTTGAAGAACTCAACACTTAGCCAAAATGAAACCCAACATAGCCAAAATCCACCATAGGCCAAATTGATTGAAACCAATGATCTAAGTTCATTCATGACCAATGTTTGAACTTGACCAAGTCAACATTTGAGCCTAACCTAGCCCAATTGGTCACTTGACCCAAGTTGACCCAACTAAAAAAGTTAAAATGTGTCAAAACTTGATCTAAGCCAAATTGAATGAAATCAATGGGTCAAGTTAATTCTAATTCACTTGTTGAACTTGACCAAAGCCTCAATTGGTCAACTAGACCTAACTTAGCCCAATTAACCTTGAACCCAACCTGACCTAAAGGGTCATATTGAGCCAATTTCAAACTTAACCAAAATTGATTAGAAACAAAGATACCAATCACTTCATATGACTAACCAAACCTAAACCCACCCATGACCTAGCTCAAATAAGTCAAATGGGTCAAATTGGTCAACTTGACCCATTTGACCTAAATGAAGTCATATGAACCAAATTCAAGCTTAAACCAAATTGAATCAAACCAAAGCCACCAAAATATTTCAAATGGTCATATGAACTTGACCCAACCCTTGTTTAACCTAATTTGACCACTTGGTCAACTTGACCTAAGTTGACCCATTTTGACCTAAATGGGTCAACATGAGCCAAACCATACCAAATGAATTGTAAATCCAAGGAAACTTAGCCAAACCTATTTTCTCAACATACCAAACATACCCAATTTCAAAAATCAGTTAAATGACCATTTTACCCCTAGGTCATAGAGTAAATTTTGGCCAATCCCACTTGGAATTTGGTCAAATCCTCTTCATACCTACTTGATATTCTCCTAGTGGATCAAGTGAACACTAGGGAGGGTGGTGCACCCAACCCAAAGGCCAAACCACCCATATGCATGGAAATGGCCACATGGCAAACCTTTTCCCACTCAATTTGAGCACATGGGGAGTTTACCATTCCACTCCCTAGCCTAAAACGAGCTCAAGGACAGTCCTATCAGCCTAACAAACCCTTTGAATCAAGGTAATTGGATCAAAATAGCAAACCTATGCTTGACCGTTCGATTGCCAAAGGGGGAGATATACTCCCCCTAATTCATTTGAATCTTCACAGAGCCATTGTTGATTGTGTGTTAGGAAGTTAGAGGAACCATTTATAAGTGATCCTAAGCTTCCTAGAGAGATATCCAATTTCCATCTTTTCGATTTTCCTTAAGTGAAAATAGGGGAGCTCCATCAAAAGTCCATTTTACTCCACATCTACAACTAAGCCAATTCTTTTTGCACACTCCCTCAGAGACCCCAATCGAGCTTGCCCAAGCTCTCTTTCAAGTTCTTAAAGCAAAGAAGGAGTCACCTAGACCAAAGCTGAGCTCACTTGGAGGAGTTGGTCCATAGGAGAAGATACTCAACCTCAACCCCTTAAACTTTCAGCAAAGCTTCATCTCAACCAGACGAAGCTTCTCCAAGGGAATCGAGCACCGGTGATCAACTCTAGTGAGGTTAGCCATTTCTGAGCATTAAACTTAATGTGGTGTGGAGCTTCGTGAAAGAAATGTTAATCTCATAGGATCTTGATTGTTATAGGTAATTTAGATTTCATTATGATGGTGTGGGTAAATTTTCATCCCAATCCAAGCTCAATCAAGCTCGGATCAAAGCCTCAAACATGGATGGTGTCCATGGCTCATAGAGAGTAGCAGGGATGGATCTCTGGCTATCCATCCACACATTTTGGATGGATGGAGATTAAAATACGAGATATATTCATTTTTAATCCTCTGATCTGCAGCTTTAATCTATGTCATTCAATCCTTGATCAGATGCCTGAAGAGATTATGCATAGCGTCGCCGCCATGCGGTGCTACGGTGTTATATTTTAAATTACCAATCAGACGGTGATGCGTGTAGAGTGCATGCCGCGTCAGCCACATGCATGGCACCCGTGGATTAATAATAGGATTAGGGATTTATTTATTTCTAATTAATCACCTAAGCTTCTAAAATTCATATCTAAACATAGAAAAATCAAAAAAATATAAAATAGATTGCATTAGAAAGATAAGTGAACATAGAATAATCTAAAATTAATTTTGATTAATTTTGAATAGTTGTTATCTCTAAATTTGGGCTTTATTAGGAATGTTAATTTGTTAATTACTCCCTAATTAATCTACTAATTAATCTCAAACTTCTTGGGTGTAATTAGAGGGATGACTTCTGCCTCTCCTAATTTTCTTGGGATTTATTGGTGGATTAATTAGAAGAATTGCTAGTTCATTCTTTAATTACTCCCTTAATGTAATTATACTTAATTAAGGGTATAATTAGTGATTTAACCCTCTGATTGAGTTGATTAAGTTTTGATTAAGTGAATGTGAGGTTTAGGAATAATTTTGGGATACTTGCCTTAAGATATTCCTTAAACCCACTTTATTCCTTAATCTTACCTTAATTAAAGGTTAATTCACTAATTATCCCCTTAATTAATTTCATAAAATTCTAAAACTTTTCAGAATTCAATTAATTCTTCTTGGATAGATGCTTAGGTGGTCAAGAGCCTAAGTACAATTAAAGAAATCAAAATTCAACTCATATGTGTGAGGGGTGTTTTGAAATTACTTAAGTTAAACCCCTTAGCTTAATTAATCATTAATCATGAGCCAAATTGCATTAGGCCATTTTCTTCCTAGGTACATTGCAAAATTAAATTCCTTGTGTGATTTTATGTCATCTCATTGGCTCATAATTATTTGATTAACTATTCCAAGGTGATGTATAAGGGGTAATTAACATGCTTAATTCATACCTTAACCTAATCAAAATATAAAATCAATCTAATTAAAAAAAATATCAAACACATGTGAGAATGGGTTAGGAATAACAAACTCACCTCACATTTTCCAAATTAAATCAAACTCAAAATTAAATAAAAATCACATTTAAATAAACTTTGATTTGCTTTAAGCTCTTTTATTTCATAAGATTGCATTTAGGAATTAATTAAGGTGAATGTGTTTACATGCTTTCATTACTTTAGTTCTTTCCTAACATGCTAAATATGTGTGTCCTTTGATTTCATACATTCATGATTTTCAAAAATTAAATTTAAAATGAAAATGTTTCCTTTATGTCAAATTGCATGTTTTGGCTAAAGTAAGAATATGAGTGGCTATTATCACTATTAAATCCAAATTATTTTTAAAATATATGAATCAATTATCAAAAATGAAAGTGGGTTACTTATATCTTACTTATAGCCTTGCATGTGATTAAAATATAAGGATGTGCCTAGTGTAGTTTTCCTTCTCCTCTCTTTTGGTATAATTTTGAATAGGATTTGGCAAAGTGTATAGTTCATTTGGAAAGAACCTAACACTTACCTAATTCCATCTCCTATTCATTTCTATGCCATTACTTAAGAAGGATACCTACACTTGTACATATAAATTCATAAACAAAAATAAATCAACCAACACAACTTTTTTCATCTTTTCTTTTCCATTCATTTCTTTTGTACACATGCTTGTATTTAAGGAAAGTGGTATATTACATTGGACAACCTCAGGTTTGCGAGGCTTTAAGTAACCCTGAGTAGGTCCTGTACCTTACACCTCTGTTTAATAATGGCACTGTACTCACTTATGCTTTTCATACATTCATATGTGCATGTAAAAATTGGATAAGAAACCCCTTTGCTACTTAATGAAAATCATGCATCATAAACATTCAAATTTTCTTAAGTAACTTATCTAGAATGCATCATAAAGTGTGCTAAACATTCCCATTTGGTGTGTATATATATGCTTAGGATTCATTCATATGCATGTTATACCTGTTGGGAAAGAAATGAAGTGATGTGTATTTTGTGATCTTAACTCACTTTATTTAATCTTAAAATGCCTTTCTTTTAGAATAGGTTTGTTTAGAGTTCATATAAACTTGGAATTAATTAAAACACATAATAAAACATTCACTAAACAAAACTAAAATATGAATCCATTTTAGAAATTACTTAGGTTAGGGAAGGAAAGAGAAGTTCTCTTTTCTTTCTCTCTCTTTATTACATAGTAATTAATTGTAAGATTCACTTGAACCCTTTCAAAACATAAAATAAAATCAACCCAAGACAATTAAATCACTTAAATGAAACCCTCCTCTAAGTTGAACATTCTTCATACTTAGAAAATTCTAACTTAAAGCCATAGTAAAGCATACCACAAACCTCTAAATCACACACATTAGGCTAAGTCACCACTTATAATTTTAGGTTAGGTGCATGGTTTGATGTTTACTTTTGTTTCGTGATAAATATTTTAGTCTAAATTTTAGGATAAATGTGCGTAGAATAAATGATAGGGAAATTTAGTCTAATCATTATTTTCTATAAGGGATTGTGCTTAAAGGGCGCCGTAATAAATAAAAATATATATGCTTTTGCTGTGTAGATGCTTATACCCCTAAGCATAATCCAATAGGCCAGGTGGACTTAGTCACCCATGTGTGGGGTGATAAGTCCAATATACATTCTTGGGATTTTTGTGATTTGTTTAGCTAATATCTGTTTTACAGGTGTTAGCTAGATTTACTTTTCCTTTTCATGTAATTTTTGCAATTAAGATTTTAGAATGATTGTTATGGGGATTAAGATGAGAACTGGTTATAAAGTCATGCCTTATGTACCATGTGAAACTTTTGGAGCATCCACCTTCCAACCATTCAAAAGAAGGAACCAAAGAATAAAGAAGAAGAGAAGAAGAAAGAAGAAATGAAGAATGAAGAAATGAAGCTTGAAAACCCCCATAATAATTAATTCCTTGCTTAATTGTACTTAATTCATTTGTAGGTTGTATAAGGGTACCACTATTTTTTGCGGTGGTGCCCGATCTCAAATGGCCTCTTATTCTTTTGCGTTAACTTTATAAATTGATTGATGATTTATTTAACATGTGCTTTAAGATGACATCTTTTCTAGTTTCTTCCTTGTTTGATGTATGGCCTAGATGTGGATTAGGCTCTTAGGAAAAAATAAATCTTCTACTAAATTTAATAATTCAAAATTAAAAAAATAAATAACTCACAACCTCACTTAAAGCTTAGGCTAAAATCAAGATAAAAGAATTAGCAACCCCTTAGCTAGATGAGTACTTCTTTTGTAACATCATGCACAAATGCATATTATTTTCACTCTTGATTGGAGGGCTTTCACCTTTGCTAGAGAAACTTGGCTTGACCTTTGAGAGTCATGGTGGAAATACACCTCCTCCATTCTCGTTGATTTTGGCCAATTTCTCATGCATTAGGCATATGAAGCTGAGTCAAAGTGATTGTCCAAAAATAAAAATAAAATGAAATCTAAATTGCATTAGATTTAGATCATTTGAAGCATACCCTTACATGATATAGTCTCTCTAGAGAGTGAGTTTAAGGACTTAGACTCTTTCTAAATAAATAACAGCCTAGCTATCTTGAATAAAGCATATGACTTGCCTACATGAATTTAAAATTATAAGAGAAGTTAGTTGGCGGCCACCCCACGTGGATGTAAGTCCAAGCAGTCAAGTGGTTTGTCCTCTCTTGTGGAGGCAAACCAAATAGTAATTTTTGCCTTAGATTTAGGTTGTGCTTTTGGGCCTCGCTAAAGATCCTTAGATTTAGGTTCTGAGATTACTTCTCCCCTTTGTGGGCCATAAGCATAAGTCCTTGCCTCTTAGGCATTTCTATAATCTTGTGTTATGGAATCATAAGCTCTAAATTTCTAATGAAAAATTCAAGTCAAATAAATTAAATCAATTTCAAAAATGTAAAGTCTAATCATAGGATAGTTTGGGATGCTCGCTAGGTTTTCTAGAATCATAAGCATCTCTACTTATTTCTTTGGCCGAATAACTCTCTCTTTGATCAATCCCATTTGATCTTCCAAAACAAACTAATCGATTGATTGTCCTACCTATTTGAAATCTTTGGAGACAACGATCATTTACCTTAATTAAGAGTATTCCTAAGGGATCTCATCCCTTAGGATATAATTAACTATGGGGGCTTGCCCTTGTAGGGAACTTAATGAACCTAGTTTAAAATAAACCCTACTTTACTTTTCCACATAAAGTAAAGGAAGAATCTTTGGTACACATGTGAACCCATTGTCCTTATTAGTATTTGTTGAGGTGATTAGGTCCATTGTAGGATGGCGACTTCTATCTTTTGAGATAGTACACCTCTCATCAATGTCATACCCGATCACCCTCAATAAGAACATCTGCGGATCTACATGGTGTCAAAAATTGCATAGAAAGAAAGAGATGTATATTTCTATCTTCATTTTATCCCACATAGAGTGAAGATAGAAGTAGATATTTTATTCTTTAGAAATATATGAAAATTTCACCATAATTTCTAAAGGATTATACTTTCATCTTCACTCAATGCAGAATAAAATGAAGATAGAAATATACTTCCTTTTTATGCATTTTTGATATCATGTAGATCCATAGATGTTCTTATTGAGTGTGATCAGATACAACATTGAGGAGAGATGTACTATCTCCAAAGATAGAAGTCACCACCCTACAATGGACCTAATCACCTCAACAAGGACCCCTAAGGACAATGAATCTACATATGTACCAGAGATTCTTCCCCAACTTTACATGAAAAAGTAAAGTAGAGTTTATTTTACACCTGTGTTCTAAGGCAAGCCATAGTTAATTACATCCTAAGGAATGAGATTCCTTAGGGATACTCTAGATTAAGGTAAATGATCGTTATCTCCAAAGATTTTAATAAGTAAGACTATCAATCAATTTGTTTATTTTGGAAGATCAAAAGGGATTGATCAAAGAGATAGAGAGTTATTATCGAAGCCAAAGGAAGATAAGTAGGAGATGCTCATTGTATTAGAAAACCTAGTGAGCATCTCAAACTATCCTATGGTTGGGCTTTATATTTTTGAAATTAAATTATTTATTTGAGTTGAATTTTTATTAGAAGTTTAGGGCTTATAATTCCATAATACAAAGTCATGAAAATTCCTAAGAGGTGGGGATTTATGCTTATGGCCCATAGAAGGGAGAAGTAACCTCAGAACCTAAATCTATGGAGCTTTGGCGAGGGACAGAAGCACGACCTAAATCTAAGGTGAAAATAGGTAATCGGTTCATCTCAACAAGAGAGGACAAACCACCCAACTGCTTGGACTTACAACTGCCTCTGGGAGGCCACCAACTAACTCCTCCTATGATTTTAAATTTATGTAGGCAAGTCATATGCTTTATGCAAGATAGCTAGGCTATTATTTATTTTAGAAAGAGACTAAGTCCTTAAACTCACACCCTAAGAGACTAGATTATGTAAGGGCATGAAAAATGACCTAGATCTAATGCAAAATATATTACATATTATTTTTATTTTTTGGACAATCATTTAACTCGGGCTTATAGGATTCATATGCCTAATACATGAGAAGTCAGATTATTGGCCAAAATCAACGAGAAGGGGGAGGTGTGTTTCTACCATGGCTCTCAAAGGTCAAGCCAATTTTTTCTAGCAAATGTGGAAGCCCTGCAATCAAGAGTGTAATAATATGCTTTTATGCATGATGTTATAAAAGAAATACTCATCCATCTATGAGGTTGCTAATTCTTTTATCTTTATTTTTAGCCTAAACTTTAGGTAAGGTTATGAGTTATTTATTTTTAATTTTAAGTTATTTAATTTGGTAGAAGATTTATTTTTTCCTAAGAGCCTAATTGTCATCCAGGCCATACATCAAAAACAGGAAACAAAGCCAACTAACAAAAGAATAAAAGGCCATTTATGGTCATGCACCACCGCACAAATCCAAAAAATAAATTGGGTAGTCGAGCTCTACCCTTATACACCTAAGATTACAAATGAATTAATTTACAATAAAGTAAGGAAATTCATGTTATGGGGGGGTCTTGATTTCTTCATTTATTCTTTCTTCTTTCTTCTTTTTTCTTTCTTCTTTTGGTTCGTTCTTTTGGTTTCTTCTTTTGGATGGTTGGAAGGTGGTTGGTCCAAAGGCTTCACATGGTACATAAGATGTAATCTTATGATCAATGCTCATCCTAATCCCCCATAACATTCATTCCAAAATCCTAATTGCAAAAATACATGAAAAGGAAAATTTAATCTAACTAACACCTATAAAATAGAGATTAGCTAAACAAACTATACAAATCTCAAGCATGTATATTGGACTTAGTACCCCATACATGGGTAACCAAGTCCACCTGTCCTAGATTATGCTTAGGGGTATAAACACATGTACATCAAAAGCATTTATATTTTTATTACATCGCCCCTTAAGCACAATCCCCTGCAGAAAATAATGATTAGACTAAGTCATCCTACCATTCATTTTATGCACATTCATCCTAACATTCAAACTAAAAATAATACATCACAAAATAAAATCAAACATCAAGCTATGCACTATCCTAACATAAAGCTAGAAGTGGTGACTTAACCTAATGTGCGTGCTTTAAAAAAGGTTTGTGTGGTATGCTTAGCTATGGCTTTAAGATTTAGATTTTATAAGTGTGAAGATGTTTAACTTAGAGGGGTGGTTTTATTTAAATTGTTTAGTAAATTTGGGTTAATTTTTATTTAGTGATTTATTTTTATTTAGGTGAACCCATCTAATTACTAAAGGTTGTAAAGAGAAGGAAAAGAGAAGAGAACTTCTCTTTCCTTCCCTACCCTAAGTAATTTCTAAAGTGGATTCATATTTGATTCTTATTTAGTGAATATTTTATTATGTATTTTAATTAATCCTAAGTTTATATTTTTCCTAAACAAACCTATTCAAAAAGAAAGGCATTTTAAGATTAAGTAAAGTGAATTAATATCACAACACACACATCACTTCATTTCTTTCCCAACATGTATAACATGCATATAAATGCATCTTAAGCATATCTATACATACAAATGAGAATTTTTAGCATCCTTTATGATGAATGCTAAGAATTGTTACCTAAGAAAATTTGAATGCTTTATGAAGCATGATTTTCATTAAGTACAAAAGAGGTTTTCTTATCCCATTTTCACATGCACACATATATGTATGAAAGACATAAGTGAGTACGGCGCCATTGTTAGCACCAGGGGTGTAAGGTACAAGACATACTTAGGACTACTTAAAGCCTCGCAACCTCAGGGCTGTCTAGACTAATATACCACTTTCCTTAAATACAAACACATGTATAGAAGAAATAAATGGAAAAAAGAGAGATGCAAAAAGTTTGTGTTGTTTGATTCATTTATGCAATTTATATGTACAAGTGTGGATATCCTTCTTGGGTGATAGCATAGGAATGAATGGGAAGGGGATTAGAAAAGTGTTGTGTTCTTTTCAAATGTACTATACACTTTGCCAAATCCTATTCAAAACTATGCTAAAAAAAAGAGAAGGAAAGCCACACAATACACATCTTCATATTTATATTCACATGCAAGCTTATAAATGATTATAAGTAGCACACTTTTAGTTTTAAGTATTTGATTTATAGATTTTTTTAAAAAATAATTTTGGATCTAGTAGTGATAATAGTCATTCATATTTTTACTTTAGCCAAAACATGCAATTTGACATAAAGAAAACATTTCATTTTTTTTAATTTGAGTTTTGAAAAGCATGAATGCATGAAACTCATATGGCATACACATTTAGCATGTTAGGAAAGAACTAAAGTGATAAAAGTATGTAAACACATTCACCCTAATTAATTCCTAAAGACAATCTTATGAAATAAGAAAGCTTAAAGAAAATCAAGTTATTTTTAAAGAAGATGTGATTTTGTTTTGAGTTTGATTTAATTTGAGAAATGTCAAGTGAGTTTACTATTCCAAACCCATTCCCACATATGTTTGTTATTTTAGTTTAATTTTTAGGTGATTAAATCAATTTTATGCATTAGTTAGGTTAAGGTATGAATTAGGTGTGTTAATTGCCCCTTACGTATACCACCATAGCATCCAAAATGCGTGGATGGACGGTCCATGATCTATCCCTATATTTCTTTGTGAAAAATGGACATCATCCATCTGGGATGATCCATCGATTGAGCTTGGATTGATCCCAAAATTTACCCACACCATTTAAGCACAAAGGCAAACACATCTAATGACTAGATTTTAATGGGATTAAACCTTACTTCACAAAGGACCAAACCACATTGTACTTAAGCTAAGTTTAATGGCTAACCTCATCGGAGGTGATCACCGAGGCTTGATTCACTTGGAGAAGCTTTGTCTAGTGGAGACGAAGCTTTGTTGAAGTTTGAAGGTCTTAAGATTGGGTGGATCCTCCTATGGGCCAACTCCTCCTTGACTTGAGCTCGATATTGATCAAGGATGGTCTTCCCTTGCCTTTGGATCTTGGGAAAAGGCTTGGGCAAGTTCGATTGAGCTCACTGATGGAGCTTGCAAAGGGAATTGGGTTGAGGTTGAGTATAGGCTAAGTTGAATTTTCAATGGAGCTCCCCTATTTTCAAGCTATGAAAATTGAGAAGATGGAGTTTGGGAAATGCTTGAGAGAGCTTAGGGAGGCTGGAAAATGACTCTTCTAGCTTCCTATTACTCAATCAAATTAGGGACTCATGTATTGAATTTAGATTAGTGGGAGTATATCTCCCCCTTGAAGGATTGGACAGTCATCCCTTTCCTTCTATTTTGATCTAATTGAGCTCATGCAATGGGTTGTTAGGCTGTTAGAGGCTTTTACATGGATCATTTTGGCCAGAGGTGGGTAGTGGGAAAGTGTCCATGTGTTTAATTGAGTGGAGGAATGATTTCCATGTGCTCAATTTGAAGGAGGTGGTTGATTTTAGCCTTAGGCTAGATTGAGCCGACCCAAACCCATTGGGTTGGATGCACCATACTCCCTAGTGTTCACTTGATCCACTAAGAGGGTGCCAAGTGGTTATGGAGAGGATTTAATCAAATTCCAAGTGGATTTGGCCAAAATTTAAACTTTGACCTAGGGGTAAAAAGGTCATTTAGCTTAAGTTTCAATTTGAATATGTTTGATATGTTTAAAAAATTGGTTAGGCCAAGTTTCATTGAATTTGGAAATGGTTTGATGTGATTTGGCTCATGTTGACCTATTTAGGTCAAAATGGGTTAACTAGGGTAAAGTTGACCAATTGGTCAAATTGGATCAAACCAAAGGTTGGTTCAAGTTCATATGACCATTTGAAATTTTTTGGTGGCTTTGGTTTGATTCAATTTGGTTTATATTTGATTTTGGTTCAATTAAGTTCATTTAGGTCAAATGGGTCAAGTTGACCAAATTAACCCATTTTACCTTTAGGTTAGGTCATGGGTTGTTTCATGTGTGGTTGGTCATGTGAAATGGATTGGTATCTTTGTTTCCAATCAATTTAGTTTATATTTGAGTTTGGCTCAATATGACCCTTTAAGTGAAGTTGGGTTTAAGATTGATTGGGCTAGGTTAAGACTAGTTGGCCAATTGAGGATTTGGTCAAGTTCAACAATCATTTTGGAATGAACTTGGCCCATTGGTTTCAATCAATTTGGCTTAGATCAAGTTTTGACATATTTTAACTTTTTAGGTCAAGTTCAAGGGGTGAACATGAGTTTGACTTGGGTTTGATTTTTGAATTGAGTTTTGGTTTGGTGATTGAAGTTTATGTTTATATTTAGATACATGATTGAAGGATTGATTGAATCATAAAAAAAGATCAAGGGTTTGGCTTGATTTAAAATCGATTTGGCTAAGTTCAAGATTTTGACTTGAAGAGCTTATGTTGGATTTTGATTGAATTTGAGTTTGATTTTTGGAGTTGGTTTTGGTTGTTTGAATTTATATTTCATTTATATATGTTAATATAAATGAGAATATAAATGGGTTATGAGAAAATTTTAAGGATTTAAAGTGATTTAAATTTAATTTAGGCCAAGTCCTTAAGAGGAAATCAAAGTGACTTAGGAAAGATTTTTTATTTGGATTTGAATTTTGGATTTAGTTTGATTGATTTAAATTTATATTTTATTTATATATGTAACTATAAATGAGAATATAAATGAATTGTGAGAAAATTTTGTGAATTTGAATTGATTTGAACATGATTTAGGCTAAGTCCTTAAGAGGAGATTACTGGACTTAAGAAAGATTTGAACTTCAAATTGAATTTTGGATTTAGTTTGATTGGTTTGAATTTATATTTCATTTACATATGTGACTATAAATGAGAATATAAATGAATTGTGAGAAAATTTCATGAGTTTGAATTGATTTGAACATGATTTAGGCTAAGTCCTTAAGAGGGAATTAAAAGACTTTGAACTTGGAATTTTAATCATGAGCTTCAATCATAAAGAATTGATCATGGATTTCAATCATGTGGAATTGATTTGAGTTTGGAGTAAATCAATCAAGCTGGAATTAATTCAGGGTTGATGTTGATTTGATTTGGAGTTTGACTTGAAGGAAGGAAGTGAGGAATGTGATTCAAGCTATAGGGTAAGCAAAATTATCTAACACCCTTAAGAAATGACCTATTCCAATGGCTAACTCATCTAAGTCTCTAGGGCTAGGTTGAATGTCCATCTAATCACTAGATGTGTCCTAAGACTAAGGATCTCTTAAAGTTTAAGATGAGTCCTATGCCTAATATGAAAGGGGTTGAGAGCTCATCCTAAAAATGAGGTCAACAATGATAATTTAGCATAATACTTTGTAGAGAAAAGAGAACTTCTAGGGAGTGACTGGTCAAATTGTGAGGAGGGAAATGTCAACTTTGATCCTGATGAGGATGACCTTCTTGAGGATTCATCCGAGATCCACATGGTTGATACTAGGGGTTCCCTCCATAGAGACAAGCATAGTCAGGAAGGTATTGTAGTTGAAGAAGATGCCATCCATTCAACTCAGCACCTCCTCTGACAGCTTAGATAGAGGGATGATCATATCGATAAAATGGGAAAGAAGATTGAGGAGTTGATGATAGTGTGTAGAATTTAGCTCGCCACACCGTATAGTAGTCAATGAGTAGAGTTGGAACACACTTTAGATCATCCTAGATGCATTCCTGTAGAGAGAGACAGTGGTAACTTGCATAGAAAGGTGGTGGATAGCACCTCCGTGCATGAAAAAGATATCAAAAGCATGGTTGAACAGCAGGTGAGGGATACGTTGGCACAAGTCTGAGGTGGCTCATCTATTCCAAAGGGTAGACCCTACCTAGAGGAATTTGATGTCATGCAATATCCTAAGGGTCTTGTACCTTCTTCCTTCAAGATTTTTTATGGCGTGGAACCCTCGCCAATATATTGCACACTTCAAGGCCGGCTATTATAACGCCAGAGGTAGCGATGTCCTTCTTTTCAGATTATTTGTCAGTAGTCTAGTGGTGTTACATTTGATTGATATGTCGAACTGTCTAACAGTTCGATAAAGACATTTGCTAAGTTGGAGCATCTCTTCATCAAGAGGTTTGTTAGAGCTCAGCAAAGGGTTACTGTAGGTGAACTCATTATAGCTAAATAAAATCCAAATGAGTTCTTTATTGACATTCTCAGGTGGTAAAACATGAGTATGAAATATGAATCATAGCTGTCTGAACAGCATGCCATTGAGATTTTACTCAAGAATATCGATGGCTCAATCGCTTTAATGCTTAAGGGGTTTACAATCAAAATCTTTGATAAGCTAATCAACAAGGTGGCTAGTCTACAAGAGGAAGCTAGACAATCGCCTTTCCATGACCAGTCAGCCAAGCCTAAACCTTAGAAGGCATTTGAGAAGAAGCCAAGGGTAGTCACGATAATTGATAAGGGAAAGCAACCAGCCAGAGTTCAGTCAAACAGACCTTGAGCTTAGCAGCATTCTCTACCACCTCCTCTGCCACCACCTTGGCTATCATACCACCACTTTGCCACATAGCCTCCACCGCCGATGCTCAACAAGATATCCTCATCAAGATCACCGGAGATTCTACCGCCATCGCTACTACCATTTATTTGTCGATAAATTGAATAAACCTTATTCATTCAAGATAGAGGTAGTCAGGAAGATCTTTAAAATCTCTTAAAGAAGCCTGATTTATAGTTACCAGAACCTAGGAGGCCAGAGGAAGTGGGCAAGAGTCATGATCCAAACTATTGCCCCTACGACCAAATACTAGGTCATGTCTTAGAAGATTTCTTTACCTTTAAGGACTGGCTTGAACGTAGCTCCAAGTCGGATGCCATTGTCATCCATAAGAAATACTGACTAGAACAACCTTCTAGTTATGTTAAGGTAATTCTTGGGGATACACATGATCTTCTTAAGACAGAGGAAGGTTGGGATATCACTCTATCTCAAACCTCCAAGAAAAATATTTTTATGATCAGGAAGTTACCTTATAGGTGCCTGAAGTAGCTCAAACCTCTAACTCTAAGGAAGGTTTGCAAGTTGCTAAAGACAACTTGAGGGTGGTAGAAGTCCAGTAGCAATAGCGACATCTTTCACTTGCCCAGGATAGCATGTTAGTGCAACCACTGACCAAGTCCAGCACTCCTTTCATAGTTGCAGCCACAATTCCTCTAGCAACCTCTTCTTCTACCAGTCATATTGTATCAATAGAGGGGCTGTGGGGGGGGGGGGGGTGTCAAATCCCTCACTTTGCTTACTTTACTTGATTTCTATTTTGTACTTTCATCCAAATCTAAGAAATCAATGAAGAAAACTAATTTTGATTGCATCTATGTCACTTATGATAATCTTCTTAAGTTTATTCCTTTAGATATCTCTCCAAGTCTAATCAATAATAACTCTAGTTTTGATCACTCCTCTTCTTCCCGATCATCTAGGTTCACCCATTGAGATTGATTTGGTGTCATCCATCTCTGATGATCCCATAGGAGAAGCTGTAGGTGAACCTGATGAGTAGGTAAAACTTTTCATCAAACCATCTCATGAAGTCACTGAAGTTAACCTTCACAATGGCAAAGTTCTACCTCCTATGGTAGCTCCTCAGGATAAGGGTAAACATGTCATTGGTTCTAGTGATCAAGAAACCCCTCCACAGGATGCTCCACCTATGGATATGCTTATGGAAGACCAACCCAGAGTTGACTACAATGTCCTCAGTCTGAGAAAGTTGCCAGCTAAACTAAGCATATATGATGCCCTTGTCTTATCCAAAGAGATGAGGGAGTCATTGATCAAAGCTCTTCTTGATTCGAAAATATGCTTAACTCAGCTGACCGCTATTTGAGAGGAGGCATATTTTTTAAAAGAAGATCATGGAGTTACATTCACCAATGAAGACCTTATTTTGGGGACAATGGAGCACAACCATCCCCTCTACATCATAGGGACATGGAAAGATTCAAACTCTGTGGGGTGTTAGTTCATCCAGGTGCATCAGTGAACATTATGAGTCTAAAGTGGATTCAATGAGCAAAGTAAGAGGGCCCTTGACTACTTCAGGATCGACATCTCTGAACTTTGAGAAGATCATATGATGTTGAGATGAATCAATGAGCAAGACGATAGGGCTTTAGGCTCCATAGTGTTATCATTGGAGATAGATCACTGGAAGACATAAGCCAAGTTCTACATTATCAATTCAGGTACAAGTTTCATTGCTTTGCTTGATAGGCCTTGGATACATGGAAACAACATGGTTCCATCCTCTTTCCATAAGTGCATCAAATTCAGAAGAGGTGGAATCGAGTATTGTGTTAAAGGAGACTTGAAATAATTCTCAGTTAGAGAGGTCGAGATATATGAGGATGCAACCTACTATCTTCTTCCAAATCAAAAAGTATATTCTCGAGAACTTGGTGAAAGTTTAAAATCAAAAGAAAAAAAAGAAAATGAAAAAGAAAAATAAAAGAAAAAAGGAAAAGAAAATGAAAATATAAGTGAGCGAGAATTAGACACTGGGGAAGAAGTAGAGCTAGATGTTAGATTCCGCCCATAGTTTGCTCCTCCATACAAACACATGGGTAGGATGACTTGACCTCCATCAGGTAGAGGTAGAGGCAGGTTTAGAGGTAATTATAGAGGTGGAAGACCTCCTTAGTGGTGGCCAGCCAGTAGGAGCTATGTTCTAGCTCACAGGAGTACCCCTACTATCCACATTGACTTAGAGTCTAGTTCAGAGGATGAGTCTCATGTTGTTAGCACGCAAACCAACCCATCTCAGTGGATCCCTTTAGAGGTGACATTTGAGCTAGACAACGATGAAGACTGCCTCTAGGCAAAGCATGAATGTATCTGAATTATCATTATGTAGAATAGTCAAGTAACAGTTGGGAGCTTTAGCTCTAACCTCACTTTGTTCCTAGAAAGTTGAAGGTTTAGTAATTAAGGAGGCCCCCAAGCCATCCACAGACATCAAACCAAAGAGATTTTTGTTGGGAGCTTCATCCTCAAGTTAGGAAGCTGATGTAGAACTTGAGGATGATTCTCATAAAGATTTAAAATAGTTACCTTTTGATTAGTATTGTGTTCTTAACCTAGCTAAGAAGGGATTAATCCCGCATACTTGGTATAAACACAGGTTAGATTACTTTGAAAAGTTATGGGACAATTAAAGTAGATATTCTCAGTCAAGACCAGGACTAAGGTTTGGCACAGTGGGTCTAATCGATGATGACAACCATTGCCTATTCATCATCAATCATTTGGAGTCTGATAGATTCTTCTCAAATCATGCTAACTCTTATGAGGAGGCATGCTTAGAAACTTCAGATGACTTAAATGATCTTGAAGTCAAAGATGCACCGCAACAGTTTGAGAAAGAAATTAGATCAACTATTGACAAACTCAAATAAATCAACTTATGAACAAAAGAAGATCCACGTCCAACATACATCAGTTCCTTGCTGAACGAAGAAGAAACCAATGACCTAGACTATTAGCTGACTTTAAGGACTACTTTGCATGGAATTATGAAGAAATTCTTGATTTATCTCCTAACATAGCAGTCCACAAACTAGTAATAGATCCTAATGCTAACCCTATCAAGCAAGCTCCTAGACGCATGCGATTAGACATTGAACATGAGGTCATTTCTAAAATCAAGAAACTAATCGATGCTGGTTTTATCATGGAAGAAAAATATCTTACATGGTTGGCCAATGTCATCCCAATTAATAAAAAGAATGGCCAAATTTACATATGTGCCAATTTTAGGGATCTCAATAAGTCATATCCTAAGGATGAATTTCCACTTCCTATACTAAAGCTAATGGTGGACATTGCCTCATCTCATGCAGTATGCTCTTTTATGGATTGGTCATCTAGATACAACCAAATTAAGATGGCTCCCAAAGATGAAAGAAACACTACTTTTTGAACCCCGATTGAAATCTATTGTTATAAGGTCATGCCTTTCGGCCTTAAAAATGTCGGTGCTACATACCAGTGGGCCATGACTCAAATCTTCGATGAACTCATTCATCATCAAGTCGAGTGCTATGTCGATGATCTTTTAGTCAAAAGCAAAGAAAAGAAAGACCACCCCTTTGACTTGAGAGTAGTTTTCAAATGGTTAATACAATTCAACCTCAAAATGAATCCTTTGAAGTGTGCATTTGGAGTAGCTTCAAGGAAATTCCTTTGGTTTGTTGTCCGACATTGGGGAATAGAAATCAATCCGAAGAAGATTAAGGCCATCTTAGAAATGCCACCCCCTAAAAGTTTAACTCAACTCAGATCATTCCAAGGGTTGACATATTTAAGACACTTCATTTCCAACCTATTAGAAAGATGTCATCCATTTTCAGCACTTGTGAAAAAAGACTCCAAGTTCAACTAGGATGATAAGTGCCAACATACTTTTGAAGACATCAAGTACTACTTGATGACACCACCAGTTCTAACAGCCCCTATCTCGGGCAAGCCGTTGATCCTCTACACTGCTGCATTGGATGACTTACTTAGCACTTTGTTGGTTCAAACCAATGATAAAGAGAAAAAAAATTCTCTCAACTACCTCAATCATCGTCTAATCCTCGCTGAGGCAAACTATCCACCTATTGCAAAGCGCTACCTAGCTTTAATCTTTGCATCTCAAAAGCTGCAGCATTACATGTTTTTCATAAGGTGAACCTAATCTCTAGGATCAATCCACTACAATATCTCATGATACGGCCAACGTTATCCGGATAGTTGGTGCATTGGTTCATAATTTTGTCACAGTTTGATATCACATTCATACCCCTTTGTACAATGAAAGGACAGGCACTAGTGGATTTCTTAGCATGACATGCACTTCCTACTGATTCCCGCTCAGTGATGACCTCCCAGATGAACAAATCATGAACATAGGGGGCACTAAAATTCACCATTGGGAGATGTATTTGGATGGTGCCTCTTCCTTTCAAAAAGGAGAAGAACCATGATCTACTCTTTCGGGGATGGTAGGGGTAGGAATAGTTCTTCTGACTCTGAACTGCGATGTGATGAGATTCTCATATCATTTGTCCAACCCATGCACCAACAATGAAGTCAAATATGAGGCTCTGATTGCCAGTCTAGAGTTAGTCATTACATTATGCGTCCAGAGCATCAACATCTATGGGGATTCTAAACTTGTTATCAACCAAAATACTGGGTCCTACAAGGTTCTAAAGCCCAAGCTCTGTCATTATCACAAGTATACCATGGAGTTGTTGGCTCAAATCCTAGAGGTCACCATCTGCAAGATCCCCCGAGGAAAAAACATAATTGTAGATGCATTAGCCAAGCTTGCCAAGGAGTTGGCATGTCAGGAAGATGAGTCCATTCCAATAAGGGTCCAAAATATACAAGTCTTATTCCTTATTGACGCTTGACTCATTGAGAGACTCTCTCTTAAAGGGGAGGTTATCATTGCCAAAAGAACGATGAGTTAGATTGGAGGCAACAATTCATAGGTTACCTAAATACAGAAAACTACCTCAAGAGAAGTCATTAGCCCATCAGGTGAAACAAAGAGCTCTCTCCTATGCTCTCATGGATGGTACTCAATATCGGTGGTCCATCAATATGTGGTTACGTTATTTAGCCAAACATGATGCCTGTAAGATCATGACCGAGGTACATTTAGGATTATGTGGAGCTCATCAATTAGGTCCAAAGATGAAAGTCAAGATCAAGAGACTAGGATACTACGAGCCTTCGATGATCATAGACTGCATGGATGTAGCTAGGAGATGCCACCAATGTCAGGTGTATGGTCTGGTCCTACACCAGTCACCCAACATTCTACATCCTACATTGGCCTCATGGCCATTTGAGTGTTGGGGCATTGATATAGTGGGTTCGATCAATCCTCCTTCTTCCAAGGGTCATCAGTTCATTCTAGCTGCCACCGACTACTTTTCCAAGTGGGCGGAATCAATCCCACTTAGAGAGGTCACTGCTCAGAATGTGCTTTAGTTTTCCAAGAACCATATCATATATAGGTTCGGGGTGCCTCGATGAATTATATCTGATAATGGTACTGCATTCAAGAGCACCAAAATCAATATCTTTGCCAGAGACACATCATAGATTGGAGATACTCCACCATCTACTACTTGAGGGAAAACGGTCTAGCAAAAGCATTCAATAAAACTTTCATCCAAATATTGAAGAAGACACTCGATGATAATAAACAACAATGGCTTGAGTAGTTAGTTGAAGCCTTGTGGGCCTACCGCACCACATATAGAACTCCAACTCCATCTACCCCATGCTCCTTAGTGTATGGGTCCGAAGCAATTCTACCATTAGAAGTTCAACTCCCATCACTAAGGATAGATGTGGATAGCAAGATTACTTTAAAGATAATGCCAAGTTATGGTTAGAAGAGCTCAAAGATTTGGAGGAGAGATGCCTTCAGGCATGCCAAAACCTCGAGTTGTACAAAGCCAAAATGATTCAAGCTCATAACAAGTTGGTCCATCCTAGAGCTTTTCAAGTATGAGAGCTTATTTTAGTTCTAAGAAGACTAATTGTTGCCCGTAGAAAGATGAGAGGCAAGTTTGAACCCACTTGGAAAGGCCCTTTTGCCATAGAAAAGGCCTGTCAAGGAGGATCTTATCAGCATATAAACTGTAAGGGAGAGGGACCTATGCTTCCAATCAACAATCTCTACCTAAAGAAATACTGCCCATAAATATTGTTTGAAAATAATCATCAATAAACTCTTTTCATATCAAATTTCATCTCTTGCGTATTAGAAATTCTTTTGCTTGTGAATCCGTCATTGTGTGTTTAGGGTAGGTGTAAGAGAACCCCAGCAGCATCCTATCCCTCCACAACACAAACACAAGCTACATGTCATTCCCCAGTGCTATTAGGATAGGTGTAAGAGAACCCAAGAGGCATCCTATTTTAATTAGTACAATTACATTAGGTGTAAGAGAACCCAAGATGCATCCTTTCTTAGTGGAGGCACATTACTCCTATGACACCATTTCACCCACTCTTCTATGAGTTTAGAATAGGTGTAAGAGAACTCAAGCGGTATCCTATCCCTTCTTTTGTAGTACAAACAAACACATATCTTTTATCTCGAGCTATTTTTATGTGGGTGCAAACCCCCGTGGAACTCACTCATTAGCTGCTCCAGGTAGGGCTAATATGCTACCTCATTAGTGTGTCACCTCAGTGGTCACTTGTTTAGGAGGATGTGAGTCCCCGTGCTTTCTTCCTAACTTGACCATTGCAAACCAACGAGTGCCTTATTAGTTTGGTAGGACTTACTACGCAGCTGGTAAGCTACCCCATGTTCACTTCATTTAAGAGGACGCAAGGCTACATGCTTTCTTCTTGAATTAGACATCATGCACTGACTAGGTAGAGTATATTTGAGGTTTAGTATAAGTCCCCTAGTGGCTCCTTTCCTCCTGACTACTTCAAGTTTGGGTCTAGTTCATACACAGGACTCCTCTATTAATAGTTGCCCTAGGTCAGATAGCTCCTGCCTAGCCAAAGATAGACTATCCCGACAGTTAGTTCCACTTTAGGAAGATGTAAGTCTACACGTCTTCTTTCTATACTGATTGTCACAAATTGATGGGCACTTTAGGTTGGTTGGTTATCACCATGCTGACGGCAACCTAATCAGAGGATACACCACTCTTGGCAGATGTGAGTCCCCACACTTTCTTCTTGAGTTGGCCACCGAATACCTACAAGCATTCTTTTATAAGGTTTTGAATAACACCCCTAGTGGCACCTCTCCTGTGAGCACTCTATTTGGATCACATCCTTAGCGACCCCATTAAGACACTACCTCAGTTACTTTTGGATTGGACAATCCCCCATTCCTACTAGCCACCCCTGTGGTTGGAGAATTTGTTCAGCGGATGCAAATTCCCCTTAGCCTTATAAATTTGAGATAGGACTAGGCTGATATGAACTCCTTCTTATTGTGGTCCCTCACAAACCAACTGGGTCCATGAAAACTAAAATAACAAAATATATTTTTGCTTATGGATTGAGAACTCAAGCTCCCAATGGCCCCTTTCCCAAGCAGGCATCCTATCTTTAGGGTAGTGTCAGTAAAACTCCCTATAAAAATTTCTTGACTACTTTGAGTTGAGATAAGTCCCCGAGTCAGCACTCTCTTAGTAGTCACCCTAGGTCGGGTCTAATTTGTTTCACAAGCAATCGGTCGCCCCAATGGTTCCTTGTTTAAAAGGATGTGAGTCCCCTCGCTTTCTTCCTAACTTGACCATTGCACATTGAAAGGCACCCCTTAGGTTGGTTAGCTCTACCCCACGGCCAGTATACTATCCCTTTGTATTTATAAATCTAAGACAGGTCCAAGCTGATATTAGCCCCTTTTTGGTAGATCCATCGCACACCGATCAGGATCCATCAAATTAAAATAAATATAATTAAATCAAATGATATTATCTTAACTATTTTTGAGTTGATATAAGTCTTCAGTGGCATTCATTCAGTAGCTGCCCCAAGTTGGGTTTGATTTGTTATGTTCGATAGATCACCCCAATAGTTGTTCCATGTGGCTAGTGGTTTACTATGCTTTCTCTTTAACACAACCGTTGCACACCAAAAGGCACCCCATAGGTTGATTAGTTCTACCACGTGGCTAGTGGTCTACCCCTTTGGATTGGTAAATCTGAGGCAAGCCAATGCTGACATAGCCCCTTCCTAGTGTGATTCATCAGATTCATCTCAAATTTTAAACCTTAAACAAATAATCAACCAACTTTTCCTCAGCGAGACATGAATCATCTCAACCTCCCCAATGGAATCAATCAAACTCAATTCAAACTTGCATTCCCCAGTGAGTGCATCCTTAAAAGAAATCTCATCAAATCTTGGTCCCCAGTGGATCATTTCTCCCTAAATCATACCAAACAACTTAAATTCTATCCTCTATGGATAACTTGGACCCGCTTTCCTAGTGGAAGGTTCACTAGCTTGATCCCTTAGTGGATCCCTTCTTCCTCCCTTATGCCCTTGGCATAAGTGGAGTTGCATTGCACTAAGATCTTGATCCTCCATCTCCGGGTTTAGAAGTAGATCATTTTTATTAGTGCTTGCAATCCTTCGGACATTGTTGATTGTCTTGGTCAACACCAATATGTGTAGCGTGCCTTGTCAGTTACATCACACCTATTGGGCGCCCTTTGTTGATCTCACTTTTGGAGTGAGCTCTCAACTTTCTCATCATAAATTTAGGACTCTTGGACACTAAGAGTTCCTAAATCTTAAGACACTTCTAGTGATTAGGTGAACACTTAACCTAACCCTAGAGACTTAAAAGAGTTATCTATAGGAATAAGTTATGCCTTAGGGATTTAGGAGGACTTGCCTACCCTATAGCCTAAACTTAACCCTTGCTTCCTTCTTCCAAACCAGCTCAATTGATTTTCTCAATGACCAAATTCAAGTTTCAAAACCCTCCCTAAGCCCTTTGATTTCATCTTTTGGACTTAGCCTCAATCAAACCTTAAATCAAATCCCAATTCAATTGATTTTCTTAATTACCAAACTCAACCTTAAATCAAATCCCAACTCAAATATCCAAATAAACTCTAAGTGATTGAAACCCATGATCAAATCCAAACTCCAAAATCCCTTCTTAAGTCATATGAATCACCTTCATGTGCTTAGCTAAATCTTGATCCAAATCAACCTAAACTTGATTGATTTCTCTATAAGTCAACCATTCCTTCATTTATATTCACAAATATAGATGAAACCCACCCTTCAATGACCAAAACCCAAGTTAGCCTTTTTGACCTACATTCATTAATTTGGTCAAACTTGCTTCCAAATCACTCAAAACTCAAGTGATTTTCTAATAATTATTTATATCTTCATTTATATTCACAAATTTAAATGAAATATAAATCCAAATGACCAAAACCAGACCTAAATCAAATCAAATTTCTAATTTTAGCCATCTTAGCCAATTTCTTGGACTTGGCTAAATGATATCCAAACTAATTCAAAACTCATGAATTTCTTCATGATTCAATCATTCCTACAATCATTGACCCAAATATAAACATAAACCATAATTATCAAACCAAACCCAAGTCAATCCAAGTCAAGCCCATGTTGACCCTTTTGACTTGAAATTATCATATGAACCAAAACCCCTTTGGCTCAAACTAATTATAATTAGATTTATATTTTAATCCTAGGCTCATGTATGAGTTCAATCAAACTTAAATCAAGCCATATTCAAGCCAATTGACCCATTCAGGTCCACTTGACCTAAAGTGACCTAAAAGACCTTTTTGAGCCAAGTTATAATCCAACCCAAATTGGATTGAACTAAGCCCATCTGAACCTCATATCATAACCAACAATCATCTTAGGGTGACTAACCACCTTGAGTTGGGTCAAATCAAGTCAAACTTATCCCTTGACCAAGTCAACATTTAGCCCAAATGAAATCCAAACTAGTCAAAATCTACCATATGCTAAATTGATTGGATCCATTAAGTCAAACCCACTCATAATCAATGATTGAACATGACCAAACCCTCATTTGAGCTAAACCAAGCCCAATTGGCCATTTGACCCAAGTTGATCCAAATTGGCCTAAAAAGCCAAAATGGGTCAAATCATGATTTAATCTAAATTGATTGAAACCAATGGATCAAGTTCATCTCAAATAACTTATTTGAACTTGACCAAAGCCATAATTGAGCCCAAGTTATCCAATTTATCAACTTAACCCAACCTAGCCTAAATTGACCTAAGGGGTCAAAATTGTCAAAATTCAAATTAATTTCAAATTGAACCAAACTAAAGCCTACAATCATTTTTAATCAATCAATTGAACTTGACTCAACACCTAACCTAACCCAATTTGGTCAAATTGGTCAACTTGACCAATTTGACCCTTTTGAATCCAAATGAGTCAAATCTAAACCTAGGCCAAACCAATCCAAATTAATAGAACCAAAACATCCCAAATCATCATATGAACCTAACGCAAGCCTTGGTTTGACCTAATTTGACCAATTATTCAATTTGACCCAACCTAACCCAAATGAACCCATTTTGACCAAATGAAGTTAAATCAGCCCAAACCACTTTATGGAACCTTGGTGGATGACCTAACCCAACCCAAATGGATTCTAGGTCAGCTCCAAACCTAACCCAATCCATGGTGGACCCCACCAAGGGGATTAGCCATTGGATAAAACCTTCCTCCCATGGGATCTCCACTTTAACAAGCCAAAGCAACCTCCCCATCACCATGACAGCTCCCAAGTACTCAAGTGAGGCTCCACCTAACCCACCTAGCCCACCTAACCCACCTTAGGTCAGCCAAGGACCAATGGAAGCTCAACTCATCCTCACTCAAGCCAAATTGAGCACCCCATGGACAAAAGAGAAGGAAACTTTGAACACCAGCCCTTGAGGCTCCTCCCATGGCTCACTCCACTAAAACCAAGCCACATGGAATTGGACACGACCCCTCCTGGTGCCCTGACGGTGGTTTATCGACCGAAGGAAGTCTACCCATCCCGTCTATCCCTCATGCATGCTTTCGGCCAATACACCCCCAATTCGAGTGGGAAATGACACACTTCACACTGTCTGAGCTTAGCAAGCATTTTTGAACTCCCTCAAAGCATTTCCAAGGATCCCCAAGCCCTCCTCGATCGACATTCCTCACTCCTGAGAGAAGCTGAACTAGGACACCACTCATCCGAGCAATACTGCCTCTCCACTAAATTAAATCCAAATTCCTTGCACCCACACCATCCACATACTTTGTCGAAGCCAACTGAATTGATTCCAAGCCTTCCTAAGCTTTGGAGACCAGAGTTTGATTGGAGCCGAGATTTTTGCGTGTGTGGATTGGTCAACTGAGCACTCTACCTCAAATCAAGGTCAAAGCTCTTCAGCAAGGCCTAGCCTCAACTAAGTGCTACCTTACACCACCGACATTAGGTGAGGTAGTTTCATAAACTGGGCCTTGTATGGAAAAATGGGTTGGTCTTTTATGAAAGATTTCAAAATTCATGGAATTTTGACTGTTGGATGTGTGCATCCCCCTTCCCCGAAGGTGTGGGAAGAATTTGGAGACAATCTGAGCTTGGGTGAGCTTGGATTGAACGAGGGAAGATGGGCAGAATCCATCTTTCATCATTTGCGAACAGGATATATCATGAGCACTCTACCTCAAATCAAGCTCAAAGCTCTTCAGCAAGGCCTCGCCTCAACTAGGAGAAGCTACCTCCAGCATTACACCACCGGACATTAGCTCCAATGAGGTAATTTCATAAACCGAGCCTTGTATGGAAAAATGGGTTGGTCTTTTGTGAAAGATTTCAAAATTCATGGAATTTTGATCGTTGGATGTGTGCATCCCCCTTCCCCGAAGGTGTGGAAAGAATTTGGAGATAATCTGAGCTCGGGTGAGCTCGGATCGAACGAGAGAAGATGGGTGGCATCCGTCTTTCATCGTTCGTGAATGGGATAGATCATGAGCCATCTATTCTGCATGATTGGAACAAATGGCTCTGATCAAACCCCACGGTAGATCCCTTGATTTCCTTCCTAAACTACGGATCGAATCGTGGCCGTCCAATCTTAGATCGGATGGTCCACGGAGAAAGCTCGTCCGCCACCATCCGAGTTAGCCTTCAGATGTGACAACTTAAGTAGCCATTCCTATCGCGCCACATGGAAAGCACGCCGCTTCAGCCGCCACATGGCCCAACGGGATTAAGGCTGTAATTAGGCATAATTAATCCATTTTAAGCTTGAAACTTCTAAAAATCATAACTAACTGTAGAAAAATTCAAAAAATACAAACTTAGACTCATTTTGAAGATATTTCAGAGTATAATCTAGAAATTTTATTATTGATTATTTTTGAATAATGATTTTGGCTTAATTAAGGTTTAATCAAAATTTTAGTTAGCTTAATTTCCCCTTAATTAATCACCCAATTAATCTCAAAATTTATGTAAATCTTTAGGGAGATGACCTCTACCTCCCCTATTTTTCTGAGATTTTATTGATTGCTTAATTAGTAAAATCAATTGATTAAACCCTAATCACTCTCTTAATCTAATTAATCATAATTAATGAATGAATTATAACTTGATTAATCATCTAAAACTAATCACCTGTGTTGAATAGTAAGATAGCTTAGGGGAAGTTATTGGGATACTTCTCCTAATTTATTTCCTAAGTTTTCTTTACTTTTAAAATCAAATTAATTATTTATTAATGAAATAACTAATTGATTAATTAATTAATTAATCTTCAAGATAAAAATCAGAATCTAATTGAATGTTTAAAATGATTTAGGGGTTAGGATTGGGGCCTTGCCCTTAATCCTTTTCCTTTAGTTGATTTCATCATTATAATTAATACATAATCAAAGTGTTTAATCAAATAATTAATGGCTTAATGAAATTAAAATTTAAAATCAATTTATCCACTCCTAAGCAACCTTAATTAATCTTGGGTAGCTCTTTGGGTGTTCAATAGCCCAAAGTGAGAGATGATGAAATTATGGTTGGCTCACATGTGTGAGAAAACCATAAAAGTAATTAAGTGAGATCTCTTAAGCCTAATTAACTATTAATCATGAGCCAATTGCATTTGGCCCCTTTTATTTCTTAGGAGCACTGCAAATTTATATTTCATGTGGTTGCATATCATGTTGGCTCATTATTAATTAGTTAATTAACTTAAGGTGATATAGGTAAGGGTTAATTAATTCACTTAATTCATACCCTAACCTAATCAAGACATAAAATCAATCTTATTCTTCTTCATTAAACTAAATTAACTTACACATGGGGAATGGGATTAGGATTAGCAAACTTCCTTCATATTTCCTTAAATTAAATCAAACATGAAAATGAAATGACATTAAAGAACTTTCATTTATTTTAAATAGTCTTATTTAGTTTGATTGTTCGTAGGGCTTAGTTGGATTTGTATGAAATCACATGCTTGTGTTATTTTATTTCCTTCCAATCATGTTAAATGTTATATGCCACTTGTACTCTATTGACCTCATTTTAGGATCTCTCAACCCCACCATCTTATACATAGGACTTCTCTTAAACTTTAAGAGTTAGTCTTAAGACACATCTAGTGATTAGGTGGATACTCAACCTAGCCCTATAGACGTAAAAGAGTTAGTCATAAGAATAAGTCATGCCTTAAGGGCGTTAGGAAAATTTGCCTACCCCATAGCTTGAACCAAATCTCAATTCCTTCTTCAAGTCAAACTCAAATCAATTCCAACTTGATTAATTTTCTTAAATATTAAATCAATTCCAACTTGATTGATTTTTTTCAAAACATGAATCAATTCCAAATGATTAAAGCTTTTGATTGAATTCCAAATTCCAAAAAATCTTTCCTAAGCCATCTTGATTTCATCTTATGGACTTAGCCTAAAATAAACTCCAAATCAATTAAAATTAAAGAAATTTTCTCATAACTCATTTATATTCTCATTTATATTCACAAATATAAATGGAATATAAATTCAAATATCCAAAAATTAATTTAAAACTCAAACTCAAACTCAAATTCAATCAAAATTCGACCTAAGCCTTTCAAGTCAAATTCTTGAACTTAGCCAAATCAAATTCAAACCAAGCCAAACTCTTGATTTTTCTTCATGATTCAATCAATCCTTTAATCATGAATCTAAATATAAACACAAACTTCAATCATCAAAACAAAACTAAATACAAAAATCAAACCCAAGTCAAACTCATGTTCACCCCTTTGAACTTGAAATTGTCAAATGAATCAAAACTCATTTAACTCCAAACCACTTGCAAATGGATTTATATTTTAATCATAAGTCCATATGTGAGTTCAACCAAACTTTATTCAAGCCTTGATTAAGTTAATTGTCCCACTTAGGCTCATTTGACCCAAAGTGACCTAAAGTATCCCTTTTGAGTCAAATTCTAATCCTACCCAAATTGGATTGAACTAAGCCCACCTAAGCCTCACATTATGAGCAACAATCATCATGAGATGATCAATCACTCAAATTGGGTCAAACCAAGTGTTGTCCTCATTTTTAGAATGAGCTCTCAACCCCTCCATATTTGACATAGGACTCCTCTTAGACTTTAAGAGTTCTTTAGTCTTAAGACACATCTAGTGATTAGGTGGACACTCAACCTAGCTCTAGAAGACTTAGAAGAGTTAGCCATAGGAATAGGTTATGCCTTAGGGGTGCTAGGAAATTTTCTACCCTTGGCTTAGATCATTCCTCACTTTCCTTCCTTCAAGTCAAACTCCAAATCAATTCTATTTTATTCCCTCCAAATCCAAATCAACTCTATACGATTGAAATCTATGATTGAAACTCATGACCAAAATCCATCAAAATTCTTAAGTCCAAATTTTGCCTAAGTCCCTAAGTCTCCCTTAAGGACATAACCAAAATTATGATTCAAACCTATTCAAATCTTTGAGATTTTCTCATGATCCATTTATGTTCTCATTTATATTCTCATATATAAATAAAATATAAATTCAAACCCATCAAATCAAATTCAAAATTCAAAATCAATTCATGAAATTTTCCTTAAATCCTTTAAATTCCCTTTAATGGATTTAACCTAAATCTTGATCAAACTATTTCAAACTCATGGCATTTTATCAAAACTCTTTTATATTATCATTTATATTTATATATATAAATGAAATATAAATATAAATCAATCAAATCAAACCCTCAAATTAAATTCCCAATTTAAAACCTCCTTAAGTCATTAATTTTCCATTAATGAACTTAGCCAAAACCATCATCAAATCAATTCAAACTCATGCAATTTTCTTAAAACTTATTTATATTCTCATTTATATTCTCATATATAAATGAAATATAAATATAAATCATTCAAACCAAATTCAAAAATTCAAACTCTAGACTCCAAAATTTTCCTAAGTTCTTTAAATCCTCCTTAATGGACTTAGCCCAAATCATGATTAAACCACTTCAAATCCTTGAAATTTTCTCATGATCCATTTATATTATCATTTATATTCACATATATAAATGAAATATAAATTCAAACAATCAAAATCAATTCCAAAAATCAAACTCAAATCAACTCAAAATCCAATCTACGCCTTTCAAGTCAAAATCTTGAACTTAGCCTAATCACTTTCATATCAAGCCAAACCCTTGATTTTCTCTCATGGTTCAATCAACCCTATAATCATGAGCTCATATATAAATCCAAACTCCAATCAAACAATCAAAACCTAGTTCAAAAATCAAACCCAAGACCCCTTCATATTCTTCCTTTGAATATGAAATTTTCAAATGGATCAAAACTCATTTGACATCAAACCACTTGTAAATGGATTTATATTTCAATCTTGAGTCTATATACAAGATCAACCAACTTTAAATCAAGCTTTGACCAAGTCATTTGACCCACTTAGGCTCACTTGACCCAAAGTGACCTAAAGTACCCTTATGAGCTAACTTTTGATCCTAACCAAATTGGATTGAACCAAACTCATATTTCCCTCTCATCATGATATACAATCATCATGGGTTGATCAATCAATCAAATTGGGTTAAACCAAGTCAAACCTAAGGGTTGACCAAGTCAACACTTAACCTAAAAGAAACCTTATAGCCAAGTTCAACCATAGGCCAAATTGATTGAAACCATTGATCTAAGTTCACTCATGACCTATGTTTGAACTTGACCAAGCCAACATTTGAGCCTAACCTAGCCCAATTGGTCAACTTGACCCCAGTTGACCCATTTTGACCTAAAGGGTCAAAATATGTCAAAACTTGATCTAAGCCAAATTGATTGGAACCAATGTGTCAAGTCCATTCCAAATCACTTGTGAAACTTGACCAAAGCCTCAATTGGCCAACTAGACCCAACCTAGCCCAATTGACCTTAGACCCAAGATGACCTAAAGGGATCATGTTGAGCCAAAATTGAACTTAACCCAAATTGATTGGAAATAAAGATACCAATCCATTCCATATGACTAACCTATCCTAAACCTACCCTTGACCCACCTCAAATAGGTCAAATAGGTCAAATAGGTCCAATAGGTCAAATGAGTCAAATAGGTCAACTTGACCCATTTGACCTAAATGAAGTCATATGAGCCAAAACCAAATATGTACCAAATTGAATCAAATGAAAGCCACTAAAACATTTCAAATGGTCATATGAACTTGACCCAACCCTTAGTTTGACCCAATTTGACCTATTTGTCAACTTGACCCAAGTTGACCCATTTTGACCTAAATGGGTCAACATGAGCCAAACCCCATCAAATGAATTCCAAACCTCATGAAACTTGGCCAAACCTAGTTTCTCCACATACCCAACATATCAAAAGTGAAAAAATAGTAAAATGACCATCCTACTCCTATGCCATAGAACAAATTTTGGCTTAATCCATGAGTAATTTGGTCATACCCTCTACACATTCACTTGAGGCTTTCCTAAAAGCTCAAGGGGACCTAGGGGAGAGTGGTGCACCAGACTCAATTAGTTTGGATCAGCCCATTTGGTCCCTAGACCAAACCCAACCCTTTGGTCAAAAATTGAAATTTCAAACTCCCTCTCAAGCTCAAATTCAAGCACATGAGAGGTTGGTAATCCACTCCTAGCTCAAACCGACCATGTGCACACTCCTAACTAATCAAACAACCCTCAGCCTATGATCAATTGGATCAAAATGTCATGTCCATTATCGATCATCCGATCCTTCAAGGGGGAGATATACTCCCCCTAATTCACTTATGTTTTCATTCACTCAAGGTCGATTGAAGGATAGGAAGCTAGAGGAGCCATTGCAAATTGATCCTAAGCCTCCTAGAGCTCTTCCCATTTTCCTTTTCTTGGCTTTTGAATAGTGAAAAATAGCGGAGGTAGAGTGAAATTCCAACTTCTTTTACATTCCATTTGAATTCAATTGCTCTTGCACACTCCATCAGAGGGTCAGTCGAGCTTGCCTAAGCTCTCTCTGAAGTTCTAAAGGCAAGGGGAGACCTAGCTTGATCAAAGCCAAAGCTCAAGCAAGGAGGAGTTAATCCATACATTGATCTACTCAATCTCAAGTGCTCATATTCTCAGTAAGGTTTCATCTCAACCAGGCGAAGCTTATCCAAGGGAATCGAGCGTCGGTGATCACCTGAGGTATGGGATATTTCAACCATTAAATTCATTGCGGTGTGGAGCTTTGTGATAGAAATTTTTACCCCATTGATTTTTGATCGTTGGATTTGCCGCTCTCTGTATTTAGATGGAGTGGGTTGAATTTGGTTTGATTCGATGCTAGATCGAGCTTGGATCTTCCCCTTGATCATGGATAGTCTCTGTTGATGAAGGGGAAAAACTTGGATGATCTCAACCATCCATCCATGCATTTTAGATGGATGGCTGAAATTATTTAGCATGTTTAGAAATATTTTTATCTAGTTTAAAATGCAGGGAGATCCTTAGCCGTCCGATCTTTGATCGGACGATAGAGGATTAAAGCGTTTGTGCCGCTGCCACCAACCCATGAGGTGACAACTTAAGTGACCCTCAGATGCGCGTGTAAAGCGATCGCCACGCATCGCCACATGTGAGCTGGATTAACCATGGATTAGTTAAGTGCTCTAATTAATTTCTAATTAACCTAGAGATCTTCTAAAATTCATAACTCTCTCTAAAAAATTAAAGAAAAATATGAAATAAAATCTTATGGATAGATAATTAATCCTAGAATATTTTAAAATTAATTTTGATGAGTTTTGAATTATGCTTTTCTCTAAATTTGGGTTTTATAAGAAAGTGTATTTTGCTAATTACTTTTTAATTAGGACTCTAATTAATCCCAAATTTCTTGGGTAAGTTTTAAGGGATGACCTCCGCCTTCTCTAATTTTCTTGAGATTTATTGAAGGCTTGATTAGAGTCATTGCATATGGTTTTCTTAATTACCCTCCTTATATAATTAAGCATAATTAGGGTATGATTAGTAATTTTAACCTATGATTAGGGTTGATTAAGGTTAGATCCAATAAGTATAATATTTATAGAATAATTTTGGGGCATTTCCCCTAAGATATTCCCTAAACCCCCTCTTCTCTCTATAATCTCCTCTTAATTAAGGATTAATTCATTAATTATCCCCTTAATCAATTACTAAAAAATTCTAAAAAGGTTCTAAAACTTAATTAATCTACCTCTGATAGATTCTTACTTGTTTAATAGCCTAAGTTCAATTAAGGAAATTAAAACCCACCCCAAACCCAAATTCAGAGCCTTTTCATTATTAGGTGCAATGCAAGTTTAAATTCCTTGTGAATTTTATGTCATCTTATTGACTCATAATTATTTAGTTAATTCTTCTAAGGTGATGTAGGTAAGGGTTATTTAAGCTACTTAATTCATACCTTAACCTAATCAATGCATAAAAATGGATCTAATTGTCTAAAAATTAAACAAAAATACCAAACACATGTGGGAATGGGTTCAGAATAGCAAACTCATCTCACCTTTTCAAAATTAAATCAAACTTCAAACTAAATAAAAATCACTTTGAATTCACTTTGATTTATTCTAAATTTTCTTATTCCATGAGAATGTCTTTAGGATTTAAGTAAAGTGAGTTAGTTTACATGCTTTCATTGCTTTGGATCTTTCCCCAACATGTTAAATTGTATGCCATTTGATTTCATGCATTCATAATTTCATTTCTCAAATTTTAAAATGAAGTTGTTTACTTTATGCCAAATTTACATGTGTTGGCTAAAGTAGAAATATGAATGGCTATTATCACTACTAAATCCATATTATTTTCAAAATATATAAATCAAATACCAAATCTAAAAGTGTGCTACTTATACTTTAATTATAAGCTTGCATGTGATATATTATAAAGGAATGCTTAGCATAGGTTTCATTTCTTTCTTATGTTATCATAATTTTGAATAGGAGTTGGTAAGATATAGGTTCATTTAAAAAGAACCCAACACGTACTTAATCTCATACCCTGTTCATCCCTATGCTATCACCTAAGAGGGGTTGCCTATATTTGGATACATAAATTTCATAAACAAAAATGAATCCATTAAACAACTTTTGCATTTTCCTTTTCTATTTCATTTCTTTTATATACATGTTTGTATTTAAGGAAAGTGGTATATTAGTCTGGACAACCCCGAGGTTGTGAGACTTTAAGTAGTCCTAAATAAGTTTTATACCTTACACCTCTGGTTAACTATGGTGATGTACCCACTTATGCCTTTCTTACTTTCATGTATGTATGTGAAATTTTAGATAAGGAAAACTCTTTCTACTTAAGAAAAATCATGCATATTCAACTTTTAAATTTCCTTAAATGGATTACCTAGCATGCATCATAAACTGTGTTAAATACTCTCATTTGCATGTATAGATATGCTTAGGGTCCATCCATATGCATGTTATATATGTTAGGAAAGAAATGAAGTAATGTGTATTATGTGAATTTTGATTTATTTTATTTTAACGTAAAATGTCTTTCTTTTGAATAGGTTTATTTAGAGTTTATCTAAACTTAGGATTGATTAAAAGATTTAATCAAAACATTCACCTAAATAAAACTAAAATGTGAATCTACTTTAGGAATTGCTTAGGTTAGGGAAGAAAAGAGAAGTTCTCTTCTCTTTCCTTCTCTTCATAACTTAGTAATTATTTGTAGGATCCACTTAAATCAAATCAAAACATGAAATAAAATCAACCCAAAATACTTAAACAACTTAAATGAAACCCTCCTCTAATTTAAACATGTCCTTCACACTTAGAAAATTTAAACCTTAAGCCATAGCTAAGAATACCACACAAGCCTTCAAAGCACACACATTAGCCTAAGTCACCACTTTTAGCTCTAAGTTAGGTCGGTGCATGGTTTGATGTTTGTTTTATTTTGTGATGTATATTTTAGACTGGATGTTAGGGTGTATGCTCGTAGAATGAATGGTAGGATGTTCTTAGTCTAACTGTTCTTTTCTGCAGGGGATTGTGCTTAAGGGGCGCTATCATAAATTAAAATATAAATGCTTTTGCTTGCAAGTGCTTTATACCCCTAAGCATAATCCATAGGCCATGTGGACTTAGTCACCCATGTGTGGGGTGATAAGTCCAATATACATGCTTGGGATTTGTGTGATGTCTTTTAGTAACTTTTATTTTGTAGGTGTTAGTTAGATTTCCACTTTTCCTTTTCACATAAAAATTTATATAATTAGGATTTTGGAATAACTAATATGGGCATTAAGATGAGCATTGGTCATAAGATTCTATCTTATATACCATGTGAAGCCTTAGACCATCTACCATCCAACCATCCAAAAGAAGAAAGAAGAAAAGAAGAAAGAAGAAAAGAAAAGAAAAGAAGAAAGAAGAAAGAATAAAGCTTGAAGACCCCCATAATAATGAATTCTCGCTTAATTGTAATTTAATTCATTTGTAATCTAGGTTGTATAAGGGTAGAGCTCGGCTACCCATGTTTGATATTTTCGGGTTTGTGCAATGGTGCCTGACCACAATGGCCTTTTATTCTTTTGCAATTAGCTTTATAAATTGATTGATGATTCATTTAGCTCTTGCATTAAGTGGCATGATTTTCTAGTTTCTTCCTTGCTTTATGTTTGGCCTGGATGTGGATTAGGCTCTTTAAGAAAAAATAAATCTTTTACCCAACTTAAAAACTCAAAATAAAATTAAACAACTCATAACCTCACCTAAAACTTAGGTTTAAAATCAAGATAAAAGAATTAGCAACCCCTTAGATGGATGAGCATTTCTTTGTAATATCATGCGCAAATGCATCTTATTTCACTCTTGATTGGAGGGCTTCCACTTTTGCCAAAGAAACTTGGCTTGACCTTTAGGAGCCATAGTGGAAACTCACCTCCTCCCTTCTCACTGATTTTGGCCAATAATCTTCTTTCTCATGCATTAGACATATGAATCCTATTAGCCTGAGTCAAAATAATTGTCCAAAATAAAAATAAAAAATGAAATTTGAATTGCATTAGATTTAGGTCATTTGAAGCATACCCTTTACATGATATAATCTCTTTAGGGAGTGAGTTTAAGGACTTAGTCTCTTTCTAAATAATAGTAGTCTAGCTGTCTTGCATAAGTATAAAGACTTGCCTACATGTATTTAAAATTATAGGAGGAGTTAGTTCGCGACCACCCCCAGGTGGTTGTAAGTTCAAGCTGTCGGGTGGTTTGTCCTCTCTCAAGAGGCAAACCACCACCCATTTTGCCTTAGATTTAGGTGTTTTGGCCCTCCCCAAGCTCCCTATTTAGGTTAGGTTGTTTCTCCCTTTATGGGTCATAAGCATAATTCCTCTGGTATTTTCTTAATCTTGTGTGGAAATCTTAAGTCCTAAATTTCTAATAAAAAATCCAACTCAAATAAACAAAATCAATTTCAAAAATGTAAAGCCTAACTATAGAATAGTTTGATATGCTCTCTAGGTTTCCTAGCACCGTGGCCATCTCCTACTTATCTTCCATTTTGGCTTAGATAATAACTCCCTCTTTTGATCAATCCCATTTGATCTCCAAACATAAACCAATTGATTGGAAGTCCTTTCTA
This sequence comes from Cymbidium sinense, assembly GCA_021442155.1. Classification (NCBI taxonomy): domain Eukaryota; kingdom Viridiplantae; phylum Streptophyta; class Magnoliopsida; order Asparagales; family Orchidaceae; genus Cymbidium; species Cymbidium sinense. Next base: position 142,205,005 of record CM038216.1, read on the forward strand.
TTGAAATCTTCAAAGACAATGATCACTTACCTTAATTGAGATTTTTCCTAAGGAAACCCCATTTCTTAAGATGTAATTAACTATAGGGGCTTGCCCCTATAGGGAACTTAAAAAACTCGATTTAAAATAAACTCTACTTTATTTTTTCCATGTAAAGTGGGAGAAGAATCTCTGGCACATATGCAAACCCACCGTCCTTAGGAGTCCTCATTGAGGTGATTGAGTCCATTAAAAGATAGTGACTTCTATCTCTCGAGACAGTACATTATTTCCTTGATGACGTACCTGATCACCTGAATAAGTACATTTGTGGATCTATGTGGTATCTTAAAAAGATGAATTTTTATATAGGTATTGCCTCTTTCATTTCTCCCCAACAGATTTGAAAGGCAACTCTTGTATAAAAGTTTATTCACCACACTAAGTCAAACCTAAGGGTTGACCTAGTCAACACTTAGCTAAAATAAAACTTAAACTACCCAAAATCTACCAGAGGCCAAATTGATTGAAATCATTCATCAAAACTCATTCATGACCAATGTTTGAACTTGACCAAGTCATCATTTGGGCCTAACCTAGCCCAAGTGGCCACATGACCCAAGTTGATCCAACTTGACCTAAAAAGTCAAAATATGTCAAAACTTGATCTAAGCCAAATTGATTGAAACTAATGGGTCAAGTTCATTCTAAATCACTTGTTGAACTTGACCAAAGCTTCAATTGGCCAACTAGACCCAACCTAGCCCAATTGACCATGAACCCAACTTGACCTAAAAGGTCAAATTGAGCCAAATCTAAATATAAACCAAATTGATTAGAAACAAAGATACCATTACATTTCATATGACCAATAAAACCTAAACCAACCCATTGCCTAACCCAAATAGGTCAAATGGGTCAAATTGATCAACTTGACCCATTTGACCTAAATGAAATCAAATGAACCAAATCCAAATATAAATCAAATTAAACCAAACCAATGATGCCAAAATATTTCAATTGGTCATATGAACTTGACCCAACCCTTGGTTTGACCCAATTTAACCAATTGGTCAATTTGACTCAAGTTGACCCATTTTGACCTAAATGGGTCAACATGAGCCAAATCATATCAAACCAACTCCAAATTCATTGAAACTCGGCCCAACCCATTTTTTAATCATACCAAACATATTCAAACTAAAATCCAAGCCAAATGACCATTTTACCCCTAGGTCAAGGGGTAACCTATGGCCAATTCCACTTGGAATTTGGTCATATCCTTCTAGTGGCCACTTCGCACTTTCTTAATGGACCAAGTGTACACTACTGAGCATGGTGCACTTGACCCATTGGGTTTGGGTCAGCCAAACTCAACCCAAGGTCAAAATTGACCACTCCTCTCATTTTGAGCATATGGGAATCACTCCCACACCTTGTTTTGCACATGGAAACTTCTCCACTACCCCCTCCGGCCAAAATCGAAGCACATACATCCCTAAATGTCCTACCTAACCCATTGCATAGGGTGAATTGGATCAAAATGGCAAAGGGAAGCTAGGCCGTCTGATTCACTTAGGGGGAAATATACTCCCCCCTAATTTTAATTCATTCCAGCACTCTCACACTCGTTTGAAGCTAGGAAACTCAGAGCAAGCAATTGCAAGTCTCCCCAAGCTTCCTAGAGCCATCTCCAATTCTCCATTTTTGATTTCTTCAAGCCAAAAATAGAGTTGCTCTACCATTTTTCAATCTGATCAAATACACAATAAAAAAATCCAATTCCTCTTGCAAGCACATGAGGGAACCCAATCGAGTTCATCCAAGTCTTCTTCCAAGCTTTAAAGGCAAGGGAGAGGGGACTTTGATCAAGGCCGTGAACATTTGAAGGTGAGCATGGTCCATAGGAAGATCCACTCAACCTCAACACTCAAACCTTCAATAGGGCTTTGTCTCCACTAGATGAAGCTACCTCGATGGTTGAGAGTGTTGGTGATAGCCTCCAGCGAGGTACTATTCAAATCTGAGCATAGTTTAAATTTTTCTTGATCCTTTTTGAAAAAAAGTTTATGAGAATTTGACTGTTAGATCTTCATCTATTTACCTCTTGATGGCATGGGTTGAGTTTGATTCGAGCTCGGATATTGATTAGGTGGACACTCAACCTAGCCCTAGAGACTTAAGAGAGTTAGCCATAGGAATAGGTCATGCCTTAGGGGTGTTAGAAAAATTTGACTACCCCATAGCTTGAACCAAATCCTCACTTCCTTCTTTCAAGTCAAACTCAAATCAATTCCAACTTGATTGATTTTTCCCAAATCATGAATCAATTACATATGATTGAAGCTATGATTGAATTCCAAATTCTTAAAAAATCTTTTCTAAGTCATCTTGATTTCATCTTATGGACTTAGCCTAAAATCAACTCCAAATCAATTTAAATTCAAGAAATTTTCTCATAACCCATTTATATTCTAAGTTATATTTACAAATATAATGAAATATAAATTCAAATATCCAAAAATTAATTTAAAACTCAAACTCAAATTCAATCAAAATTCAACCTATGCCTTTCAAGTCAAATTCTTGAACTTAGCCAAATCAAATTCAAATCAAGCCAAACTCTTGATTTTTCTTCATGATTCTATCAATCCTTCAATCATGAATATAAATATAAACACAAACTTCAATCATCAAACCAAACTAAATTCAAAAATCAAACCCAAGTCAAACTCATGTTCACCCCTTTGAACTTGAAATTGTCAAATTAATCAAAATTCATTTGACTCCAAACCACTTGCAAATAGATTCATATTTCAAACATAAGTCCATATGTGAGTTCAACCAAACTTGACTCAAGCCTTGATCAAGTCAATTGACCCACTTAGGCTCACTTGACCCAAAGTGACCTAAAGTACCCCTTTTGAGCTAAATTCTAATCCTACCTAAATTGGATTGAACTAAGCCCACCTAAGGCTCACATTATGAGCAACAATCATCATGAGATGATCAATCACTCAAATTGGGTGAAACCAAGTCAAACTTAAGGGTTGACCAAGTCAACACTTAGCCAAAATGAAACCTAAACTAGCCAAAATCTATCATAGGCCAAATTGATTGAAACCATTGATCAAAACTCATTCATGACCAATATTTGAACTTGACCAAGTCATCATTTGAGCCTAACCTAGCCTAATTGGCCACTTGACCCAAGTTGACCCAACTTGACCTAAAAAGTCAAAATATGTCAAAACTTGATCTAAGCCAAATTGATTGAAACCAATGGGTCAAATTCATTCCAAATCACTTATTGAACTTGACCAAAGCATCAATTGGTCAACTAGACCCAACCTAGCCCAACTGACCATGAACCCAACTTAACCTAAAGGTCAAATTGAGCCAAATCCAAATATAAACCAAATTAATTAGAAACAAATATACCAATACATTTTATATGACCAATGAAACCTAAACCAACCCATGACCTAACCAAATAGGTCAAATGGGTCAAATTGGTCAACTTGACCCATTTGACCTAAATGAAATCAAATGAACCAAATCCAACTATAAATCAAATTGAACCAAATCAATGATTCCAAAACATTTCAAATGGTCATATGAACTTGATCCAACCCTTGGTTTGACCCGATTTGGCCAATTGGTCAACTTCACCCAAGTTGACCTATTTTGACCTAAATGGGTAAACATGAGCCAAATCATATCAAACCAACTCCAAATTCATTGAAACTTGGCCCAACCCATTTTTAAATCATACCAAACACATTCAAACTAAAATCTAAGTTAAATGACCATTTTACCCCTAGGTCAATGGGTAACCTATGGCCAATTCAACTTAGAATTTGGTCATGTCCTTCTAGTGGCCACTTGGCACTTTCTTAGTGGACCAAGTGGACACTAGTGAGCATGGTGCACTTGATCCATTGGGTTTGGGTCAGTCAAATCCAACCCAAGGTCAAAATTGACCACTCTTCTCATTTTGTGCACATGGGAATTACTCCCACACCTTGTTTTGCACATGGCAACTTCTCCACTAACCCCTCTGGCCAAAATCAGACCACATGCAACCCTAAACGACCTAACAAACCCATTGCATAGGGTGAATTGGATCAAAATGGAAAAGGGAAGCTAGGCCATCCGATTCACCTAGGGGGAGATATACTCCCCCTAATTTTACTTCATTCCAACACTCTCACACACGATTGAAGCTATGAAACTTAAAGCAAGCAATTGCAAGTCTCCCTAAGCTTCCTAGAACCATCTACAATTGATGTAGAACATCATGAGGATCCAAAAATTAGAGCTCAAGGTCCATTTACAAGATCTCAAGCTAAAGCCCAAGAAAATTTAAGAAAGAAGAAGGCTTAGCCCATTAGCCTCCTAGGCCCATTTTATGATTTCATCTTTTTTATTTATGTAATTTTTAATTTTCTTCTAGAAACCCATGTTTGAAATTTTGTATTTAAAAATTCAAAGCATGACATGTGAGGTGGTTGAATCCACATAAAATAATAGTATGTGATGGCATAAAATAATGAGGCAATTTAATGCTTCACATTAATGTGGCCACCCACCTTTCCCTCCATGTTTTGAATTCTTTTCTTTTGAAAGATGCTTGTAATGGCTATAAATAGCCCCTCTTACTAGAATGAAAGAAATCTTTTGGCAATTATAAATTATTGAGTTATTCTTATGATTTGAGAGCTTGGTGGCCAAACCTTGGCAATCCTTGGTGGGAGAGCTAGTTATCCAACATATCTTCTTCCCTCACCTCCAATACTCATGTTCTCTCAATCTCATAAAAAGAAAGAACACCTACCTCCATCAAATTTGGTATCATAGCGAAGCCTAGAAGGAGCAAATTTGGTCAAAAGTTTACTTCAACAAAGGGACCATCTCAAGTGCTGGGCTTGTCTTCAAACTTGTGAGTTTTTCTTGGACTTGTGAGGTTAATTAATTTTCTTTTATATGATAGTTTAAATACATATTAATAGCTTGGAAAGATATATATTGCTTGCAAGTTTATGGTGATAGCATAAAATTTCAATTAGGAAGCTCCATTATATATTTTAGACATTTTCCAATTGTGTGAACTTGTGCACCTCCCCACTAAAAAAAAAAAGAAAAAAATTTAGAGAGCACCTTAGTGAGGTAGTTCTTCACCTAAAATAACCTAGCCATTAGTGCAAATTAAAATATAATTTCTTGTTTTATTATCTTTGTTATTATTTATGGTTAATTTTAGAAGTTTCTTTGATTAACTCATGATAACTTATTTTCTTAAGAAAAAAAAGAGACTTGATAAATTTGAGCATTTTTTCATTGCATTAAAAAAATAAAATAATATGCATGCATAATAATATAAGTGTGTTAAACCTGGTGATTTTGGAAGCTAAATAGAACTTTGTCAAAAAGACCTAAACTATCTGAGGAGAGCTTGGGATTTAAGTGGTATTATAGCCCCCTCCTCACCTGGAAGTTCTCTTAGCTTAAAATTTTACTTTGATTGCACAATTATATTATACTTATTTTTTTTCTTTCTTTTTTCATTGGTCCCTTTTTATATATCTTTTTTTTCCTTAAAAAAAATCTCATGGTACCAAAATCTATCTCTTAAGTTCAAGTTGAAAATTTGACTAGATTAGTTGATGCCTTAGATCTTAGGATCCAAGATAATGAATTAAAAACTCAACAAATATTAGAAGAAAGTAAGAATCAAATGCAAGAACTTAAACAATAAATGAAAACTCTTATAGCACATCTACAAAATAATAGAGTACCAACTCCTCCTCCAATACCGCTCAAACTGCCAATAAAAGATGAAGAAGATCCCACTTTTTTTTGAAAATTATTTTAAGACTATAAAAGACTCTAATAATCCATCTTGAAGAGTTAAAGTAGAAGCCCCAACATATGATGATATACATGACCCAAATAAATTTCTTGATTGGTTAGTTCAAATGGATGACTTCTTTGATTGGTATAAAATGGATGATTACCAAAGGGTTACTTTTGCTAAAATAAAATTAATAGGGCATGCTAAAATTTATTGGACAAATACTTTAGCTAAAGAACAAAGATTAGGAAGAACAAACCTCACTTGGATAGAAATGAAAGAAATGTTAAGAGCAAAGTATTATCCTAGGCATCATGATAAGAAGCTGCATAGTCAATTATTAACTTTGAGATAGGAAAATTATCTTGTAACTGAATACTTGAATACTTTTAAAGATCTAGTTTCTAGAACTGATTGTGCTGATAATGATTGGCAATTAGCTAACAAATTTGTTATTGAACTTAGGATTGATATTAGAAATGAAGTTGAATTATTTGACCCACAATCTTTAGAGGAAGCATTTCATTATGCATTATTGGTTGAACAACAAAAGAAATCTGCCTCCCTCTCTAAAACTAAAAGTCAAGTACCTTCCATTTCATCCCATAGATCTACTGTTAGACCCGCCCATCCAAATGGCCCATCCCTTTTGCCTAAAACTTCAATTGAAGGGAGCTCTAAAAATATTAGGAAAGTAATATGTTTTAAATGTCATGAAAAGGGTCATATGCAAAATCAATGTAAAGCTCAAATCTTATTTTTAGAAGTTGATAATCCAATAGATGATAATCTAGAAGAAGTTTATGATGACACCCCATTATCTGATGAAGAATTGGAATTAACTGATGACCCTCATATTAATGTGATGAGATGTCTTATTGTAATAAAAAATGAGGTAGAAGATTGGAGAAGAAAGAACATTTTTAGCATGTATATTTTGTGTAATTAAAATAGATGTAGGTTAGTTATGGATGGAGGGAGTGCTATGAATGTCATTTCAACAAACACCTTAACTCGAGCCAACCTAAAATCTGAACCTCACCCTGAACCATTTCATGTTAGTTGGGTAAATCATACATCTCTTCCCATCACTAGTCGGTGTTTAGTTCCTATTAAAATAGGAAGCTATGAGGATCAAATTTGGTTTGATGTTCTCCTTATGGACATTGCTCATATTCTCTTAAGACGACCTTGGCTATATGATATGAATGTTATTCACTATGGTAGGAAAAATACTTATGTTTTTAAATATATTAATAAGATTATTAAACTCCTACCAATAAAGCCAATAGAAAAAACACCCTCCATAACACCACACAAAATAACTTCTGACTTGCAACCTAAGCCTCTATTGAAGAAAAATGTCAAACTTCAATTAATTATCATAGAAAATCCTACTATTAGGCCTAATACTATCATTTCTGACTCTTACTTTAAAATACCTACTCTGCCTCCTTTGACCCCAAAGATAGAAATAATAGGTTTTGAAGCTTTACGAAAAGAATTTTTTGATCCATTTCTTCTTCACATATTACATGTAAAAAAAGTCATACCAGACTCTAATAGGACTCACATACCTGTTGTAGTCTCTTCTCTTCTTTCTGATTTTAATGATATTACACCCGATGAGCTTCCTGATGAGCTACCTCCTCAAAGAGACATTCAACATGCTATTGAGTTCTTACCCGGTTCTCAACTTCCTAATCTTCCATACTATAGGATGAACCCTACCGAGCATGTTGAGATTAAAAGACAAGTTGAGGAATTATTAAGAAAGGGTTTTATTCAAGAGAGTCTTAACCCTTGTGCTATCCCAACATTATTAACTCTAAAAAAATATGGAACATGGCGATGTGTGTTGATAGTCGAGCAATAAATAAAATTACTATCCAATATAGGTTTCTTATTCCCCGATTAGATGATATATTAAATTTAATCTCAGCAGCAAATTTTTTTTCAAAGATTGATCTAAAAAATGGATATATTCAAATTTGGATTAGATCAAGATATGAGTGGAAGACGGCTTTTAAGACCCCTAATGGACTTTATGAATGGCTTGTCATACCCTTTGGACTTTCAAATGCTCCTAGCACATTTATGAGATTAATGAATACTATTCTTAAACCATATATAGGTAAATTTTGGTGTGTATTTTGATGATATTCTGATTTTTAGTCCAAGTGAGAATGAATATCTCCAACACCTACAAAATGTCTTTGAACTACTTAGACAAGAGAAATTATACATTAATTTACAAAAGTGTTTCTTTTTGCAAGCTGAGGTAATCTTTTTAGGCTTTATTATATCCACTACTGGACTTAAACCTGATCCTTCTAAAGTGAAAGCAATCTTAGATTGGCCATCACCTAAAAGTTTTACTAAAGCTAGAAGCTTCCATGATTTAGCCACTTTTTATTAGAGATTTATTAAGAATTTTAGTACCATTGTTGCTCCGATAACTGATATACTAAAATTAGATAAATTTTGTTGGACTTCTAATGCACAAAAGGCCTTAAAGCAAATTAAAGTTCTTATCACTTCAGACTAATCCTTTCATGATTTTCTAAAGCCTTTGAAGTGACATGTGATGCTTCGTGAATTGGGATAGTGGAATTTTAAGTCAAGAGAATCATCCTATAGCATTCTTTAAAGGAAAAGTTAAATGAAGTTAAACAATGATATTCCACTTATGATGAGAGTTTTATATTGTAATTCAATCCTTAAGGCATTGGCATACACTATCTCTTACATAGAGAATTTATACTTAATTCTGATCATCATGCCTTAAAATTCATTAATACTCAACAAAAATTAAGTCATAGGCATGCAAAATGGGTTGAATTTTTATAGGACTATTCTTTTGTTCTAAAGCATAAGCCTGGAATTGAGATTAAGCCTGCTGATGCTTTATCTAGGGTAAACCTAATGATTTCCTCTTTAGAATTGAGAATTCCAAGATTTGATAGAATTAAAGATGATTATATTGTGTGCCTTGACTTTTATCTAATTTATCTTGAACACCTAGATAAACCAATAACTTTACAAGGGACATTCTTGATAACAAATGAATATTTATATAAAAGAAAATAATTATGCATTCCTCGATCTTCTCTTAGAGAATTCCTTATCACCGAAGCTACATGTCGTATAATGATCATTTTGGAAAGGATAAGACCATATGTTTATTAGAAAATAGATTTTATTGGCCTTCATTAAAATGAGATGTTCAAAAATTAGTGGCTCAATGTTTTATTTGTAAACATGCTAAAACTATCAAACAAAGGTCTGGATAATACAGTGCCTTACCTGTTCCTTATAGGCCTTGGGAAGACCTATCAATGGATTTTATTCTAGGATTACCTAGAATAGCTTGAGGACATGATAGTATTTTTATTGTAGTGGATAGGTTCTAAAAAATGGCTCATTTCTTACCTTGTTCAAAAATAAATGATGCATCTTATATAGTCAAATTATTTTTTAAGAAAATAGTGCGACTCCATGGTCTCCTTTTAATCATTATTTTTGACATAGATGTTAAGTTTATCTTATATTTTTGGAAAACATTATGAAAATTATTAGGTACGAAATTAAAATTTTCTTCTTCCTTTCACCCACAAACTGATGGACAAACTGAAGTAGTTAATCATACCTTAGGAAATTTACTTAGATGTTTGGTAGGTAAAAGTTTAAGAAATTAGGATTTACATTTACCAACCTCAGAATTTGCCTATAATAGTATTATATCTATACCTACAAAAAATCACCATTTGACATAGTCTATGGTCAAAACCCACGACGACCAATAGATGTAGCAAACCTATCATCTCATATATTTTTCGATGCAGCATTCTCATTTGCTAAAGATTTTCAAAGCCTCCATGAAGATATAAGAAAGCAAATTACTATAAGTAATAATAACTATGCTTCTAAGGCAAATCATAATCGTTCAATGAAAGAATATAAAGAATGTGATTATGTATCAATTCACATTCAGCCTGAGCGTAATTAAACTACTAGATATAAGAAATTACATGCATGAGCTTATCGTCCATTTAAAATTCTCAAGAAAATTAGAACTAATGTTTATCACCTTGATTTTCCTGTTGATATGCTCATTCATCCAGTTATTAATATTGAAGATATTCTATCATATGGAAGAATTAGAAAACCTCCACTTATTCAGTCTAACTCTTTAGTAAGAGATATAACATCATACTTACAGAAGCCCTCTTCCTTTGAAGTTGGCTATATCATCACTGAGGAAGTACCCATTAATCTAGCTTCTGAACATCATTTTCTAGTTCATTGGAAGAATAAGCCACCAGCTGAAGACACATGGTTAACCTGTACTGATTTGGAGACTTTAGCCACACAAATAGTAAAAGACTTCTTAGATTCAATTCTACGAAGCAGAGTTTAATTGAGCCCAGGGGAGTTGATGTAGAACATCATGAGGATCCAAAAATTAGAGCTCAAGGTCCATTTACAAGATCTCAAGCTAAAGCCCAAGAAAATTCAAGAAAGAAGAAGGCTTAGCCCATTAGCTAAGGCCCATTTTATGATTTCATCTTTTTATTTTTGCAATTTTAATTTTCTTCTAGAAACTCCATGTTTGAAATTTTGCATTTAAAAATTCAAAGCATGACATGTGAGGTGGTTGAATCCACATAAAATAATAGCATGTTAAATGGGTGGATGGCATAAAATAATAAGGTAATTTAATGCTTCACATTAATGTGGCCACCCACCTTTCCCTCAATATTTTGAATTCTTTTCTTTTGAAAGATGCTTGCAATGGCTATAAATATCCCCTCTTACTAGAATGAAAGTGGTCTTTTGGCAATTACAAATTATTGAGTTATTCTTGTGGATTGAGAGCTTGGTGGCCAAACCTTGGCAATCCTTGGTGGGAGAGCTAGTTATCCAACATATCTTCTTCTTCACCTCCAATACCCACGTTCTCTCAATCTCATCAAAAGAAAGAATCACCACCATCACCAATTCTCCATTTTTGGTTTCTTCAAGCCGAAAGTAGGGGAGCTCCACCATTTTTCAATCTGATCCAATGTACAATATCAACCTAATTCCTCTTACAAGCACTCTTAGGGAACCCAATCAAGTTTATCCAAGTCTTCTTCCAAACTTGAAAGGCAAGAGAGAGGGGACTTTGATCAAGGCCGTGAACATTTAAAGGTGATCTTAGTCCATAAGAAGATCCACTCAACCTCAACACCTCAAACCTTCAACAGGGTTTTGTCTCTACTAGACGAAGCTACCTCGATGGTTGGGAGCGCCAGTGATAGCCTCTGGGAGGTACTATTCAAAATCGAGCATAGTTTGATTTTTTCTTGGCCTTTTTGAAAGAAAGTTTCACCTCATGAGAATTTGACCATTAGATCCTCATCCCTTTACCTCTTGATGGTGTGGGTTGAGTTTGAGCTTGATCTGAGCTTGGATATTGCCCTAAGGAGTTGACAGTTGCCCTCTCCCATAGGCGAGCTCAATAACGGATCATGGACCATCCATCCACATATTTTGGATGGACGGTCATGATCAAGCCACATAGGATCCATGGATTAATCCCTTAAGAATCACGGATTCAAGAGCTGAGCTCAGTGGCGGATCATGGACCATCCATCCATACATTTTGGATGGACAGTCATGATCAAGCCGCATAGGATCTATGGATTAATCCCTTAAGAATCGCGGGCTCAATCTCTACCATCTGATCCTTGATCGAAGGATCCAGAGAGAAAGCATGTAGCGCCGCTATTGGCGTAGCTTCAAATGTGACAACTTAAATAACTAATCCTGTCATGCCATGTGGAAAGCACATGCCGCATCAGCAGTCCACGTGGCGCCAACGGGATTAGTTAATAATTAGGGGTTTTTATTAATTGTATCATTGAATCTTTAAATATTCATAACTAAATGTAAAAAAATCAGAAAAATACAAAATAAAAAGCATTATGAAGATAATTCAGAGAGGAATAATCTAAAATTATTTTTAATGGATTTTAAGTAGTGCATTTTATTTAATTAGAGTTTTAGTAAAAACTTAATAATCTTAATTACTCTCTAATTACTTCATCAATTCAATTCAAATTTCTCAGATGCATTTAGTGGGATGACTTCTGCCTCCTTTAATTTTCTTCAAATTTATTGATGAGTGTTGATCTCATTTTTAGATGAGGTTAATTTGGCATTTGAGAGATCCTAATCTCAAATAAGATTTTCTTAATTCAATGTTTAGGATACCTCACCTAGTGTCCTAGAAAATCTTTTTGAGTTTATTCTAACCTATTTGATATAGGTAGAATCAATCTAAATTTTTAATTTGGATTAACTCAAATAAATCAAATTAAAATGAATAAAAGAAAATCCATTTCATTTGAATTTAAATTGATCACTTGAACTCATTTGAAATCATACCTAACCCACTTTAAGCTAAATGAGTTAAAATCAAATTAAATGGCTTAAGTAAATCATAATGCAATTGATCATCAAATTACATTATGGTATTAAAAAAATAAGCTAAACAAATTCAAAAGGAAAAGGTTCTCAAATCACTAAGAAAGCTCAAATGCAATTAAATCTAATCTCAAATCTATGTTGAGATTAATTTGAGCATATCATACTTTAATTCAAACTAAGATGATAATGTCATATTGCATGGAAATAATAAAAGCAAAATAAATAAAAGAGAATTAAAAAATGGAAAATGGGAAGAAAAATCAATTTTCTTCCACTTTTTTCTATCCTCATCCCATACTACCTTCTAATCAAAGATGGTCGCCAAGTGAAGGCAATCAAGCATAGAAAAGCCAACCAAGGAGAGAAGATAAAAAAAGAGAGAGAATAAAAAAAAAAGAGAACATAAAAGTTTCGACCAAGCATGGAATATCACATACACACCTCCTCAAAAAAAAAACTAAGCTTTCATACACCATGATATACCAAAATCAAGCCAAACAAACCAACCCCCCCCCCCCCCCCCCCAAGTGCTCTCAATGGTGGAACCATCAAAACTGAAATTTAGATCCAAAGCTTGGGCTAGAGATCAAACCACAAGGAATTCTCCCAATTCCTTTGGAGCAAGGTTTTCCCTTGAAGAAATGAAGCTAGAGCTATTGATTCCAGCCTTTGAAATCCCCTAAATCAAGGTACGCCATTAATGACCCCCTCCTTTTCTTCAATACTTTCAGCCTTAGTTATTTCCCTACAAGTCTTGTTCTATAGTGAGATCAAGCCATATGGATTGAAATAGGAACTTTCAACGATCATGTATCACTTTAAATCATCCAATTTGGTTAAGTATATCAAAAGATATTAACCAAAAACCACGGACGATCCACGGCTCCCGCAGAGTTTGAGGGAGAAGAAATCTGAACCGTCTGATTTTTTTTAAAAGAAACAGATGGTCCAGATCTAGGCTATTAATTTGATTAAATCCCTTTTAAGAATCGAGGGAACGATCTGGACCGTCCGATCCGCGATCAGATGGCCTAGAATCGTCCCGCGAGATCAACCCATGTGCGACACGTGTCTTGATCCCGTGGAACCGCGGGATCACCAGGGATCATCCGATCTCTGATCAGATGGTCCAAAACCAATCCCACTCGATTTAGTTAAAGCGTGCGGGACCCGTCACTTAAAAGCTATTAAAAACTGTTAAAAATAGATTAATTAATTTAAATAAATTCAAAAAACTTTAAAAATTCATATAAAATCAAAGAAAAATTAGCAAAATATAAATAAAAGCTTTATGAATTCTACTTGATGAGTGGAATCCATAGAAATTAAAATCCCTAATTTATATTGGGTTATTTTTCCTTAATTTAAGTTTAATAAAAAATAATTAAACCTTAATTACTCTTAAATTAATAATCCAATTAATTTAAAACTTTGAGGAAATGAAATTAAGCTTAAAACACACATTAGATAAAATTTTGGGAATTTAATTCTCTGAATTCAAATGAAATTGAAATTTTATGTGAATTAATCGTTAAATTAATTAAAGTAATTCCCCTTTAATAAAATAATTATAAAATTTTAATCTAATAGTCTTAAATCAACATAATGAACATCAAAATAATAATTGAACTTAATTAAACCAATCTGAACCTAATATGAACTTAATTAACTAAATTACATAATTAAAAGAATTAAATAATTCAATTAAATAACCTGAATTTAATTAAATCATAATAAATCAATTAGTTAACCAAAAATTATGAATAAACCCTCATTGGAAAGGCATTTCAGTGAAGAATAAGTAAAAAAATAAAATCTCTTAATGAATCTTAATAAATTAAGCTTAATATAGATTTTAATGAAATAATTAAAACTTTAATTACACCCTAATTACATTTTTAATTAAATTGAAACTTTAGGAACATAAAATTGGCATGTAACCCCACTTATCATAATTGTCTGAAACCAAATTGGTCTATAAATTTGGAATTCTTGAATTTCCAATTCTCTAGGTCAATATGAACTAAATAATAATTAAGAATAATCATTAATTCATTAAATCAACAAATAAATTGAACCAATCTAAAACAAACATCAGAAAAACTTGGGATAATTCATTAAAACTTTCTAAGTCAGAGAATTTAATCAAATATCAAATTTTAAGAAAATCAATACTTTATGAAAATCAAATATAATTAAAACAACTTAAGTTAAGTTTAATGAAATACTTATCGTTAATGAATTTAAATAATGAACTTAAAATCTAGATTAATCAAATCATACCAAGGAATTAACTTAAGTACTTTAGGTTGAGAATAATCCATGCATAACCCTAACATATTAATTTATATCAATGGACGTAAAACTTAAGCTTATAACTCCATGATTTGAAATCAAACTTAAATCAAACTCCTTAAAATAACATAAGCTAAATTAAATGAAATCTATATAACTTAATTTAAAATAAAATAAAATAAACAAATTAAATCAAATAAAATAATTCAAACAAATGAAATAAAATAAATCAAATCCAAACATAAATGAAATCAAAAGGATTAATTAAAATACTTAAGAATTTTAGTTAGACTTTGGGAAACCTCATTAAGATTTAGGATGTGGAATAAAGTGAGTTTCACCTAAAAATGAAATTCATTCTATTTCTCATTCTTGAAAAACTTAAATACAACCTTAACCAAATAAAATGAACATAACAAATAAGAATTAAATCATTAAATCATTTGAATTAAAACCAATCAATGGTAAAAATTAAACTAATTCAAATTTCAAACTTCAAAACTTAAACTTAAAGGCCTAGCAAAGACTTACCACACAAACCACTTCTACACACACTAGATTATTTAGGCCACGGACCTTAGATCTAGGTTAGATCATTCTGTGATTTTTTTTAATCTCCTGTGATATGTTATGTTGTGCTTCACATGTTTGTGCAGTGTATTACTTTAGACTGGATGTCTAGGCTTGTTTGTTCGTTAGACTGGATGTTAGGGCATTCTTTCTATATTAAACATTATTTTCTGTAGGAGACTGTGTTAAAGGGATCGCTGTAATAAATAAATCATAAAATTGTTGTTTGCTTGCAGGTGCTAAAAATCCCTTAACATAGTCCATAAGATAGGTGGGCTTGACAAGCAACTAATGTTAAGCCCGTATATTTGTAAAATATAAAGCTATGTGTCGTGTATTTTCTAACATTGGCTTAGGATTTCTTTTAAATTTAAATGTAAATTTGAGCTTAAATTAGGTTAGGATCTATGGGGTCTAGGATTACAGAGTCGACCCAACCGTGAGATGGTGCGTGGTTGCCTGTGGAGCTGATAGATGTCCCCGAAGAAGGAGACTTTCGGAAAGAAGACCCATAGATCTAAACTTGTAGTTCTAAGTCGAGGTTGTATAAGGGCGAACTACAATTTTCTTTCTTCCTAGGTGTACAGCAGTACCCAGCTGCATTGGCTTTTTTCTTAAATAATTTAATTTGGCTTGATTTATTTTGGGTGCGCAATAGAAACATCATGCTTTTCTTAGGTTTCTTTATGTGCTATGTTTATGCTGTGATGTATGCCTGGACATAGGCTCATAGGATAAACTAAATTTTCTACCTAACTAAATCATTTGAAACATAAAAATAAATATAACTCATAATATTCATATAAAAGCCTAGGCCATTAAAGCAAGATAAAATATGTAGCAACCCCTTAGCTGGATGTCATGCATAATCATATTATTTCACTCTTGATTAATGAAGGAATTCCATCTTTACCTAGGCTTGACCTTTGAGAGCCTATGATGGAAGTACACCTTCTTCTATTTTGATTTGGCCCATGATCTTTTTCTAATTACATGCATTGGGCATAAATTGTATCCTTATGGCCTAAATGAATCCTGGGTTAAAAATTATTAAAATCGAAAAATGTGCATTAATTATATTCATCTTCATACCCTATATAATCTTAGGGGTTATGGAGTGAGTCTAGGTTCATAGATTTCTTTCCTAAAACTACAACAACTCAGCCATCTTGCATTCATATGACTTAGCCTCATGATTTTAAAATGCACTTAGGTGGTGTTAGCTGGCAACCTTCTCCAGGCAGGTTGTAAGTCTAAGAGTCAGGGATAGGTTAGTTCCTTCAAATGAAGAGAATGACCAATGATTCCCAAGAATAGAACTAAGTCGAGCATCTAACATGTGTCAGAAGCACCTGTAGACTAGGTTCTGAAGCATCTTTTTAGGAATAAGTCTTCAACCCTAGGCATTTCTGTAGTCTTGTGCTGCTAGAATCTAAGTCCTAGATTTCTAAAAAAATGACAACTTGAATTCTAAAATTAAATCCCAAATTTAAGCCTAATCATAGGATAGATGAAATGTCGGGCATCCCAGTAGTAATAGACATTTCCTACTTTTTCTCGTTTGACTCTTAAAAATAACTATCTTCAATTTAGACCTCTCCCAATTGAATTTTCAAAAATCAATCCTTTCGAAAGCTAACTTAGTAGTCTTTAGAAATAGCCACTTATTTCTTTAATCGAGAGTATTTTTAGGAAGAGACCCTTCCTAAGATGTAATTAACTATAGAGACTTGCCTTTATAGGGAACCATGATCCTACAATAAAATTGACTCTGTTCTACTTTTCCATGTAGTTTAGGAGAAAATACTTTGGTACATGAAAGACCCATTAGCCTTAGGAGTCTTTTATTGAAATGATTGAATCCATTATAGGAGAGCATGTTTATCTTTCGATATAATATGTTTATTCCTTAATGTCGTATTTGATCATCTAAAAAAATATTCCTAAACTCTATGTGGTGTCATTTCTTTTCTCTATTCCAGAAAAAAAAAGAAACCCAACAATGGGTTAATTAAAAAAATCAATTAATGGATCCTTAATCACTCTCTTTATATAATTAAGCTTGATTAAGCATATGAACTGTGGTCTAATCCTTTTATTAAGTCAATTAAACCTTGCCTAAGTAAAGAAGAGGTTTATGGAATGGATTTGGGAAATTTTCCCTAAGACATTCCCTAAACCTTCCTTCCTTAATCCAAACTTAATTAAGGGCTAATCCACTAATCACCTACTTAATTAACTTGATAAAATTTTCAAAATATTGCAGAAACTTAATCAATTCATCTTAGGTAGGTGCTTAGGTGTTTAATAACCTAAGTAGCTCAAGAAAATCAAAATCCAACCCACATTTGTGGGAGAGGTTATGAAAGTACTTAAATTAAACCCTTTAACTTAATTAATTACTAATTGTGAGCCAATTGCATTAGGCCCTTTTTTTTCTAGGTGCATTACTGATTTAAATTTCTTGTGTGATTTTATGTCATACATTGGCTCATAATTATTTGATTAAATATGTTAAAGTGGTGTAGGTAAGGGGTAATTAATGAACTTAATGTACACCTTAACCTAAGCAAAGTATAAAACTCACCTAATGGTTCTAAAATTAAACTAAAACAACATACACATGTGGGGAATGGGTTAGAGCTAGCAAACCTCTTCACATTTCCTAAATTCAAATCAAACTCAAACAAAACTAAAAATTTCCTTAAAATGCTTCCATCACTTTAGGAATTAATTAGAGTGAATGAATTTACAATGCTTCCATCACTTTATTTCTTTCCCAATATGCTAAATGTGTATGTCATATGAAAATCATGCATTCATGTTTTTGAAAATTAAATTAAAAATGAAATATTTCTTTTATGTCAAATTGCATGTTTTGGCTAAAGTAAGAATATGAAAGGCTTTTATCACTATTAAATTAAAAATTATTTTCAAAATGTATAAATCAAATATCATATCTGAAAGGTATGTTATTTATAATTATCCATAAGCTTGCATGTGAATAGCATAAAATGTGTTATGTGATTCTCCCTCTCTTTCTTAACATAGAATTGTATAGGATTTACAAAGTGTATAGTCCATTTGAAAAGGATATAACACTTGCTTAAATCCATTCCTATACACTCCTATGTCATGACTTAAGAAATTATTCCACACCACACATATAAATTAAACAATCAAACCAAAATAAAACAAACATAAACTTTTGCATCTTTCTTTTTCCATTCATTTCTTTTTGTACATGCACATGTGTTTAAGAAAAGTGATATATTAGTCTGGACAATCCCGAGATTGCGAGGCTTTAAGTAGCCCTAAGTTGGTCTTATACCTTACACCTCTGGTGCTAACAATGGCATCTTACTCACTTATGTCTTTTATACTTGTAAATGTGCATATGAAAAATGGATAAAAGAATCACTCTTTTTCTACTTAACAAAATCATGCATCATGAAGCATCCAAATTTTCTTAAGTAACTCTCTTAGCATTCATCATTAAGGTGTGCTAAACATTTCCATTTGCATGTATAGATATCCTTAGGATTCATTCATATGCATGTTACGCATGTTGGGAAAGAAATGAAGTGATGTGTGTTTTGTGATAGTATTTCACTTTACTTAATCTTAAAATGCATTTCTTTTGAATATGTTTATTTAGGGAAAATCTAAACTTAGGATTAATTAAAACATGTAATAAAAAATTCATTGAACAAAAATTAAATATGAATCTACCTTAGAAATTACTTAAGGTAGGGGAGAAATAGAAATTCTCTTCTCTTTTCCTCTCTTTATAACTTAGTAATTGATTGTAGAATTCATTCAAACCAAATCAAAATACAAAATAAAATCAACCAAAGTAACTAAATCACTTACATGAAACAAAACCTCTAAGTTGAACATTTTCATATATATAAAACTTCAACCTTAAAGCCTAGCTAAGCATACCATACAAACCTTAAATAGCACACACATTAGGTTAAGCCATCACTTCTAGCTTTAGGTTAAAGCGGTGCATAGTTGTATGTTTACTTTTGTTTTGTAATGGATGTTCTAGTTTGGATGATAGGGTGTATGTGCGTAGACTGAATGATAGGATGATCTTAGTCTAAGCATTATCTTCTGTAGGAGATTGTGCTTAAGGGGCACTGTAATAAAAATAGATAAGTACTTTTATTGTGCAGGTGCTTATACCCCTAAGCATAATCCAAAATAGGACAGGTGGACTTGGTTACCCATGTGTGGGGAGTTAAGTCCAATTTATACATATACATACTTGGGATTGTATGATTTGTTTAGCTAATTTCTATTTTGCAGGTTTTAGTTAGATTTTCTTTTTCCCATTTTCATGTAATTTTATAATTAGGATTTTGGAATGATTATTATGAGTGATTAGGATAAACATTGGTTATAAGATCATGTCTTATGTATTATGTGAAACCTTTGGAGTAACCATATTCTAACCATCTAAAATATGGAATCAAAAGAAGAAAGAAGAAAGAAGTAAGGAGAAAGAAGAAATGGAGAATGAAGACCTCATAACATGAATTCTTTGCTTAATTATAATTAATTCATTTATAATTCGGGTTGTATAAGGGTAGATCTCGGCTACCCAATTTATTTTTTCGAGTTTGTGTGGTGGAGCCCAACCACAAATGGTCTCTTATTCTTTTGTGCTAACTTTATAGATTGATTGATGTTTGTTTAGCTTATGCATTAAGATGGCATATTTTCCTAGTTTCTTTTTTGCTTTGATGTATGGCCTGGATGACGATTAAACTCTTAGAAAAATAAATTTTCTATCCAACTAATCAATTCAAACTAAAAATTAAACAACTCATAACCTTTGTACTACTTTTCTCACATCATACATAGAAAGTATATTATTTCACTCTTGATTGGAGGGCTTTCACCTTTACTAGATAATTTGGCTTGACCTTTGAGAGCCATGGTAGAAACACATCTCCTTATTTTATTAATTTTGGCCCATAATCTAATTTCTCGGGCATTAGGCATATGAATCCTAAAGCCTATGTTAAATTGATTGTACAAAATAAAAATAAAATGTAACAAAATTTGCATTAGATTTAAGTCATTAAATCATGCCCTATATGATCTAGTCTCTTATGGAGTGTGTTTAAAGACTTAGTCTCTTTCTAAATAAATAACAGCTTAACTATCTTACAAAACCATTTGACTTGCCTACGTGTTTTAAAATCATAGGAGGAGTTAGTTGGCAACCACCCCCAGGTGGTTGTAAGTCCAACAGTCGAGTGGTTTATCCTCTCTTGTGGAGATAAAACAAATACCCATTTTCACCTTATATTTAGGTCGTGCTTTTGGCCCTCACCAAAGCTCCCTATATTTAGGTCCTAAGATTGCTACATCTATTTGGGGGCCATGAGTATAAATCCTCACCTCTTAGGCATTTCCATAACCTTGTATTATAGAATTATAAGCCGTACATTTCTAATAAAAATCTAACTCAAATAAATAAACTCAATTTCAAAAATGTAAAGCCCAACCATATGGTAGTTTGAGGTTCTTACTAGGCTTTCATCCTAAGCATCCCCTACTTATCTTCATTTGATTTCGATAAGAACTCCCTCCTCTTAATTAATACCATTTGACTTTTCTAAAAATAAACTAATCAATTGATAGTCCTGCCTTTCAAAATCTTTAGAGACAATGATCATTTACCTTAATCGAGAGTATTCCTAAAGAATCATGTTCTTTATGATGTAATTAATTATGGGGGCTTGCCCCTATAGGAAACTTAATAAACTCGATTTAAAATAAACATGCTTTACTTTTCCATGTAAAGTATGGGAAGAATCTTTAGTACATTCTGAAGACCCATAGTCATTAGGAGTCCTTATTAAAGTGATTAGGTCCATTGTAGGGAGGTGAGTTATATCTTTCGAGATAGTACACCTTTCCTCAATGCTGTACCCGATCACCCTAATAAGAACATATGTAGATCTGTGTGGTGTCCCGACAAAGGCATTATATATTTCTGTTTTCATTTATCCTTCTTTCCAAAAGAGGATAGATGAAGGTGGGGATATATAATTTTAACACATACTCATGCATTCATGTCTTTCAAATTAATCAAATAAAAATGATTTCTTTTATGTCAATTTGCATGTGTTGATTTAAATTACAAATATGTGTGGCTAGTATCATTATTAAATCTCAAAAATATTTTCAAAAGTTCACTAATGATTGAATATGCATATATTATAAATTTAGTTACATATATACATAAGAAATGCAAGTGAATACAAATATAGTGTATGAAATAAAGCTTTCTTATGTTCATGTGTTAATTTTCATAAGTAAGAATGTTAGTGGGCATATTAGTCTGGACATCCCGGGGATGCGAGAGTTTAAGTATCCCCAAGTAGGTCTTGTACCTTACTCCCCTGGTGTAGAGCAATGGTGACGTACCTGCTTGATTTCATTCTTATGTATTTGGACATTACAATTTAGATAGAGCTTTAACTCATTTACACAAAATAAATCAATTAAATAAAATGCATTATTTTTATGGCTTCTCATTCTTATGGTTATTTATATATACATATGTATATAAAAATGGTATATTAGTCTGGACATTCCGGGGCTGCGAAGCTTTAAGTAGCCCTAAGTAGGTCTTGTACCTTATGCCCCTGGTGTAAGCAATGACATTGTACTCACTTAAAACTCTTATACACATGTATATATGATATGACTAATGAATAAGAATCATAAATCAAACAGCTTTTGCATGAGTTTTCCTATTCTTATAGTTGTTTATACATGCATATGTATATAAGAAAAGTTGTATATTAGTCTGGACATCCCAGGGCTGCGAGGCTTTAAGTAGTCATAAATAGGTCTTATACCTTATGCCCCCAGTGTAGAACAATGGCACTGCACTCACTTAAAACTCTTATACATATTGATGTGTACTTCACTAATGAATAAAAACCCTCCTTTTCTATTGAAAAGATATGCATCCATACTACGTTTACTTGAGTTGAGTTGATTAGCCATATGATTTAAGGTTATTTCCTTATGCTTTTGCATGAGAATTTAGATAGAGCTTTAAATTAACGTGACAAAATCATTCAATCAAATGAAACATTAATTCCAAACATATTTACTCACATTCATCATTCAAGTGTGCTAAAATATGAATTATATCTATAGCTATGTTTAGAATTTAATCATATGCATGATATACATGATGGAAAGAAATAAATAAATGTGTTATGTGATAGTAATTAATTCCAACTAACCTTAAGATACCTTTCTTATTGGATGAGTGTATTTAATGTGAACCTAAACTTAGGATTAATTAAAACACATAATAAACTATTCACTAAAAAGAATTAAGCTAATTAACTTACCTTACTGATGACTTAAGGTAGGGATGAAGGAGAGGTTTCCTCCCTTTCTTCTCTTTATAACACTTAGTTGCTAGGTGTAGGTCATATGAAATAAAATTAAAATATTAAGCAAAATATTTAAACCAACTAAATCACTTAAAAGAAACCAATCCTTTATGAATTAAATCTCTTACACTTAGCAAATTATAACCCTAAAGCCTAGCTAGGACATACCACACAAGCCTTATCACACACACACACATTAGATTAAGTCACCACTTCTAATTTTATGTTAGGACAGTATATGATTTGATGTATGCTTATTTTGTGATGTATTATTATGGACTAGATGATTATGGTGTATGTGTCTAGTCTGGATGTTAGGCCAATATTAGCCTAATGATGTTTTTTTGCAGGGGTTGTGCTTAAGAGGCTATTATAATAAAAATATAAATACTTTTAGTGTACAGGTTGCTTAACCCCTAAGCATAATCTAAGTTAGGACAGGTGGGCTTGGTTACCCATGTATAGGGTGTTAAGTCTAAATTATTCATATAACTGCTTGGGTTGTATGGTGTGCTTAGCTAACATTTATCTTACAGATGTAGCTAGATTTACTTTTCTTCTTTTAATATAATTTTGCATTAGGATTAGGATAAATTTTATGGGGGATTGGGATGAGCATTGGTTATGAGACCAAGTCTCATGTACCATGTGACGCCTTTGGAGCAAGCCCGACCAAATAAAATCAAGCCAAAGAAAGAAAGAAATGAAGGAAGCAAATTAAGAATGAAGACCCTAATAACATTCATCATTTATAATTGTAACTATTCTTTTATAATCTGTGTTGTATAAGGGTAGAGCTCAGCAACCCACATTTCTTTTTGGATTATACAGACCGCATCGGTCTTTTATTCTTTTACGATAGCTTTATAAAATTATTTGATATTTTGTTTAGCTTGTGCATTATAGAAAGCATGCATCTTCATAGTTTATTTATGATTAATGATTTTGTATGGCCTGGATGTGATTAGGATCTTAGGATAAAAAAATAATTTTTTTACCCAAATTAACAACTCACAACTAAATTTCTAAAATAACTCATAACCTCACAAAAAACCTAGGCATTAAATCAAGATAATAAAAGATTTATCAACCCCTTAGCCGGATGTTATATGTTTAATATTATGCATATCATATTATTCACTCTTGTTAAGAGAGAGCTTCCATCTTTGTGAGATAATAAAGGCTTAACCCTTGAGAGCCTTTAATAGAAAGACACCTCTTTCTCTTTTGATTTGACCCACAATCAATTTTGCATGCAATTAGGCATATAAAATCTCATAGCCTGTGTCAAAATAAAGAGTTAAAATCAAATAAAATTTGATAAAACTTGCATTAGATTAAGTCATTATTCATGTCCCTCATTCTCTAGTCTCTTAGGGAGTGAGTTTAAGGACTTAGTTTCTTTTTTAAATAATAACAACCTAGCCATCTTACAAAGCATAAGACTTGCCTACATGGATTTAAAGCGTAGGAGGAGTTAACTAGCTACCACTCCAAGCAGTAATAAGTCAGTCGGGTGGTTTACTCTCTTGTGGAGATAAATAATATACTCATGTCCACCTTAGATTTAGAACGTATTTTGTCTCTTGCCAAAGCTCCCTAGATTTGGGATCTGAGATTGTTGTTTCCCTATGGGGATACTAGCATAAATCCTTACATCTTACATATTTTTATAATCTTGTATTGTGGAATTATAAGTCCTAAATTTTTAATAAAATGTTAACTCAAATATATAAACTCTCTTCAATCTCAAAAATATAAAGCCCAATTATAGGATAGTTTGGGATGCTCACTAGGCCTCCTAATATCATGACCATCCCCTACCTATCGCATTTCTAGCTTCGATAATAAATCTCTCCTTTCAATCTATCTCTTTTGATTTTCCAAATGCAACCAATTTATTGATAGTTCTATCTTTGAATTCTTTGGAGACAACAATCGCTTACTTTAATCAAGAGTATTCTTAAGAGATTCATTTCCCTTAAAATGTAATTAACTATGGGGGCTTGTCCACATAAGGAACTTTATGACCTAGTTTAAATAAACCCTACTTTATTCATTCATGTAAAGTAGGAGAAAAATCTCTTATATATTTGAAGACCCATCATGCCTTAGGAGTCCTTATTAGGTGATCAAGTCCATTGTAGGGTAGTGTTTTCATCTTTTGAGATAGTACACTATTCCTCAATGTCATACCCGATCACTCCAATAAGTACACCCTTAGATCTATGTGGTATCTCCCCATAAACAAAAACCCTAAATAATGAACCAAAAATAAACACCACACATTGTATATATGAAGGAAATAATATAATGTGGTGTGCTTGTGAGTGAAGATAAAGTGACTATTGAAACTCATAGCCATGTAGAGATAAATGAAGATGTGATTATAAAGATTAAGAAAATCATTACATTATATATGATGGCACCTAAAAATGTGTTCATAGTATCACATTTAAAAGACATAATAAGAAAAATAAAAAGCATTTTATTAGAGATTTATTGATCTCTTTGGCAAGAGACATAAAATAATAAATACATGTATTATTGATCCTCAATGCTCAATCGAGGAAAAAACTTCTATCTTTTTTAAGGCTTGGATGATAGGGACGATAAAAAACTTCAAAGATAGAAGATTTATACTTGCACCAAAGGTGCATTATGACTTTAATAGTTAAATACCTCTACAACTTAGTAGAGAGAAAGATAACCTTTCTAATATTTTTTATTTGAGTGTTAATGCTTCATAATTATAATTATAATTATAATTATGCACTCTTGTTTAATAGTAAATTTATTTTTTCATAGCAGACATATTATTTTTTCATAGAGATGAACATATTATTACTTATAAAAATGGATCTAGTAAAACACAGATTGATTATTTTCTAATAAGAAAAATAGATTGTTTATATTGTAAAGATTGTAAGGTCATTCCAAGTGAAATTTTAAGTACCCAACATCGACTATTAGTTTTAGATTTTAAGATGAAAGGTTGTAAGAGAAAAAATAAACTAAATTATTATCATAGGATTAGATGGGGACACTTAAAGAACACAAATAAAAATATTTTTAAGAGCAAGCTACAAGAAATTATAATTTGGGATGTTCATAAGGAAGCTAACGTTATGTGAAAAAAATATCAAGTGAAATTAAGCAAGTTGCTAAAGATGTGCTTGGAGAATCAAAAGGAAAAGCTTCTTTTAATAAGAATAGTTGGTGGTGGAGTCAGAGTGTGCAAGAAAAGATAATAAATAAGAAGCATTATTATAAAACTTGGTTTAGATGTAAAAACTTGGAGAATTGAGAAAGATATAAAGTGGCCTGTAGAGATTCTAAGAAAGCAATATATGATGCAAAAAATTTAGCTTTTAGTGATTTATACAATAGATTAGATACCAAAGAAGGTGAAAGATGTATGTATAAGTTAGTCAACCAAAGAGATAGGAGAAGTAAAGGCATAGTTCAAGTGAGGGGTATTAAGGATGAAAATAATAAAGTGCTTTTCTTAGAAAAAGATATTGAAAATAGGTTGATGGGGTATTTTGATAAACTTTTTAATGAAGGATCTGAAAGTATGATTGATTTTAGCAACCTTAATACTAAACAAAAAATAGAATTTCATTTTATCATCGTGTAAATCTAAGTTAGTGAAGCTTTAAAGAAAATGAAATGTGGAAAAGCAGTAGGACCGGATAATATTCCAATAGATGTGTGGAAATGTTTAGGAGATCAAAGAATTTCTTGGCTTACAAATCTTTTTAATGTTATTTTAAAGACTAAAAAGATGTCAGATGAGTGGAGAAAGAGTTTGTTGGTTCCTATATTTAAGAATAAAGGTGATGCACAAGTGTGCAAATTATAGAGGAATTAAGTTAATGTGCCATACATTAAAATTATGGGAGAGTAATTGAGCATATGATGTGATCTGAGTTTCTCAGTTTGGTTTCATGCCAAGTAGATCTACTATGGATGTTATACATTTGTTAAGAGGTTTGATGGAGCATAGAAAGTAAGAAGGATCTACATATGATATTTATTGATTTAGAGAAAGCTTATGATAAAGTCTCAAGAGATGTTCTTTGGAGAGTTCTAGAATAGAAAGGAGTTAATATTGGTTATATTCAAGTCATTAAGGATATGTATACTAGAGTTACTTGTGTCCAAACACAAGGAGGATTGACAAAATATTTTCCTATTCGGTTGGATTACATCAAGGATCAACATTAAGCCCTTATCTTTTTTACTTTAGTTATGGATGTTCTTACGAGGCATTTACAAGAAGATGTACCTTGGTGTATGCTTTTTTTCTTTGACATTCTTCTTGTTGATAAGACTAGAGAGTCCAGAAACTTGAATTATGGAGGTCAACTTTAGAGTCTAAAGGTTTTGTTTAAGTAGATCTAAAACTGAATATATGGAGTGTAATTTTAGTTGTTGAAGTTTTAGTGATAGTGTTGTGACTTTAGATGATCAAGTCATTAATAAGAGTGAGGTATTCAAATATTTAGGCTCTATTGTTCAAAATGATGGTGAAATAGACGAAGATGTTATTAGTAGAATTCAAGTTGGATGGTTGAAGTGGAGGAATGCATCTGGCCTATTATGTGATAGAAAAGTTCCACTTAAACTTAAGGGAAAATTTTATAAGATGGTGGTAAGACCGATGACTTATGGTGTAGAATGTTGGCCAATAAAGAGAAGCATAAGACTAAGTTAAGTGTTACGAGATGAGGATGCTCAGTGAATGAGTGGCTTTACTCTTAGAGATAGAATGCAAAATGAGTATGTTAGGAAAAAGTTGGAGTAGCTCAGTGGTAGATAAGATTAGGGAGAGTCTCCTTAGATGGTTTGGCCACATAAAAGCGTCCATGGCCGATTAGGAGAGTAGATGCATTAAATTTGCCTAATGTTAAGAAAGGTAGAGGTAGAACTAAAAGACTTGGTTAAGATGTATAAAAATGATCTTAGTATACTTGAATTAAATGAGAATTTGACACATAATGACACAATGGAGACAAAAGATTCATAACCACCTAGTGGGATTAAGGCTTGTTATTGTTGTTGTTGTTGTTGTTGTATAGCAGACATATGTATTATATTTTCTTTAATAAGAAAATGGGTTTGGTGATATTTAAAGATATCTAGAGCTAGTATTATTATCTTGGATCAATTTTTTAATCAATATTACAAAATAATAACTATAAAGTTTTTGAAATTGAAGAAGCCAAAATATGTTTCAAATGGCATGAATATATGTTGGATTATGCAATTGGTGATGAAGAAAGATTCTTAGATGTTGAATAAATGTAGATTTCATATAATATATACTAAGCAAAAATAAGGTGTAGCCCTAAAAACCCCACATATACACATGCATTAATGATTCATTATAATGTTTGACTCAAATCAATTCTATAATGGTTCAAGTCACCCTTTATGGGTGTTATTGATAGACCAAATTACGTTGTGCTCAAATAACCCGCACTTAGGTTACAATTTGGAATGATATGATGTATTAGAACATATTTGTAAGCTATCATCTCTTTCGGCTCTATTTTGACTATTGTCTCAATGTTCTCCACCCAATCAATATCAGTGCCTTATAATACTCTACCTTCAATGACCATGCTAGCTTGTTATGCGTAATAACTAGTGATTTTAACACCACTCCCAATCATCATTATCTTAGATTGCTCACCACTCCAATAATGATACTTGCTATATGCCAGCACTAGACAGAAAGAAACATGCTCAAAGATCTATTTTAAAAGGGGAGGAGGAGGAGCTCATAAGATGAGTTTTTTTGTTAATCATATTTTGTGCAAGAAGACAAACATATAAGAGAGATATGAAAAACACTAGAAAGAAATCAATTGATAAGTAGATCACATTTATTATTATTTTTCTTTTTTAAAGAGAAACCTTTATAGCTTGAGTGATAAGGGCTTTTTCTTTCTTCTACTTACAAGATTTATAATGTGCATTTAATAATAGTTCTCAAGAGGTCACTTGATTATTAAACCTTTGGTATCTTACACTTTCATAGGTTATAATTCACTCATCCCCCTTGCTCAAGTCTCATTATTAACAACTCTTCCTCCCTGCTCAAGTCTCACTATTAAAACCTTCCTATTCTTTATTGAATAAAGAAGTAGGTCATTAAATTCCTCTCTCTATGAATTATTGAAGCATACGTCCCAATTATTGCCTCAACTCGGTGAGTTTTCTTCATCAACACTAATTTTAGTGCCATCTATTAAAAACTATTCTAAAAATTGATTTTTGCATTAATGAAAGATAAATAAAAGGCTCTAAACATCAAAATCCCTATTCTTCAACCATGAGTTAACCACTATGTAACAACACCTTCATAACTCACAAACAATATATATCATCCTAGAAGATCTCTGCCATCATGATGCCAACATCAATAGCCATATAGGTTCTCTTATAAAAATCGCCAATATCCATAACCCAACTTTCTCTAATCTTGAATCGAAGCAAGTTAATTAAAGTCGGTGACACCTAATTACTATTTTAGTGCACTAATAAGTTTGTAACTCTCCTTTTATTTTGGACAATACTGACGAGGTGGCCTAGCTTAAATTTAAAGCACCTCAACTAAAAATTTGCTGAAGAACATTTATTAACAAATCAACCATACAAATTGAAAATATGATACCTATATATATCATTTTGATGCCCTTGTGTTGACTCTTTGTGAATAACATAAAATTTGCAACTTGAATTTAACTCCTTGCCCATCGAAAGTCTCCCTTCCTTGGACTAGTACTCTTAGTTGTTCCTTTCTTTATTCGTTACTTCTAAGAGGTCTAAAGATGATTCATTTCTCTAGGGAGTCCCAACCTTATGAATTGTAACATAACTACAAAATTATGTCATACTTTTTAGTTGTAAATTTAATAAAAATTTTAGTTAGGTAAATATGCCATTATTTTGATTGAGTAATTATGTATTTTTATTATATTTATTGAGTATAAATTAAAATTTAATTCTATTAATTAAGTAAATGTGTTTTTAAAATTTCAATTGCCCATAACTTACTCTTAACTATTATGTTGTCCATATGATTGAACATAGCTATCAACTACATGTTCAAACATGATTTGAATCAAGTTCGAATAAAGTTTGAAAAAAGATTTATATGTGAATTTGTATTGAATGTGATGTATGTAAATTCTAGCAATTCATAATGAAACCTTATGCTACTTATGATGTTTGAAATATAGTTAAATATTAGTCAAAACATATGTAGCCCTTTAATTAAGCTCTCAAAGAAATTAAATATTATTTGCCACTTTAAGTAATTTAAACTTAATTTAAGCTAATAATATAAGGTACATCAAACTTAAACTAAAATTTAAACTTTTGAGCACCAATTATTTTGATTGGTAAGGGCATTAGAAGTTGTTGTTAAGGCCTCGGGTTCTAATTTCGAATCTCACCTACACTATAATAAAGTCCCATCTTACGGATATGGGTGGGCCAAAAAAATAAAAATTAAAACTAAATTATAAACCTTTGAGGCCATAACTTAAACACTTAGGTTGAAATAAATATTTGAATAAGGTTCAAACCAATTTTGAACTTTTATTTTAAAAATAATGACCACTTCCTTCATTTAAAAATAAAAGTTTGATTAAGATTTCAATCTACTTTGAAACTATTTTAAAATTTCTATTATGAATATATTGTGTGAACCTGTAAATTTGAAATCGAAGTTTAAACAAAGTTTGAATATGATTCAAACTTGTATAAAATTGATATGAAGATTGTTCTTTTTCTTTGTGAATATGGAATTACATGTAGTAGTAAAATTATAGCATAAGGTTCATTTGGTAATTAAACATTCAATTATATGTAATTTGTTTAAATTAGATTCAAAACTAATTCAAACTTTGCAAAAACAAAATTCAAAGATGTCTTATTTTACATGATTGTCAATATGCAGGTTGGAACCATGTCCAAACTTAGCTTGAACATGGTTCAAAACTGATTCTATTATGTCTAGTAGATTTGTAACCTTAAAAAAAAATGATTAAGTTGCTACACAATAGTATTGTAATTAAGTTACATTCACTTGACTTTTAAATGACTAGACAACAAATAATAAATCATATGACTAATTAATTTTGGAGATGGAATAACAAACACAAATGAACTTAACATATGGAATAAACACAAAATGAACAACCCATGTGACTTAAAAAGGGAACAAATACAATATAAATAACCATTCAGAGTCCATATTGAAAATAACTTTTTGCACATGAAAGAGTCATTTATTGAACAACCATTTGCAACTTCATAATATATATGACATATACAAGATGTCTTCCATTATGTGTTACAAGTGGTGGACATTTGGCCTTATAGGTTACTTCATAATGTCCTTTCACTTGCACTAATTGAAAATGTATTTCACCACATCTTTTTCTCTTTTTAATGTCTTCCATCTTGCTTTGGATGATATTTTCCATGATTTAAATTTAATCATGAAATATATAACTATAATTTATTATTTTTTGAATCAATTATTGTATATACATCAAATTCATAAATTATTTGTCCAATTTGTTGACCTTATATATGTATAACTCCTTTTTTTTAATCATCTTTACTACATAAAAACATCTAATTCTTATATGTAATGAGAAAATACTCGAATATGAGTTCATTCCAAACTATTTGATTCTTATAGCAATAATTTGCAAATAATTTTTTCTAACATAAGTAACACAGATAAAGAATGATATTGAATGAATTTAACAAATTTAAATGCATGTTCATATCGTGGAACTATTTTTATTAGAAATTGATGTCATAAGCCATGCTCTATCAAAATGATGTATTATCTCTAACTTCAAACTAAATTGATTTTTTTACACTTTATAATTGTATATGGAAGATTTATTAGATATTTTAAGGTAATACTTTATGGAATCATCCAAATTTTACTCTAATTCTAAATAAATTTTCAACTAGGCTATATTTTATTCTCCTCAATATAATGTTAAAATATTAATAATTGATTCACTTATTAGAGAAAAAAAAATATAAATATAAACATAAGTTAGATTATTATTAGGTTTGAAAAAGGTTCAAATCAGATTCAAATAAAAGCCAAATGTTCTTTAATCTATTTAATTTTTTTTCTAATAGGGTTTGTTTAACAATTGAATAAGGTTCAAATAATATAAATTTAATTTAAACTTTAATTGAAACAAGTTTGACTCTTCCTCAAACCTAGTACTAACTTGTTTTGATCCCCATTTTGAACATTTATGTTCCAATCAAAATTATCTTAATTTTCATAGATTTTTTTTTTTTGCATGACAAATATAAATCATATAATTTACTAGCCCATAACATTCAAGCATTAAAAATAACTACTTATTGTGCTTAAGGTATAATTTAATCACTTATGACCTATTTGGGGCAGCTGTAACTGAATAGCAGATTGTAAAGTTACTGTAAAAAAATAGCTTTTTGAAATGCTATTTTATGTGTTTCAAATATTTTTATTTTGAAAAAACAATTTTTTTTCGGTCACCATACTTTAATGACAAGACTAAAAAAGAAATTTTTCACCATAAAATTTTTTAAAAAATAGCAAAAAAGCTGATAGCCAAATATAGTTGTGTTGCTTTCTAGCTGCTTTTTGAAAAATAAAGCAGCTAGAAAGCTGTCTCAAACGCATCCTTAATCTTCATTCAAGCTTTCTAACTACCATTGAAATCTTTTTACCTTATTACAAGAAAAAAAAATCTTTAAGTGAAAGTGCTATAAGGATGTATTATGTATATGAAGAAGCTACCTTTACATTTTTGAGTGGGATATAAATTACAGAGATATATGCTTAATATATTTTTAATGGTACTTAAGTTCAAAATTAAATATCGGGGATATTTGGCCAAATAAAAAATTATATATAAGAAATATATTAAATCAAATAAATGCATTATGTGAGATAAAAAGTCAAATTTATTTTTTTAAATACCATATCTTGGAGAAAATAACTTTCATATAGTATATGTAGGCCATCTAATCCAAATCAAACAGTATATGTAAACCATATAATCCAAATCAAAATGTTATGATGTTATATTTAGGAGATCTGAAAATTAAATTATAGCCATTTCTATGAAGTTTATAGTTATTTATCAACATAAAATTATTTATCTTTAATTATTTTTTAATTCAACATAAAATTAATCCTAGTAATATTTTTGATGAAATTTAAATATTAGGATGTTATATAAAAAAAATAAAGATGTAGGGTTAGTTTGGGATTGCTTTTATTTTGTTTTTTTTTTTAATATTTTATAGTTTATTTTATTTTATTTATATTTTAATTTGAATAAAATATATTTAGTACTAAGTTGTTCTTAAAACAACTCAAAACATAAAAAATTACTTTAATTGTTTTTAAAGATAATATAATTTTCAATAATAAAAAAATGAAAACATAAAATAAAATTGATCCAAAAAGGCACTTAAGTGTTCAAATGCATAATAATTTAGTAGTATATAGTTAAAACTCCCTTTTATGATATTGTACCAGTTTTTTTATATTTTATGCACTTTATATTTTATATTTTATCATTACTATATATATATATATATATATATATATATATAGGGTTAATTATTGCACAAATTTAATAAAAATAATAAATAAATTTGAACATTATTTAGGGTTAGGTCTAATGCATCTAACTTGTATATAAATAAACTTGAATATCATATTAAGCCCAACTAATTTAGTTATAAGCTAAACTAAATGTGAGGCTTTTATTTTACCGATTGTGCAAGGTCTAATGAAAAAAAAAAAAAAAAAAAGGGGGTGGTGCAATTGCCCCTAATGGCCTCTTAATAATTGTTTTAATAAAATCTAATTATTCTATGTAATAAATAAAAAATTTATTATTTTAATTAATTATATATCATTTATGAGCATTTCATCATATTTTAAATAATAAATAAATAAATAAATATATATATATATATATATATATATATATATATATATTAAATCACTTATATTTAAATTATAATAATTTGTTATCAAATAATTATAATTTTTATATCCTTGAAATAATAATATTACCCAAAAAAAAAAAAAGCTCGTTGTAGTCTTAACGGCAATAAGAACAGCAGCGCAGTGATGCTCCGGGCACCGTTAATCGAAGAAATAAAACAGATCTTATAGGGGATGTTTGGCAACGGACAAGAGATTTAACTGGCTAAATCTCGTAAATCCTATCAAACATCTTGTGCGGATTTACTAAATCTTTCTGCATCGTAAATAAAGAACTGAAAGTTACGAAATCTTGATTAAATCCAATTGATTGGATTTAACGGATTTACATATCACACAAACCTCGGAGGGGTGGAATTGCTTATCGTAACCCCCCTTCTCTATTTCTTCATGGATCGTCCTCTCCGACATCTTCAAATGTCTCTTAGTGGATTGCTATACAAGTCGTTGGTTTGCTTCAGCCCCTCTCTTCATGATTTTTTTCTTTTTTGAGATAGATTTTCATCCTTGATGAATTTTCACATGTGAAACTTTCGGTCTTGAGAGTGATAGTAAGTTGATAGATTTCTATTTCATTTTCTGAGTTCGCCAATTTCATAAATTCCTTCCCTTGTAATCTGTTTTTTTTCCTGCTTAGCCTCTCTTCACTCCGAAATGAGGGTTCTTGCGGTTCCTACTTCCTCCTAATCCTTGTTCTGACTACGTTTTCCTTATTTCCCTCCATTTATATTTTTGGCTTAAACTTGTGCTAGATTTTATGGAGAGGTAATTACTGCCAGATGCCAACCTGGAGGGGGGGTGGAAATTCACAGATGCTGAAATAGAACACTGAAAAGCGAAATTATGTGGGCACTAAGAAGCAGAAATTAAAACCCTCTTAAAACCTCTTCGTGGTCAATTTAAGCTTGAACGGGAAAATCCCTGATATTTTTGAGAGGGGCGCCTTTTTTTTTAAAGTCGGAAATAGTCCATCTGTAAGCTTCTTAGATGCAGTTTTTAAAAAGTTTGTGCATTTTGGTATTTATGAGAAGAAATTGTGATTTAGTAAGAAAGAATTTAAGTTGTTAATAATTTAATGATAATATGACAACAACTCACTTAAAAAATAGTAGACCCAATTAACTTGTAAGTTGGATTCGTTTAGAAGTCTAACTTCTAACCTCTTTAATTTTTTTTAAAGTGCTTAATTTTAAATTAAATAAAGGACAGCATGTAATGAGCAAAAAGATATAGAAATATATAAACTCCAAATTTGTAGATTGTCATTTTCCAGTAATATATATAAATAAATATTAGATGAGATGGGAGGCTTAATCTTTCATTTTCTTTCAATCAAATTTAACAATTTTATGAAAGATATTATTAATAATCCATTTTTCTTTCATTACAAAGGAAGACTCTCTAAAATTAAAAAAAAATTTAATAAAATTAGCATCATAAATTTTTTGATAAATGTTAGATAAACTATTAGTTATTGTT
Source organism: Cymbidium sinense (assembly GCA_021442155.1). Lineage (NCBI taxonomy): Eukaryota > Viridiplantae > Streptophyta > Magnoliopsida > Asparagales > Orchidaceae > Cymbidium > Cymbidium sinense. Next base: position 142,240,157 of record CM038216.1, read on the forward strand.
CATTATTTATAGGTTGTGCATTGTCAAAATATTTGATAAACTATATAAGCTGTTGTAAGTTGCTATTAGATTTCATGCTCCTTGTAAAAATTAAAAAAATTTTTGTGAGTTGCATTCTCTACCACAATCGTTATGGAGATTCCGTATAGACACGTCATCTTCTTTTACTACTAGCACTTTAAAGTTTCTAATTAGTGAAATTTTGTTCATTAATTAAAATATTAAATTAATAAATTAAATATATATTAAAATATAAATATATTATAAATAAAAATTTACTACTTGATTAAAAAAAGATTATGATATATTTATTTTAAAAGTGAAAAATTGAATACTGTGAAGGATCTTTATATAACTTGAACTGATAAATAAATTTATTTAAATGATTTCTGAATACTGTTAAGTAATTTAAAATATTTTTTTATTTATTTTTATAGGAAGCTCAATATATATATATATATATATATATATATATATATATATATATATATATATATATATATATTAAAAAACTACATAAAATTATGTTTGATATATTGATTAACTTTATAACTTGAACACTAAAATAAATAAATCACATTTATTTTATCATTTAAATAAAAATTATATCATTTTAGTTAATATTAATGAATTAATTGAATTGTATTGATAGATTTTTAAAGTGATTTCAAAGTCTTATTTTTTTCACAAAATAATAATATAATGATATAAAAATGAAAGAGGATTAAATTAAATTATTATTTTTTAATACTAATTAATTAATGATATGACCGATAAAAAAGTATACTCTTCTAATACTTTTCTAATATTTTGTATGTTTGAAAATGTACATTTCTTGTTAAAAAATAAATTATGATAATATTTTAAGTGATATTAAAGATTATATATATATATATATATATATATATATATATATATATATATATTCACTCAACACTCTTTATTCTTCAAGGTTTAATCTCATATTGGTTGTATTTTCAAACTTAAGAGGTACAACTTGTTTGATATATGACTTTCGAGGAAAATCTCTTCTCCTGTAGAAGAAGTTGAAGCACTGGTAACTAACATGAATCTGATTAAAAAACTACATAAAAATAAAAAGACACCTCAAACTTTTTAAGTTCATGATAACCAGACTCACACTTTCTTTGAAGGAATTCTCCTATATCATGTACCCTTAAATATCTCATAAAAAATCACTCCTTTGAGGTTATCCCTGCTGCTTGTTAAAGGCATCATCAAGCTGTTGCAATCTAAGTAACAAAAACTCACAAGCAAAAGGAATAGAAAACACCTAAAGGTTAATCATCATTGCCTCATGAGAAGATGCCATCGATGGGTGGGTGGGGAAGGATAGAATGAGAATAGATAGAGGAGAAGGAGAATGAGAAACAAATAAATGGAGAAAAAAGAGGACAAGGGCGTACCTCTTTTAAGATAATCTCGGTTATGGGAGATAATCGATGAACGGAGAGGAGATCTAAAAGCGTAGCTCGAAAAACTCACCTCTCGGCAGATTCGGCTCAGGTTCTGTGAGTGGCGGTAGAGTAGAGGGTATGGGGAAGATTATTACGGGAGATGAAGAGTCATACGTGCGGTTGTCAACCGTGATTTCTAATTTCGCTCGATTTGGGGTATTTCGTTTACACAGAGAATAGGCTAAGGAAGGAAATTCAGATCTTGTAAAATTTTACACGGTAATTAATTTACCGCATTCCAAACACTGGAAAAATAGAATTGCACGTATTTAAATTACATTACATCCCTTTTACATAGAACCAAACAGCCCCTTAGCAGGATTTAATAAACCTATTACCAAATATTTTTCAAAATTTAATATCTCAAAATTTACTAAATTCAGATATACCCCATTTAATAAATCTTACTTAGAAATAAATTCAATCAATTGCCGAACACCCGTTCTAGTATTTTTTTTCCCATATCTCTAGCTCTACCGTAGAAAGGGATAAACGCTGTAAAATCCTAGACCAAAACCCTAATCCAGATCTAATTTTCTGAGCTTCACCGTATTTTAGGATCCCAAGGGGTTCGCTGGCGTTGGCGCCTTAGGGTTTCCCATCCTCTGACCTACTTCCAGTTGCCAGTTCTGAGCGAGCTTAATCGAATTCGCATGGAGGACAACGGAGTCAGTGAGATCTTTGAGGAGCCAAAGAAGGGGAAGTCCAAGACTCCTAAGAAGGCAAATGAGAGTGTTCTGAAGCAGAGTAAGTTAGCCGACTTCCTTTTAGTCTTGCATCTGTTGCTTTCTGGTTCTCAGAGATGTTTTGCGTGTTGGACTTTTTTTGTTTGTTTTTCTTTAGAATCTCCTGCGGAATTCTTTGCTGAAAATAAGAACATCGCTGGCTTCGACAATGTTAGTATATACTCTGACAGAGCTCTTTCACGTGGCATGTTCAATTTTTGCTATGTTCGATTTGCGGTAAGCTATTGTAAATGGAAGAATTATTGATTTTTGAAGCCTGGAAAATCGCTATACACAACAGTGCGTGAGCTTGTTGAGAATTCATTGGATTCAGCTGAGTCTATTACGGAGCTCCCATCGATTGAGGTTACAATGTAAGATCAGCGTATCATTATAATCAAGTGATTTTTGTTGTGTTTTCATTAGATAGTGTGACCTTAGGGTTTTGCTCGGCGTGCAGAGAAGAGATTAATAAAATGGAGTTCAATACCATGATTGGTCTTATTGATCGGCAGCGTGTAGATGAAGAACTGTATGATGATTTTGAGTCTGCCAAAGTTCGTGAGGTGTGTCTCTATAGCTCCACGTGGGATTTATGGTACTTAAATGCAGATTATAATATAAAATTAAGTTTTTCTTTGGTTCAGTGATGTCTATAGTATCATGTTGTCTTATTTAAATATTTCAACTGTTTGATTTATTCAGATCTATAGATAACACTTCAAAAATGAAATTCATGTTCTATATTAAATATTTCAATTGTTTTATTCATTCATGTTCTATGACATTTGAATAAGCATGTTACTGAGTTTTCATATGAACATTTCAATATAATAAACCAATCCAAATGCATGGCTTTTGACAGTTCACATTGGCATCAATTAACATTGACATCTCAATAGCATTGAACCAGACAGTCCATAAGTGTATATCATGTTTTCTACTTTATATATGGGTTTATTGATGATTATTTGTTTTTATGATACTGTTATTAGAGATGATATACACGGCCATTTTGTTTTCTTTGCTATTTGAAAACTTCTGTTGGTTAGAAACGTCTTGCCAAAGAAGCTCGACTTCAAGAAATTCAGGCAAAGAATGCTTCCCTGGGAAAGAAGGTTAAGGAGCCTTCAACTAACACCAAGGGACCTAAAGGTAGAGGTGAAACATCATTTTTCAAGGTTATCTGCAAGGTATTGTATTCTATACTGAACTTATGGGCCTCTGACACATCTATTGTTATTTTTATGTGTACTTGCATCTGTTCCTTCTGTTATACTTATCAATTATGTTACTTGGTTGATCCAGGATAACGGACGAGGAATGCCACATGAAGATATCCCAAATATGTTTGGCAGAGGTATGCTGCCATTGCCATTGAATAGATGTTGAACACCCTTTTAATTGTTAAATGGGTGTCTCAACAGTAACCATATGATGCAGATATCTCTGAAAATCTGGAAGTGCATGCAATGTTAATAGTTGTATCTCCCAACCTTTGAATTTGCAGTTTTATCTGGTACAAAATATGGTTTGAAGCAAACTCGGGGGAAATTTGGACTTGGTGCCAAGATGGTTAGAGCTGCACTTTTTGAACAGAAGTGTATAAATTTTTTAATTTTTATGCTTACATATTCTTGACCACTGATTTTTATTTTTTTAGTTTAGTCATACCAGGCTAGAAAAATGAAAGCAAAACACCTCTCTTAGGCAACTTTTGAAACACCTCTCTTAGTCCATTGGGTTCTTTTTTGGCGCCAAAATTTGCATATTGCATTATGATTAAATAACATGATCTAATATACATAGATTTTCTTAGAATTCTTCACAATGCATGTCTTTCAGCTTATTCAGTTCATTATTTCATCCTTGGGTTATTGTTTGAGCATGATAATCTGATGAAGAGGTATATTAATGGAATAGCAATTTACATTGGCTTAGGAGTAGTTTTTTTTTTATGATGGTAAATGTACCTGTTTGTTGCATAGCAGCGCATATTGGGTTAGAACAAGCTCTTGTCATGTGGTAATTGTAACCATCTAGTTAATGTTTTCATAATGGCATTATTGATTTTGTTATGCCACCATGCATGAATTCCTCAAACATTAAATCTAGGATCGGTCGATCATTGAATCTGCACCCATGTTTGAGGAAAGCTTGATTGTGCATTTTATCTTGATATTTGGTGTATCATCCTTATTAAGATGCATGACTTGGAGTATGAGCCCTTGAAAATTCATATATATATATATATATATATATATATATATATATATATATATATATATATATATATATATATATATATATATATATATATATATCACTTTACACTTTTTTGTCCAACTTATTATGATGTACAATTGAAGTTAAAAGCCAATAATACTGGAAGGTTTATAATGACTTAAACTTCATTTGGTATGGCTGTTGTCATCTGGAAATATTGCGAAGCCTAGAATACTAGAAAACTCTATAGCGCCTTGACTTAAATGCTTTCTTAGCGCATTCCTTAATGACAAATATCATCAATTGAAAATATCTTGAAGCTTATGCAGCACACGTTCGATTTGTGCAAAATCAGATACACTATATCCCTTTAGTGCTTTAGGAAGCCTCTTTCTAGAGGATATCCAGTCCAGTAGATAAAATTTTGTTTTATATTCAAATTATTAACAAGCTCTTAAATGTCAACATAGGATATTAAATTGATTATCTTATATGGTTGGTGTTATAGGGAATCATAAAGTGTTGTTTCTTAAGCGCCTATTGAAAGTTTGAGTATCAAGCACTTTACCCATCAACTACTGATAAAATATGTCAAGTATATATTAAAATCACATACAACCATCTCATTCTATGTCGGTGAACCACAATGAGTGATGTTCGCAATATGTTTTTCCTTAGGGATCTGCATCGACAAACATTCCATCAGTAAAAACAACATTCTTATAATAATGATGCTAAAAACTTCAATAGGGTACAAGGAATATAAAAATTATCAAACTAAGTACCTTGAGCTCTTGAAGGATGATAGATAAATTGCTAGTAATCTCTTTTGGTGTTTTCCTAAATGAGGATCAATCGAAGTTATCTCATTTACTTTTGACATTTAAAAAAGTGATTGAAGAATAACTTTGGAATACCTTGATATGGTCACACCAATGTTGAAATTATTCAACCATTGCTAAAATTGAACAATATAGATTCACATAAGTAGTGATTGCAAGCATTTTTATTTGCTCTTAAATTTTTTTCTTCATTTCAATCTGTATTTGCTCTTCTGTTTTGGGAAAAGATAAATAAAATTTGTTTTAGACTCACATAATGTTTTATAATCTTTTCGGAATGTCGACCAATTACTCCCCCACTCTTCACCAAATTGTAAATAAATCATGCAGTGTTTTATTTTTCAGATTATTTTTGTAATACATGCTCCCAACTCCTATTACTGCTGCTATTTTGAAAATGGCATGCAATTTATGATGGAAGATGATTTTGAATCTGAATTTTCATTACATTCCATCTTCGTACACAACATGAATCAAAGATAAATAATACTCTAAGTTAACATAACATCAACTTCACTGTCAACAGCAATAGCAGTTCTACAGAAAGTATGATAACAAAAAACACAAAAGTTCCAAAAGTACATGCAACATCAAAAATCAAAACATAGAGCAGAGGGTACCTCCAAACAATTCTCAACTTTCAAGGGAATTTCATGGGTTTCTCTTCTCAAACTCTCTTTTAAGGAACTGCAGCTTCTTGTTGTTGATGCTATTGAAGATATTTCTTTTATTCTTTTTTTGAATGAGCTCAATTGTAAAGCTGTAAAATTGCTCATCTTGCTCATCATTCTAAATTGAATCTATAATTAATATCACCTCTACCATGCATTCCTAGAAGACTGTTGAGAGGCCGTTGTAGATGATAGAATGCTCAGTCAGAAAATGAATGCATATGAAACTGCATCCTTCTTTCTCGTTGGGCTCATTTTTGTATGCATAACATTGCCAGATTATTTTTTGGATAAATGGACAATGCCTGTCATTATTTTTTATTCATCAAAGTTGTTCTACTCAAAGAGTACGTGGACCAGCTAGCATGGCTAAGCCAGACTAGTGCTTGCTGTTCATTGTTAATATTGGTCCTTTGCCAAACCTTGACCTGCTTCCCCAACTTCTTTCTTCTGAAATTGGTGAGGAAACCTGTGATGCATAGTTTACAATAAGGTGTCAAAACATTCTTGAACTATTCCAGTAAAAATATTGTGCTTTAAATCTTTTACAATGTTAAGGATGGAGTCATAAGTTGATTCACAATGAAATCTGGCTTGTCTTCAAGTTATATTACATGACTGAAGTTCATCTCGCATTGTTGAAGACTTTATTTTCTAGATATCTCTGGCATTTGGTTCTATCTGCTAGCTTGTGGCACTTTCATTTCTGGTGAATTGTTCTGCTTTTATACTTCTAATCTTGTTATTTTAGCAGGAAATTGTAATCCTTAAAATTGCTTATCAATTTCTATGTTTAAAAATTCTTTTTAGAATTTTCTTATATGTAAACCAAGTACAATTGTAACTCCTAGAATTGCTCATATGGTGCAGGCTTTGATCTGGTCCAAGATGAGCACCGGACTGCCTATTGAGATATCAACTGCTATGAGTGGCCAAAATTACACTTCTTTTTGTCGACTAGATATTGATATTCACAAGTATGCTTCATTATCCTTATAACATGATTTAATGGGTTGATGCTGCACAGACTACTTGTTACCGATAGACTTGAAATTGCAATTTCTTTTACGCTTATGAATCTTGCTTCTGCTACTCAGAAATATCCCTCACATCCATTTGCATGAGAAACGGGAAAACAAAGATCAATGGCATGGAGCAGAAATTCAAGTTATTATTGAGGGTAATTGGACTACATATCGTGTGAGTCGCCTCATGTTTAACTTTAAAGCGCCTTAGCATTTCTTTTTTGCTTGTACCTGTAACAACTGTTCTGTCACAATAGTTATTTGTTGAAAATTATATCATTCAAATAAGCTACTTATGTTATTGCTGATAATTTTATTTTTTATTTTCACTCTTGCAGTCAAAAATATTGCATTATATGCGTCAGATGGCTGTTATCACTCCTTATTCTGAGTTTCTTTTTAAATATTTTTCTGGCGCTGCAGAGTGAGTTTCACGTTACAAATCATTTTTGTCTTGACAATCTTTTTTAATCTTTTCACTTTTTTTTGCTCACCCTTTTTTTTTTAATTTATTCAGCAAAAATATGACTGTAAAATTTGCCCGGAGAACTGATGTCATGCCACCCGTCCCTCTAGAGACGAAGCACCATCCTTCTGCTGTTGACTTACTTCTCATTAAGCGTCTCATTTCTGAAACGTTGAAGACGAGCCTTTTGCAGTTTCTTCAACATGAATTTGTAAACATTAACAAGTCTTATGCTGAACGTTTGATTGGTAAGCTATATGCCTGAAAGGTCAAGAAATTTAATTTTACAAATTTATCTAACACATGTTTACCAAAGCTTTTGTTGCCACCTTTGAAGTTAATTATCCTATTGTTATTGTTATATATGAATAAGTTCTGTTATAAAATGACAGTCACAGTTGTCTTTATCGTTAATGTATATCAAATCCTCTACCTGGTAAACTAATCATAAAGATGAAAATTTCTAGCTCTTATTTTTTGCCAGTTGGTTATCTTTTTTAAACAAATGAAGAAGCAGCAGATGGAATATTGGTGAAGAAATTATTATACTCTTCTCCTATTCATTTTAGAACCACCTGCAAAGAGAAGCGAGTTACATCCAAGGAATACCTCCCAAATGGCATATATCTACATACCACATTAGTCTATTTGGGATTGTGAAAACTTTTCTTCCACTTTTACTTACACTGCTTTAAATTGATTATTCTTATGCAACTCTGGGTGTCATAATGGACTGGCTAGTCCATTTGACCCATAAGTTGTCACTTTAAAAGGCCTAGTGGTTTGTCTAAATAGGCTGACATTAATGATCTTGAACCCAGCCAACTAGCTCATTTATTTAGCCTAATAGTTATATTAGGAGATGTGAAACATAAGAAACAAGTAATGTATACATTTCTTTCAGATCTTATGGTTTGTCAAAGGAGGTTGTAACATAATATAATTAATTAAGATATTAAATGCTATACACACCATTTGTTCACCTTAATAATTAACTATTCTCTTAATGTTCTACACATAATGGAAAGCAGCTGACACTGTTTATATTGCGAATATTATGTGGCTGTGTTTTGCCTTTATAAGGAGACTTATTATTGATCGCTCAGGAAAAACACTTCAAAATCTCCGCCATCTTAAGATGCTAGGGAGTTCATTTGCAGATTGATTTATATTCAACCATATTTCCCCTAAACTTATGTCGGGGTTTATTTTGATTTGGGCTCTACTTCCTGTGAACATAAGCATCCATAGTTAATTAACTCTCTTACCACAGCTCTCGATTAAGGTTGAAAATAGATATTAATCCCCGGTGTAAATCAGGGCTTAGTGGTGTGGTGTGGATAACTGTCTAAAAGGAAAAAAATGGTATTCTCAATTAAGATCCGATGGTTCCGTCATCCTGAGATTGCTATTATTCTAGTCTACCATCATCAGAGGGCTATTAGTCGTAATGTTCACGGAATCTGATTAACAGCCATGGGTTGCCTCATTCCAGAAATCGCAAGACGACTAGGGTTGATGGCAGTTGTTTATTGAATTATTTATGCTAAACTTAACTTATAAGTCTGCCCAATAATTCAATTTTATGAAGTCTACATTATAGATATACATAGGGCTTACATCTATTAGAATGTCATAATTTGAGTGATTAAAGTTTGCATTGTAGACACACATATGACATCCATTGGAATGTCATAATTTGAGTGATTGAGGTCTACATTGTAGATATGTAGGCTTACATCCATTGGAATGTTTGTAAACAATGGTTGGGCTTACATCCATTGGATTGCCAATTTAGATTGGACTTACATTCCTTTGAAATGCCGGTTTGGATTAGATTTACATCCCTTTGGAATGCTGATTTTGATTGAACTTACATCTCTTTGGAATGCCGATTTGGGTTGGACTTGCATCCTTTTAGAATGTCAAATTAGATTGGACTTACATCTTTTTGGAATATCATTATTTATGATTGAGTTTATTTTACAATCATAAGTTAGTCTTACATTTATTGGTATGCTTAGAGTAAGTATGAGGTTTGCATTATGAACAAATGACTGAACTTATATATCTTTTTTGAATGCCATATTTAATATGTGATTCATCTGATGAATACATGTTTGATATATATCAAGTTTTAGTTTTATAATCAAGACAATATAAGATTGTTAGGTTACATTAATCTCTTTGGTAAATGATTAGATCATTTTTAGATTTTTGACACATCATGTTTGATCAATTGTGTAATTGACAATTATCGTACTTTATTAAGTAATTAATTATTATTGAATATTATAAAGATTTGTCTACTAAATTAATTCATCATAAATTGACAATGCTTGAATTTTATAAAATTCATTACATGAACTTGTCACACAAGTGAATTAACTCCAAATTTGTGAATATGTTTAAATTCATTTAAGGGACTAATTATTTAAGTTTAGATCTTCAATTCAAATATCGGATTTATGATTTTATTATTTTTATGATCATAGAGTTCTACTTTCTCCAATTTAAGTTCGATAATTTTAACTAAATTCCAACAACATAATGGCTTAACAGTATTGCAATTTACAAAAATTAGTGCGATATGCACTTTTTTTCCTTGCTTCGGATTCAAGATCGACAGAGAGAGGTGTGTTCATCTCACACCGGATCCAAGATCGACGGTGGAAGTCTTTGTAAATTTCCGGTTGGATCCAAGACCAACGATCATGGGTTTTTGAATTTTAAAATCTATGATCTTTTTAATTTCAAATAATTTTAATTTCAAGTTAATTATTATTTTTATTTTGGCAAAATGATGGCTAAACGGTGTTGTATTTTGCAAAATACTGTGTTCGCATTTTTCTCCCTCCCCTTGCTCCGGATCCAAAATCGATGAAGGGAGGTAATTACATCTCACACTAGACCCAAAATTGATGGTAGAAGCTTTCGATTTGACATGTGGAGCAAAAAATTAATTATAAAAATTTTTATTTTGAAACTTACTTAAGATCAGCACTTTAAAAGCTTTTTTCTCCATTACAACAACAACAACAACAACAATAATATTCTTAATCCCACTTGGGTCGGCTATAGAATCCTTCTTCGTCGTGTGGTCCTATTATGTGTCAAATTCTCATTTAATTCAAGTATACTAAGATCATTTTATACATCTTAATTCTTTTAGGTCTACACCTTAACATAAGGCAAATCTAATGCATCACTCTCCTCTAATCGGTCATCGACGACCGACGTGGCCAAACCATCGCGACTCTCCTAATCTTATCTACCACTGAGCTACTCCAACTTTTTCCCAACATACTCATTTTGCATTCTATCTCTAAAGGGTACTCATCCATCCACAGCATCTCCAAATTAACTTAACTTAGTCTTTATGTTTCTTTTTATTAACATTCACCATAAGTCATGTGTGTCTTACCATCTTATAAAATTTTCGTTTAAGTTTTTTGGAACTTTTCTATCACATAATAGCGTCATTCATCCACTTCAACCATCCAACTTGAATTAATAACATCTCCATCTATTTCACCATCATTTTGAACAATAGAACCTAAATATCTGAATTGCTCACTTTTATTAATGACTTGATCACCTAAAGTCACAACACTACCACTAAAATTTCTACCACTAAAATTTCTACCACTAAAATTACACTCCATATATTCAGTTTTAGATCTACTTAAACGAAAACCTTTAGACTCTAAAGTTGACCTCCATAATTCAAGTTTCATTGGACTCTCTAGTCTTATCAATAAGAAGAATGTCAATGAAAAGCATACACCAAGGTACATCTTCTTGTAAATGCCTCGTAAGAACATCCATAATTAAAGTAAAAGATAAGGGCTTAATGTTGATCCTTGATGTAATTCAACAAAATAGGAAAATATTTTGTCAATCCTCTTGTGTTTGGACATAAAGCAATGACTAGTATATCCTTAATGACTTGAATATAACCAATATTAACTTCTGCTCTGTAACCTCCCAAAGATCATCTCTTGAGACTTTATCATAAGCTTTCTAAATCAATAAATATCATATGTAGATCCTTCTTATTTTCTCTATGCTTTTCCATCAAACCTCTTAACAAATGTATAGCATCCATAGTAGATCTACGGCATGAAACCAAACGATTGTGAGAAACTTCAGATCACATCATAACCTATGCTCAATTACTCTCTCCCATAATTTTAATGTATGGCACATTAACTTAATTCCTCTATAATTCTCTTGTGCATCACCTTTATTCTTAAATATAGGAACCAACAAACTCTTTCTCCACTCATCTGACACCTTTATTTTTAAAAAGCTTTTTTCTCCATTATTGGATGTAAATTCCCTTGATTAGTTTTTTTCCTAATACTTAATGAAGAGGGGCAAAATGGGAAAGAGGGGTTTTATTTCACTTGAAATAGGTGCGGGGGATTGACTAGTTCTTGGGGCGGCTCGATTTTCACCTATGTTACATGAACACGGACACGACACAACATGGATACGTGATACTCCTATTATTAAAAATATGAGATACAAATACACATTGGACACAACATTATAATAATAATTTAAAATAATATATATTATATATATAAATTAAATAAGTAAAATATTAAAAATAATAAAAAAGATAAGTTATTTAATTATAAAAATTAAATTGATTACTTAAGTAACACATATGTTTAATTTATTTTATTATACGTTAATAATTTTAATTAATAAAATTTATTATCAATTCTAAATTTATAAATTTAATTAAAATTTAATTATTTTTAATAAATATATCTTATTATCTTTTCTTTTTCACCTAAATCACATTGTCCAAATTTCCAAAACTCATTATGATAATTTAAAATATGACAAATTATATTTAGAAGTATTTTTTATATAAAGTTTTATTCAATTATTTAGGTCACGGGTGTTGGAGACATGTGCCCCTTTTAATTTTTAATATTTTTAAATCGAGACAAGCTGTCGTCGTGCCGCATGTTATATAATGCCATATCCTTCCTTTTAGAAGTGTCCATGCATCATAGGTTTTCACACATGAAAGGAGGGAGAGGGTTCGACCAGGGTTAGCTTATCAAACACGAAGCCCTAGGTTTTCTCAGTAAGGGAGGGTACGACGATAGCTTCGGCTAGGGCTTCACACGCAACGGGGAAGGTCGGTGGCTTTGGCCTCTCACGTGACGAGGAGTTGATGACTAGAACTTTCACTTGACATGGGTGGCTCTCTCGATTTCTCCCTCCCTCCCTCTCTCTCTCTCTCTCTCTCACACACACAAACACACACACACACACTCTCTCTCTCTCTCTCTCTGTCGGTGCATGTATATGATGATCCGGTCGAGACTTTCATCTTTCTATATAACATTTCGAGCTCTAACTATTCCCGTTCCTCTCTCCTTACGGTTTGCTGACGTGGATTGGTGGTGAGGGTTCATTTCAATATTTTTTTTTGGATTCAGCATTCATCCACCAACAATTATGCATGTTATGTATTCCTTTTAAATGAGTTTATATGATTTTTTTTCATCTGAAAAATGCATTATATTTAAATGGACTTATTGGGCTTTAATGGAAGTACACCAATTGTCATCTTGGCTTTGTCCAAGCCTGTGATGGATTTAATAAGAATGAGTTAGATGGCCTAAATTCACTTGGATTGCCCATTGACATTCCTACATATGTGATTGCTCAAGAAAAACACCTAGTAATCTCCGCCATCTTTAAGGATGTTAGGGAGTTTGTTCTTCGTGAGGCAGATTGATTTTTAAGGTAGATTTTTTTTTTCTTTTTAAGAATTTGGTCTTCTCCTTGGTTAAAATTTGAGCTATATGTCCTGGCTGCACTTCTACTTTTCCTTATCTTTCTTCTCACCTTAGCTTAATGGATATGTAAAACAATGAAAAAATATTCATAAAAAAAAGAATCCATTATATCCCCAGAAGAAAACTGTATAATCATTCTATAAGTGATATTGCAATCATACTAAGCACTTTCATGTATCTAGATGATAGGAACATTTAGCTTTCCACTTACGGGAAACACCATACCAAGTTAAAATTGATCTATAACTTCAATTCATTTCTTCATTCCTCTATCTATTTTAATTACACGGGATAAAGTGTTAGTGCAATTTAATGCTAGTTCTTTAAATGGGAATTTACTTTTAGGTACTATATACTTAAGATAATATCACGGGGAAAAGAGAATATATCTATTTGTTGTACAACAAAATTATTTTAGTTGATTGCGTGACAAAATAAGAGTGTATATGGATTTGTAGTACACTAGGCAGTGCTAAATGTGAAAATATTATGCCAGAGAAGTGTGGTGCTAGAACCTACTACAAGAAAAGCTTTTTAAAATTAGAATCAGGTGGTGGTATGTGCATTTAAAATGGAAAGATGAAGAGGGTTACATAAAAAGGTAACGGATTCAATACTAGCTCTGAATTGTTTGGTTTAGACTAATGGTGGTTTTGGTTTGTTGTATAGTAAGTTAATCACATCAGGATCTTAAGTGCAGATTCTACACCTAAAGATAATTTCTGAGTCTGCAATGTGTTCACTGGTTTGCCAAATTAAAAATGGGAAATGACTTTTACTTTTTTGATAACCCCTCTGAGTTCATTGAAAGTTTTATTTTTAATTTTTTCTAAATCCCAGAATACACTATCAACATTTTGAAACTTTTATTTAAGATACTTGAACATTTTCATTTTCCAGGGGAAATGGGCCCTGATTTTAGTGCTAAAATGTCTGTCAAAAGTTTGACGTCCCAGCAAATTGTTCGAATTCATCAGTTGTTTCGTCAGGCTAAATTTGATGACCCAAGTGGTGATGTAAGTGAACTGCATGCTTCCTATTATCTTTTCTTTGGTTTTTTATTTCCCTTTTTTATAAGGTTATTATACAACTCGAAATCATTTTACGTTCAATGTTCTAAATTTCTTTTAATCTTGGCCTTTCATATGCATTTTTCTTGATAAGCTTAGTTTTCTTAATAAAAGCTTACTATATCAACAGTGCCTTAGTCCTGCAGGGGAATACAATCTTCGTCTGGGGATCATTAAGGAGTTGCAGCCAGACATGGTTGCTACTCATGCTGGCAGGTGCGATCTTGGACAACTAATCTGAGATATCTTCAGTGAAATTTTAGATCTTTCTCTTTTAAACATCTGTTTTTCATCCTCATGTATTTTTTTAATGCTTGTACAGTTAAATTTTGTTTTTTCATATTTTTATCATTTTATTTGAATTTTGTTATGTCATTTATTATGTTAGTTATTTGAGGCATGTGTAAGTGTATGGAACCAATCTGGTGGTGAAGTTGAGATATTCATTATCTTCATCATTAATTTTATCCCAACTATTTAGGATTGGTATTATGAATTCTTATTTTTCATTCATTCTTGTTGAGTGTTGTTTAAGTTGTTAAAACTCATTTTTTTGAATAACTTCAATCCATATAATCTCAAGCTTACTGTTCTTCCTAATTAATCCTTTAACACTAATTGTATTAGCTTTTTTAATGGCACATATTATATCCTTAGGTACATGTAGAAACCACCTAAGCCTATTTTTGTTTGCCTTATTTTCAGTAGATATCACTTCCCCTTTCTCTATTATAATCATTCTTTAATTTATCTTTCCTAATTTAATTACGCTTCTATCTTAGCATTTTTATTTTTGATACACTCAATGTAGAGATACAATAACTTTTCTATGATTCAACATTTGGATCTATATAACATTGATGACCTAATAGCAGCTTTATAAAAGTTGTTAAGCCTTCCATGAGATTTTTTTATCACACAAAACACTCAAGATATCTCTCCATTTTGATTATCTAGCCTCAACTCTAAAAGTTATATCATCAATATCTTTATTTTTCTCTATAGTAAATTTAAGATAGTTAATTCTATTATATTTATGTATCACCTTATCTTCTAAGCAATATTAAATAATAATTGTTAACTTTTTTGTCCATTAAATTACATATAATATACAGGATCTATGACACTATGTTATACTACTTATAAGGTCTCTATTTCTGAAGTAATTTTATACTATTAATTTTTTGTTGTTATCAATAGATGTTTCAATAATTACAACTATATTATCTGGAAAAAGTGACACTAACATTATGGTACTTTACTTTGAATATCCCTTGTAAGTGTCTTCATAATCAATACAAAAGATATACTCAATGTTAATCCCTTATGTAAACTTATGATAATTAGAAACTCTTGGATCACTTTACAACTCTTCTAATACTAATCAAATTATCATATTTTTTATCTTTAATAATGTAAACTTAATTTTGATGCACAGATTTCTAACTTAAAGCACACATGATGCTTATTCATATACAATCTCATGATAAATAAAAATTATTTGAAGATCCATTTTTTGTTCTCTATATTTCTTCATTAACTATTTAAAAAAAATCATTTTTCATAGTAGACCTTTCTTGAATGAAATCAAGTTGTTTTTATGAAATTGGTATAAATTTTCTAAGCCTATAGTTGCATTACTATCTAGCATAGCTCCATTGTATAACACATAAATTTGATTCCTCTAAAGTTTGTACAATCTTGAACATTATCTTTGCTCTGAAATTAATTAATTAATTAATTAAAAAAATCTTTACTCTTAAATATTGGTACCAAAGTATTTATTCCTCAATCATTTGTAATTCTCTTAATTTTGAAAATTCTATCAAAAAGATTTATTATCTAAATCAGTTCAATATTCTCATAAATTTCCAAATTTCAATAAATTGTTATTTTATGCATCCTTTTGGGAACCAACTCTTGTTTACTTTTGTAGATTGATTTTATCATTTATGTCACTAAATATCAATCATGCTCTTCCAAAATAAATTTTCTTTAAAATCTCGTTAATTAATTTCTTAAGGTAACATTTTTTTTTTTAATGCATCTAATATATTAGTTTTTATTTTACTTGCTGTCTTTTTAACATTCTTCTAATCATTATAAGCTTAAACAATATTTATTATTTTTAAGGTTTTAAAAGCACTTTTTTTCCTTAACAACCTTTTGCCACCATTAAGTCTCCCGATTAATGTACAACCTATTTGATAAATTAAAATTATGTGAAGATCCATTTATTTGTTCTCTATATTTCTTCATTAACAATCTTAAAAAATAAACTCACTTTTCATAGTAGACCTTTCTGGAATGAAATCAAATTGTTTCTATGAAATTGATGTAAATTTTCTAAGCCTATATTGCATTACTATCTTGCATAGTTTCATTGTATAACACATAAATTTGATTCCTCCTAAGTTTGTACAATCTTGAATATTATCTTTGCTCTTAAATATTGGCACCAAAATACTTATTCTTTAATCATTTGTGTTTCTTTTAATTTTTAAAATTTTATCTAAAAGATTTGTTATCTAAATCAATTCAATATCCTTATAACTTTCCAAATTTCAATAATTTTTTTTTGACTTAAATCCTTATCTTTATGCATCCTTTTAGGAGTAAACTCTAGTTTACTTTTTTCGATTGATCTATCATATATGTCACAATGATATCAATCATACTCTACCAAAATAAATTTTCTTTAAAATCTCATTAATTAATTCCATAAGGTACATTTTTTAATGCATCTAATTTGATCAAAATCTTTAGATATTATCTCTTACTAAGTTATATATATTATAATTTCTTCTTTCCTTAGCACCTTCTATATAAATCATCTAAAATACTAGTTTTTTGCTTTACTTGCTGCCTTTTTAACATTCTCCTAATCATTATAAACTTCAACAATATATTTTTTTAAGTTTTTAAAAGTACATTTCTTTCTTAAAGACCTTTTGTCACCATAAAGGCTCCTTATCAATCTACAATCTATTTCTAGATTCTTCTAGTACCTATACAATAGCCCTTTATAGAAATTGCCATCTTATCCCACCTCAGGCTTGGCTCAACTAAAAAATTTCAATTCACTTCTCTTAGCAATCTATCTTGAAGATAACTATTTCTCAATTTTCAAATTTTACCACCTTATCTTATAGCTATAATTTTTTTATTGTTATACTGTGTGTATGATAGTATCTTCTATTGTATTTCTATCTCATAGTTCATAATAACTATAAATTCGTGAAGAGTTCATTCTGGAAGAACCTATTTACTCATTTAAATAAAAACTATTTTTTCTTCAACAGGCATACATTATAGTATTTCATTCATTTCTTCTCAAAATTAATTTGTTAAATTATCTTCTAATACAATTTAGGGACCATAAGCACCAACCACAGACATATTTTCTTGTCGATAATTATTGTAATAGTAATCACACCCTACACTAAACTTATTAATTTCAACAATTTTATCTTTTAACTTTTTTCTAGCCTTGCCCTATTTCTATTAACACTGTCAACCTACAATAACTTATAAGCCTTCCTAATATTTTTAGATTCTTAAGCAATATTTATTTTCTTATCAGCTTCTATCAATTCTCTTTCCTTCTTATTCAAAGTTCCTAAATTTCATATGAAAAATCTAATCGTGGACATTCATCAGCATATGTTATTTGATTACGAGCAGCTTCAATTGCTAGCTTCTTCTAATTTGTTTTATCTTACAGTTTTTTATTGTTCCGATTCTTTCAATTAGCCCTCAGGTCTTTGAAGGCCATCCATTCATTGTTGAAGCTGGAATAAGCTTGGGTGGAAAAGATGTCAAACATGTAAGATTGAAACAGATTTATTTTTTTTGAACTTAAAATGCATCTTGGCTTAATTTTTTTCTTCCAGGAATGATCCCATTGGCTACTGTAACAGTTCAACTAGGCTGCTGTTGATCTCTTTCCAAACAACAATTTTACTGCTCATTTAAAATGATAACCACAAAAATAGCAGTGCCCAGGGTGGTCTTAGTGCTCCACTTTACCATCCTGAAGCTTTATGTTAAAATAATCAGAAGTGGAGGGAATTTTTTTTGGTGTTGGTTTTGAGGCATGTAACTCCTTGATAATGATCCAAGTTCTACAAGCATCTTCAAATATTTATACTTATTACATATAACAAATCTGGTATATTAGACTTGACTAATAGGCAGTCAGGACTTATATTTATTGAGCATCTCCTTGTAGCAACCCAACCAGCACATGTTTGAACTTTTATCGAGATCCAGCCTTCCATAAATTTTTTAGCTAGTCATGCTGGCCAAGCCAGATTCTCTTTAACTGCATTTTAGGACATTCTTTTAATTCAATTAATTTTCTTTGGAGTGGCCAGCTTTGTACACAGCTTCCGATAATCAGGTCCTGCAATTATTTATCTTCTATTCATGCATTGCAATTTTCAGCAGACATGCGTGCATTGATTAATACATATTGGTGGTTATGTAGTATATTTTTATACAATATATATATATATATATATATATATATATATATATATATATATATATACAACAAACCTTAATTCCACTAGGTGGGGTCGGCTACATATGAATCTCGTTTATTGTCATGTGTCAAATTCTCATTTAATTCAAGTATACTAAGATCATTTTTATACATCTTAACTAGTCTTTTTTTAGCTCTACCTCTACCTTTCTTAACATAAGGAAATCTAATGCATCTACTCTCTGTCATCTGACGGTAGGCGCTTTATGTGGCCCCATCTAGCGACTCTCCCAATCTTATCCCTGGAGCTACTTAACTTTTCCCAGAACATACTCATTTTGCATTCTATCTCTAAGAGTAACTCATCCACCAGCATCCTCATCTCTAACACTTAACTTAGTCTTATGCTTCTCTTTTTAACATTACGCATAAGTCATTCTTGGTCTTACCACCCTCTTATAAAATTTTTCTCTTACGTTTAAGTGGAACTTTTCTATCACATAATATAGGCGGATATTCCTCCACTTCAACCATACAACTTGAATTCTACTAATAACATCTCCATCTATTTCACCATCATTTTGAATAATAGAGCCTAAATATCAATCACTCTTATTAATGACTTGACTAAAGTCACCAATATCACTAAAACTTCTGACTAAAATTACACTCCATATATTCAATTTTAGATCTACTTAGCGAAAACCTTTAGACTCCAAAGTTGACCTCCATAATTCAAGTTTGGACTCCCTCTCTGGTCTTATCAGCAGAAGAATGTCATCGACAAAGCATACACCAAGGTACATCTTCTTGTAAATGCCTGTAAGAACATAACTAAAGAGTAAAAGATAAAGGGCTTAATGTTGATCCTTGATGTAATCCAAGCTGAAATAGGAAAATATTTTGTCAATCCTCCTTGTGTTTGGACACAAGTAACTAGTATACATATCCTTAATGACTTGAATATAACCAATATTAACTTTTATTCTAGAACTCTCCAAAGAACATCTCTTGAGACTTTATCATAAGCTTTCTCTAAATCAATAAATATCATATGTAGATCCTTCTTACTTTCTCTATGCTTCTCCATCAAACCTCTTAACAAATGTATAGCATCCATAGTAGATCTACGGCATGAAACCAAAGCGATTGTGAGAAACTTATCACATCGTAACTATGTTATTACTCTCTCCCATAATTTTAATGTATGACACATTAACTTAATTCCTCATAATTTGCACACTCTTGTGCATCACCTTTATTCTTAAATATAGGAACCAACAAACTCTTTCTCCACTCATCGGCATCTTTTTTTCTTTAAAATAACATTAAAAGATTTGTAAATAAGAAATTCCTTGATCTCTAAACATTTCCATCTATTGGAATATTATCAGGTCCTCTTGCTTTTCCACATTTCATTTTCTTTAAAGCTTCTTAACAGTTACTAATCTGACGATAAAATGAAATTCTATTTTTTGTTTAGGGTATTAAGGTTGCTAAAATCAATCGTACTTTCGGATCCTTCATTGAAAAGTTTATCAAAATCTCATTTTTATTTTCAATATCTTTTCTAAGAAAAATCTTTATTATTTTCATCCTTAATACTCACTTGAGCTATGTCTTTACTTTCTCATCTCTTTGGTTGGCTAACTTATACATACATCTTTCACCTTCTTTGGTATCTCTATTGTATAAATCAAAAGCTAAATTTTTTTAATCATATATTGCTTTCTTAGAATCTCTACCATTATATCTTTCCCAATTCTCAGAACATCTAAATAGTTTTATAACAATTCTTATTTTTATCTTTTCTTCTTTCTTCCATTCTTATTAAAAGAAGCTTTTGATTCTCAACACATCTTTTATGCTTAATTTTCACGATATTTTTTTTCCACATAGCGTTAGCTTCCTTATGAACATCCAAATTCTAATTTCTTTGTGCTCTTAAAATATTTTTATTTGTGTTCTTTAAGTGTCATCTAATCTAGGATAATAATTTAGTTTATTTTTCTCTTCTGACCTTTCATCTTAAAATCTAAAACTAATAGTCGATGTTGGGTACTTAAAATTTCACTTGGAATGACCTTCTGATCTTTTACAATCTAAGCGATCTATTTTTCTTATCAAAATAATCAATCGTGTTTTCTTAGATCCATTTTTATAAGTAATAATATGTTCATCTCTTTTCTTAAATAAAGTGTTAGCAACTACAAAATCGTAAGGCAAAATCTAATATAGTCCTTCTTCATTAATTAAATCCATAAATCCATGAATCTTTTAAAATCTTTTCTCACACTACCAATATGTCATTTAAATCTCCCCGATAAATACTTTTTTTAGAGTATCTTTTGTATTAATCCTCTAATTCATTCCAAAATTTTTCTTTTACCTCCAAAACTTGAGCATAGACACTTATAACATTGATAATCTTAGTATCATAATAATCTTTAAAAATTTATAATTCTATCTCACATCTATTAATACTTATAACATTATCCTTCAAACTTTTATCTATAATCACCTTTTTCTCATTTAGTTGATAACAAAGTTTAAAACCTAAACTATCAATCTCTTGGCCTTCTCACCAATTTAGTTTCTTGAACACATAAAATATTTATCTTTCTATGAATAATATCTATTAATTTTTTAATTTACACGTAAAATTACCTATATTCAAGATCTAACCTAATTCTAGTTTCATGGACTAACTTCTTTGCATCCGTCCATAATGTGGGAACCCTTGCTTATTTTAACACGGCGATCGTGACTCTAGCACATTTTCACGTATTCCATCTGCACTTCAGGGGGGCCTTGCATTAACTGATTTAAAGGATTCATGTCATGATTATTTTTTGACAAATTTTCTGGTATCGACTACTAGCATAACCCTCCACTTTTTTGCATCGGACTTGGGACGGCAATGGTGTATAAAATAAATTTAGATGGAGATGTGGAATAATAAGTTATGCTCGTCTCTCTTGAAAAGTTATCGGCTCCCCTGTTTTAGCATCTCCAAGCAGTAAACATATGCTAATTTGTTATAGCCAACACCTAGCAACTTTCTACTTTCATATAGCATATTGTAGAAACTTATGTTTCTTACCTGTCATGTTATATAGTTGATTTGTTAGCAGATCTGTCTTCATCATTTAATTTCAGGGTCTAAACATTTTTCGTTTCGCAAACCGCATTCCACTGCTCTTTGAGCAAGGTGCAGATGTTGTCACAAGGACTGCTTTAAAAAGAATCAAGTTTGTTTTTCTGTTCTTGGGTTTCTTTTTACAATAAACTGTTTTGAGCGTAGAAGTTTATTCTGACAATGCTAATTGTTCCTTTTGCAGTTGGAATAGCTATAAGATTAATCAAATGCAGGATAAAATAGGAGTTTTTGTAAGCATAGTAAGCACAAAAATACCCTTCAAAGGAACCGGGAAGGAATATATTGGTGATGATATCACTGAAATTTCTTCTGCTGTTAAGGTAACCGAGATTTCTTTTGATGCATAGGTTCAAATGAAGTATTAGGGCTTACATGCTGTGCATGCAGTCTTCCATTCAGCAGTGTTGTCATCAACTTAAATCCAAGATTGTGAAGAAACTTCAGGCTCGTGAAAGGCAAGATCGGAAACGGAATTTAACCAGGTTAAAAAGAAATTTCTGATGATGCTAGTTTTCCCTAGTTCATTTATTACCTGTCGGCTTTACATTGCTAACAAGACAATAAATTGGTATTTACATGTTAAGTTGTGGAGTTTAATATTTTTCTAGTATGAAAACTTGCTTCGAAGGGGTTAGAAGGTGGGCAGGGAGCCCTCAAATGTATGGAACATTTGTACTTTTCATTACGGGTATTTTGAGAATTTAGTTATATTTTTGTTCTTGTTGTCCTAGGTTTTTTTCTTTATAAAAAGAGGGTGAGGGGGTTTACGGGAGTTTTTATGTTGTGTAAGAGAAATTATGATTTTATTCTCTCAACAATCAACTAATGTGAAATCTGCAGTGGCAGTAATGTAACGTCACCATCAATTGAGTGAATTTGTACATAATTCTTGTGTCTTGTTTGTGTCAATTTTCTTCTCTATTTTCTATTTTTTTATCTCTTGTAAACATGTTTGTCTATTTTACAACAACATTCTTTAAAATATATATTGTAGTAACAATTTTGTATTGTAGGTATATACCTGATGCTTCAAGAGCTGTATATCAAATCCTTGAAGAAATGGCTCATGATAATGAACGAAAACGTCAGCGCTACGATGAAAAGGATGCTGAACTTCTAGACAAAGTAGCATCTGAAGAAATAACAGAAAAAATTCTTAAGGATAATCTAACCCAGCATATTGAGCAGGTTGCCTATTAAACTTAGTGGTTTAGCGCAAATCTGATGGAAATTCTGATGCGGGCCACATTTTTGTTTAAAATAAACTATAACACTATAGTTATCGTTCTCCATGTAAATTGTTTCCTATATCTTTTAAAAGATTCATGCAATAGAATCATTATTTTTTTTTTTTTTGCTTTGTGATCCCTTCAGGTGGATTATGAAATGGCATTAGAGTATGCGACACAAAGTGGAGTAAGCGAGGAACCTCGGGAAGATATTTACTTGAATGCCCTGGAAAACTTGCGAGATTTCATCGACTTCTGCAGCCCGGTGTTTGTTTTCAGATTAATTCCATAGGTAAATTCACGATTCTATTTGTAAGTTTTTTTATCCATTCCTATTTAACTTTTTTCAAACAGAATAACCTGTAGTGTTCATCATTGTTTCATTTGTAAATTTGAACCGGCTGTAAGGTTAACAGAATTTGGATCTAATTAAAGATGTTTGTAAAATTAATAAGAGAAGATTAGAAATGAAAGTGATTTAAAATATCATTGTTAACAATTATTTTAAAGGTTTGCATTTAGGTCACATTTTATTACAACTTATACAAAAGGAATGGAGAACGAGGATTCCTGAAGTTTATTTCAGATAGCTTGGATAAAATTATTGAACATAATGGCGTTTTGTTGATATGATTGAAATAATTGTAGGCTTTTTAAGTTTTTGGCTTGTGAAGTTTTGGGTAGGTTTAATAGTTCCAAATAATTGAATTGCAGCATTTTAGGAATTATTTTGAAGTTTATTTACTTTTGAATTAGGATTATCAAACTAAAAAAATAGGAGATTTGGGAGCATAAAGAGTTTTAGCCATGTAGTTGAAGGGAATAGGATTTGGTTGAAGGTATTTTTCATAGTTGAAATTCCCCATTGTTTTCTAACCAACATATAATGAAATTTGAAAATTCATCATATTAAAGATATATTTTCTAACTTTTAAGGCAAACAAAGAGCCTTTTATAGAATGATATGATCGGATTTGGAATCAGACCACCTGTAGAAATTGGCTATAAATAGAAGACCTAAGCACATTGACTCTCAAGTATCTTTTAGAGTTTCATAGAATGCCTTTGTTGTTCTATTTTTTCTTATGCGGAGGCTAGTTGATATATTTCTCTTAGGAGTTGTTTGGTTGGCTAAAAAGAGATACAATGTAGAAGGAATGCATTGCAAAATGAAAGTAATGCATTTGAAATATTTTGAATTATTTGATAAAAAATATTATAAATATAAGTGTTTATTTTTTTTATTTGGTTAAAAGTAATGAAAGGTAAAATAAGATTGTAAGTGGCCAACAACAGTGGCAATTGTTCCTAATAGTGATATTGGTGGTAATGGTGACAATTGAGTGGTGATGATGGCGATCTCTTTAACAATTTCACTAAATATTTAGAATTAAAATTATATAAATACAATCAAAATAGACATTTTAAATCTGTGATCAAACAACAAAAATTTAAAACTCCGGGGTTTACTTTACACTCAAAATGCAGGTAATTAAATAAGCCCTTAATAATTAATAATAAATTCTAGTCTATATGAACTCTTATGTTTTGCAATGGCTTCAAGTTCAAAAAGGGAGAACACTTTTTGAGAACCAATGGAACTTTGAGAGGGAAATACAATCTATTATTGACGTGATGCTATTTAATCATGACTCGCGAGTAGATATTTCATGCTACTTTCACCAATAACACCAAATAATATTAGTTCAATTATTTGTGCTCATTATGTAAAATTTGGTAGCGTATTTATCTAATTAAATATATTTTTATATTAATTTGGTTAAATAAAGTAAAATTAATCATTTAAATACAGAAGATTTTATTTATTAATTAATTCATTACAATAAATATGATATAATAAAATTATAAAATATTAGGATTTCTGATTAATTTATTTTGAGTAAAATTTTATAATTCGTTTGTCAATAAGAAAAAAAAAAAAAATATAAAATCATGAATTATAAATCTCAAAAGAATATAAAGTAATGACATTTAAATTCTTTTTTTTATTTGCATTAGTTTTATTTAATTGAATAGATAATAAGAGAATGTTGACATGGATGCAAAAACATTGACATGTTACTACATGAATATGACATTATAATATACATTACGACACTAAATATAAAAATACAATATAACACATCCATTAGATGTGGACATTATATTATTGTTATTTTTGATTTTGTTCATAGGCAACACTAACTTTACATGTGAGATTGGTTTTGGCAATGTGCATATAAAAGAGAGAGAGAAGAGAGAGAGAGAGAGAGAGAGAGAGAGAGAGAGAGAGAACTCAGTTGTTTATTATTGTCTGAAAATGAGAACTTAAAAAAAAAAAAAGCTGTTCTTTAAGCTTGCCCTTTGACTCCCTATTTATTGGTGTAGATAGATGTAGGCTTTATAGGAATGTTACACCTGAAGGCAATCACATGAATTACATAATCTAACCTAATGAATGTTTGGCATGAATTAGAGGCATGCTAATTATATCTCTTTGATTACATTCAATATGTATTAATACTTTTCAAATAAGGGTAGAATCGCATAAAGTCACTGATCGATCTTATTTTGTTTGATTGAGTTTCTAGCAAGTTGTTGTATATATGGCTTCGGATGAACATACCTTGTGGATTTTTTTGAGCCAAGTAGTTGATAAATTGTTTCTAGTACGTCATCCTGCTTCATTGGCGGTGAATACTCTTTGATGGAATGACTTCTAGTTGATCTCATGACTGATGACACTCTATATCCATGCTAATTTATTCTAACCTGTGAGTCCAATTCCTCTTAATTTTTTGGGTTAATTTAAGCTTGGCTTCAACAATCTGGGGTATCATTTAGTTCCTCAATTTTCTATTTTTTTGAAACTTAACAAGAAAATCATTATATTGAAGCTAATTTGTCCCGATTAATATCCAAAAATGTGCGAGTAGAAAATGTTTAAGAATATACTTAGCAGAGAATATCTGAATAGTTTCCCATTTGAAGAATATTTCCTGTTCTGCTTGACTTTCTATGATTTAGATATTTTTGGACTATTAAGCCTTATCTTTAGCGAGAATTTTTATTTTTTCACGGGTGATCATCTTGAGTTGTCATTTAGAATGGATGCTCTCTCTGAGATTCTTTTTGTATCCTTAAAAGGCTTCACTATAAATATTTGTATAAGCCTTAACTTTTCTAACAATTAAAACAACAACAAGCCTTTATCACTAAATTGGGTTGGCTACATGAATCCTTTTGTCTTATTGTCTAGTATGTGTCAAATTCATTTAATTCAAGTATACTAGGTCATTTTTTGCATCTTAACTAAGTCATTTTAGACATATTTCTTAACATAAGGCAAATCTAATGCATCATTCTCTAAAATGATCACAGTGACTTTATGTGAAATGTTTAAAGATCTCTCTAATCTTATAGTTTGGATTTATTTTGACATACTCATTTGCATTTTATAAGAGTAAAATACTCATAAAAAACTTCATACATCTAACACTTGTTAGTCTATGTTTTCTTTTATTGGCCAACATTCTGATGAAAGTCGTTCTGGGTCTTTAATATTTTATAAAATTTTTTTAGTTTAAATTGAAACTATCACACAATAGGCTAGATGTTTTCTCCCTTGAGCTGTGATTACTAATAACATCTAAGATTTAGCAATCATTTTTTTGAACAATAGAAAAAATATCAAAATAAATCACTCTTATTAATGACTTGTTACTAATATCATATTTACTAGAACTTCTACAACTAAAATTATCATATATTTTTAGATCTACATAAAATTGAGACTAAGTTGACCTCCATAATTCAAGTTTCTCCTCCAAGTATATAAAAAATATTTATAGTGAAGGCTTTTAAGGATGGCATTGCTCTTCTCTTGCAAGTAAAAAATGTTAGGTTTAGAGAAGAAATAAATAATTCATGAAGTTGGCGAAGGGTTGGCCACTAATTTTAGGCCAAGTGAGATTCAAAAGGCCGGGTTGAGGATGTCATCACTTTTAGCGAATGATGTTGAGTTGTTTTCAGGTATTGGAGAGTGCTAGCTTGAAGTTGTCATCTAGACTATGAAGCCTGCCATTAACTATGCAATTCTTGTTGGGCCAGCTTTTGCAGGCGGGTTGGGATGTAATCTCAATACTTTTATTAAAGAATTGTTTAGATTCGTTATTTTCTTGTTTATCTTTCTTATAGTTTATGCGATTCTTAGTGAAATCTTGCCATTATTTCAGTTGAGCTTACCTGGCAGGGCTGAGTCGGATTACTTTTTAGATGACATCTTTAAAGATATATGTGATTCTACCTTCAATTAGAAGGGCCATTTAGTGTAGACGAGGTTGAAATTGTTCGACCAAATCTTTAGTGTAATACTTAGGAGATCCATGCTTCTTCTTTGGTATTCATGGGAAGGATCTCTTTGGGGAGGGAAATTATTGTGTGCAACATCCGAACTGTCTAGATTGCTCTGTATTGTGTACACAGACAAGTACATAATGATTTGTGTACATAGTTGACATGTATTCAGCTGTATACACAGTAATATAAGACATGTATATAGCAATCTAGACAGTCTGGATGCTGCATGCAATAATTTCTTCTTCGGGGGAGTCACCCCCTAGGGTGAGTTCCTAGCAGTGTAGATGCGTTCTCACATGATATTCTTTTGAAGGAGATTTTTTTTTGAGGATTTGGCTTCATGGCTAAGTTAGATTTGCAAGGGAAAGTAGGAAGTTGTTTATGGACAACAAAGTATTTTCACTAGGGAAAAGGGCAATGTTAGTTAATGCTAGTGTTGAGCCCCTTCTTCCCAAGAATGACATAAACTTGGTGGATTTGTATTTGGTTTAGTTGTTGTTTCTTTTTTTTTTTTGGGAAATTTTCATCAGCATATACAGAAGCTATCTCCAAATGACTTTTGCACTGTGCTAGTGCGGTGATTGATGTCGGCTTGATACTTTCATTTTCATGTTTAATGACTTATAAGTTGGTTGCGAAGAATGTTTGATCTATTGGGCTAACTCGATTGGGCTTGCAAAGAGAACCAATTACTATTGGTTTTGTTGAAGCACAAAGATCATCTATAAAAGTTGTTGACAATGAAGCTAGTTACAACTAAGTAATATGAGGAATTCACGAAAAGGCAAATGCCAGCATGGAGGCATTTAAGGAGATTGAAGGAAGCCATCTGCTTTTGATGATAGCTGAGTAATTGAATTATACAGCCGTGCGAATAGCCTAGAATTCTCTTTGTTCAAACTTTGAGCTTCCATGAAAAGAGCTAGCTTGTTCATTATTTTTTTTATAGTCCGAGAATATAGAAAAAAAAAATTGGATTGACATGAGCGATGAGTCCTCTTAGCGAGTTTTTAGAGTTGTCAATTATCGACATCAACTATTTCTTGAACTTTCATGTCTACAAAGAGACTCAATCAAGTTGTTTTTTTTTTTCTGGGCATGATGAGCACTCGAATCTGGCACCTTAGGATTTTTCACTTTGTTTTCAACTAATGTGCTATATGTTGAAGCGCCTCAATCAAATCTCAGAGTTACTTTTTGCTTTGACATGTTGACAAGTTGAAATATAATGAGTCACGATCATAGAATGTCAGTTTATTATTATTATTATTATTATTCTAATGTTGTGAATGAGTTTAAGGTGCTAGGAGAGCTGCTGTTTTTCAATGGGCGACTTGTGATGCTCACAGCTTGTAGCCTCTCTACTTTTTTCTAGGTGCTTTGATGTGTATGCTCTTGCTTTGTTTTCTCTTGTAAAGTTACCTTTGATCGTGCTACAATCTTTAGTTTATGAATGTAAAACAATTGCATTTTAACTTTTATTGTTCTTATTATCGCGGTGGAGCTTAGCTGAAGATTGAGCTGAATGGATGATATCCTAGAATATTTGCTTAATGATAAATAGTAGATCTTTTAGTTAGTGGAATATTTCACTACAAGGGTCTTACTTTGGCATAATTCCTTATTATAATCTTTGAACTACTTAGATGGACCTTACCTTAGAAAGGACTCTTTTCATTCTTGACGTGACTTCTAAATGTAATCATGGATAATTATTTTAATAGGTTGATTTGTATAAAAGGGTTGTCGATATCAAAAATGTTAATTTAACTCAACATCATACAACAACAACAACAACAAGCCTTAATTCCACTAGGTGGGGTCGGCTACATGAATCCTTCGTCTCTATTGTGTCCTATTATGTGCCAAATTCTCATTTAAATCAAATATGCTAAGATCATTTTTTATACATCTTGTCTTTTAGGTCTCTACCTCTCTTAACATAAGCAAATCTAATCTACTCTTAATCGGGTTGGATATGTGCGACAATCTATCTAATCTACTATCTCCAACTTTTTTCCGAATATACTCATCTCTAAGAGTAAAGCCACTCATAAGCATCTCATCTGCACTTAACTCTTTCTTTATTGGCCAATATTCGCACCATAAGTCATTGCAGGTCTTACCACCATATTATATAAACCTTAAGTTTAAGTGGAACTTTTCTATCACATAATAGACCAGATGCATTCATCTACTTCAACCATCCAACTTGAATCCTACTAATAACATCTCCATCTATTTCATCATCATTTTGAACAATAGAGCCTAAATATCTGAAACACTCACTCTTATTAATGACTTGTTCATGTCACAACCAACTAACTCTTCCAACTAAAATTACACTCCATATAATTCAAGTTTCTATTGGACTCCCTCTCTAGTCTTATCAACAAGAAGAATGTCATCAGCAAAAAGCATACACATGGGTACATCTTTTTGTAAATGCAAGAACATCCATACTAAAGTAAAAAAGATAAAGGCTTTGATCCTTGATGTAATCCAACTTAAATAGGAAAATATTTTGTCAATCCTCCTTGTGTTTGGACACAAATGCTTAGTATACATATCCTTAATGACTTGAATAATATATTAACTCCCTCGTTCTAGAACTCTCCAAAGAACATCTCTTGAAATTTTATCATAAGCTTTCTCTAAATCAATAAATATCATATGTAGATCCTTCTTACTTTCTCTATGCTTCTCCATCAAACCCCTTAAGAAATGTAATAGCATCCATAGTAGATCTACCTTGCATGAAATCAAACTGATTGTGAGAAAATTCTGTATCACATCATAACCTATGCTCAATTACTCTCTCCCATAATTTTAATGTATGACACATTAACTTAATTCCTCTATAAATTTGCACACTCTTGTGCATCACCTTTATTCTTAAATATAGGAACCAACAAACTCTTTCTTCACTCATCTAACATCTTTTAGTCTTTAAAATGACATTAAAAGATTTGTAAAGCAGAAATTCTTGATCTCCTAAACATTTTCACATTTCTGGAATATTATCAGGTCTCTTCTTTTCATTTCATTTTCTTTAAAGCTTCTTAACTTAGTTACTAATGATGATAAAATGAAATTCTCTATTTTATTTATGGTATTAAGGTTGCTAAAATCAATTGTCTTTCAAATTCTTCATTGAAAGTTTATCAAAATATCTCACTTATTTTCAATATCCTTTTCTAAAAAAAAGTATTTTATTATTTTTCATTAATACACCCTTGAATTGTGTTTTCTTCTCTATCTCTTTGGTTAAACTCTTCTTTCACCTTCTTTGATCTAATCTCATTGTATAAATCACTAAAAGTTAAATTTTTTTCGATCATATACTTTCTTAGAATCTCTACACGCACTTTATATCTTTTCCTCCTTTTTTACATCTAAACCAAGTTTTTATAACTTACTTTTTTTTATCTTTTCTTTCTTTTTTACTAACATTATTCTTATTAAAGTTTTCCTTTTGATTCTCCCATCTTTTTTAGAACTTGCTTAATTTTCTTTATATTTTTTCACATAATGTTAGCTTTAACATCTCAAATTCTAATCTCTTTGTACTTCTTAAAAATATTTTATTTGTGTTCTTTAAGTGTAAATTCTAATAATAATTTGGTTATTTTTTTTTTCTCTTTTAATTTAAAATCTAAAACTAACGATGTCGATGTTAGATTTCTTAGATTTTCACTGAATGATCTTTACAATCTTTATTTCTAAACGATCTATTTTTCTTATCGAAAATAATCAATCGGTTTTTCTAGATCCATTTTATAAGTAATAATATGTTCATCTCTTTTCTTAAATAAAGTGTTAAGAATTATAAAAAATTTAAAACAAAATCTAATATAGTTACTTATTCATTAAACCAAATCCATAATCATGAATATTTTAAAATTTTTTCTACTCTACCACGTTTAAATCTCCTCCAATAAATATTTTCTTATTATCTTTGTATTAATCCTCTAATTCATTCCAAAATTTTTTGCTTACCTCCAAACTACTTGTGAGCATAGGCTATAGCGTTGATAATTTTAGTATCAACAATAATCTTTAAAGCTATAATTCTATTTCCACATCTATTAATATTTATAATATTATCCTTCAAATTTTTATCTATAATCACACCTACATCATTTCTGTTCGATTTTTACCAAATACAAAGTTTAAAACCTAAACTATCAATCTCCTCGCTTTCTCTTAACTCATTTAGTTTCTTGAACACATAAAATATTTATCTTTCTATGAACCATAATATCTATTAATTTATTAATTTACCGTAAGAGTACTTATATTCCAAGATCCTAACCTAATTCAGTTTCATGGACTAACTTCTTTGCGATCAATGTAATGAGAACCCTTGCTTATTTAACACTTTGCACTCAGCACATTCTGTATTCAAGCCATACATCGTAAACCGGGGATGCGTTATGATGATTTAAAGGATTCATGTCATTATGATTATTTCGACAAGTTTTACTGGTTGTCAACTACCTAATTTACTTTTACTTGGGGTAATGGTACTCAACATCATATCCTCCTTAATTGTTAAAACCTCAATCTAATTTAACCAATTAGGTTTGCCTTAGGGGCTATTTGGATGCCTTAAAAAAGGAATACAATGTAAAAGAAATGCAGTGAAAAGTGAATATAATTTATTAAGATTATTTTAGGTTGTTTGGTTCAAAACTCTATAAAAACATGAGTTTGTTTTTTTCGTTTGATAAATAAATGTAATGGAAAATATTTTTTGGGTTGTTACTTGCGGTGAGATGAGACATGGTGGTTGTAGCGATCAATGGTTCTTCGCATGGCGGCTTAGTGATGATGTACTTTCTGGCGGTGTAATTGGAATTCACCAAAATCGGACGAATTTCAAATACACAAAAAATTTACTCTTCCAATATATTCTAAATATACCACATCACTTTGAATTTTTTTTTGCACCATGTTAAATACAAAAAAAGTTAAATTCCTTTGCATTTACTTTATACTCAAAATTTATCAAATCAAACAGTCTTTTAGTAAACCTTTAGAAGAAACACATAAGAGTTTCACTTGAAAATCTTTTCTACATTGTATGATTTGACTCGGGTATGCCCTTTCACTATTTACTCTACTTAAGCAATCAATCTATCTCGTTGATTTACTTATTCTTATAATTAGACATTTTCAAAATCAATTTGGGAGATTTAACTTTTGGTTGGGTCAAAGGTACTCAACTATCCTAATCTTATCTATATCTTTAATCAAGTGACTATTTTACTCAAGCAAATTGGTTAATCATCTTAAACATTAAACTTTGGGATGTTCCCAACATGATTAAGAATCAAATAACTACTAGAATCTTTGGATATGTATTTGGTTAATCTAAGATCAGGAAAGTTAAACTTAGTCCAACCTAAGTCAATTTTAGGCTCAAATTGAACTCAATTTCATCTATAAATTAGCCAATGAATGTGCTTATATGATAACAATATTCTAATGTGAATATTTGGTCTATCAATTAGATCAATTAATACATGATCCAATTGGTCTAATTTGATCAAAGTAGTCTTGACCTTCAAATTGATTAGATTAATTGGACATATGAACTTTTTTAAATATTTTAAACATAGTCCAAACATCATTTAGTATAATATCTCGATGGATCCAAATTAATTACCAAATAAAGTGCTTACATCTAGTAAGGTCAAAACTATCTTTAGTGGTTAATTAAACTAAGCTAACTATGATATCTAATTAATTTCTAGAGACTGATTATAACAAAGGATGTCATTGACAAATGTTTAGTTCAACTGATATTGATTTGATCACTCTAAAATGGTGAATTTAATTAAATGGCTCAACATAGTTTATTTTGGGCCAAAAGGGGGAACACATATGTTCATGATGGAATTATGTCTATTAAATGGATGAATCACCTCAAACTTTTTAGTGTGATTCTAAGAATATATCATAGGAACATTTCATTAGTTCAACCTAAATGAGTTTGACTCCTCCAAATAAATCAAACCAACCCATTGACTCAATAGGTGCAATATGGGCTAATTAAGAAAATTAAGGAAATTAAGCCAGTACCATCAAAATTTTAGAAATCAATTATTATCCTCAACAATGAATAGTGCCACACCCTAATTCCATAGGATTGTAGAGAGAAACACATGAATCAATCCTATTTAGCCATCTTCCACCTATCTTATAGACTTTAGAATTTGCTCCCTAACTCCTTACTAAACATGATATGGCACCGCATAGCAACTAACCTCAACATAACTCGAGCTTAACCATGATTAGCCATTGATAAGCTCT
This sequence comes from Cymbidium sinense, assembly GCA_021442155.1. Lineage (NCBI taxonomy): Eukaryota > Viridiplantae > Streptophyta > Magnoliopsida > Asparagales > Orchidaceae > Cymbidium > Cymbidium sinense. The sequence goes on from CM038216.1 coordinate 142,274,040, forward strand.
ATTTCAATGGGGATAAAAAGGAGAGGTCTCCCCATGAGAGACAACATTTGATTACCTTCTCTGAGCTCAGAGAAGTTCTCCATGTATTTCCTCGGTCATCCCAATCCAATGAACTAACTCAACCACTAAGCTAGACTCAAAGTGGTTTGAATTTGATCGAGCAATATGAGAATTTTGAATTGATATGAGAAGGCTCATTTTTTTGCCCTTTCTTACCTAGGCTTTAGATGATTTCACACTAGGCTTAGAAGTTTTTTTTTTTTAAAAAAAAAAATTAGGGTCAAAAGGACTATTCTCCTTGTAATTTTTTTAATAATTTTTAATGAGTGAAAAATAATGGAAATTCGATTGACTTTTTGTCATGTTCAATGCTTGTAAATTTTTCAATAGTTTTTGGACACTCAAAAATTGAATGATAAAAATCTTTTGAAAATAAAAAAAAGGAGGTGATGCTTCTCTAAGAAAAGTGAGATAACAAGAGCAACCCCTTTGATGGTGCTAAAGGGAAGATAACACTTCATAAAGTCACTCATGATAAGGAGGTTACAAGTTAACGGCATGACTATTTGAGTCTTCATTTTGTAAGAATTCATCACTATTTTGAATTTTAGCGGTGATAAACCCTCTATATGAATTAAGAAAGCATATGTAAGTTGATTAGTCTCTAGGTATTTTTTCCAAGGAGATATTGTTTCTTAACTTTTGAAAGAGCCAGAGTAGCAAGTTTTGGACTTAGGAGGCATTAGCACAAAGGTGAGAGAGATAAAATTCATTTTCTTGTTGGTAGTGAATAAGAGGAGTGTTGAAATTGTTTGAAGATCTCAAGAATTATCCTCATTTGGTGATCCTCCATGTTTTGTAGCTACTTAGAAGTCACATAATCATTAGCTTGCTTGTTCTGTAAAACCTATCTCAAACTTTTTGATGATCCATATTTTGATTCGTAGCCTTAAGTATTTAAAGTGGGATCCAATGTTGTTTGTGAAAACATATCAAAACTTTACTAAAAAGTATATCATGATGCAGGAGCAGTGGGGCGATTTTATGTAGGGGTGTCATTTGAGTTTTTTGTTTTTAATTTCTTCGGGTTAGATTCAAAAATGACTCGATCAACTTAAATATAACACAATATGACATGAAAAGCATTTAAATTATGATAGATTAGTGTCAATAAATAAACACAAGAACTCAATTTGTACATGACAACTCAAAATAATCTAATTTTATATTGGTTTTTCATATAAAAAATAACTAAATAGTTAAGCCATTAATTGAGTTGCCTTGAACTTGACTTTTTCTTCATGTCAACATGACATGAATATTATGAGAGTTGACTCAAACTTAATGTTTTTTTGCGAGTCAAGTTTTCGTGCTAGATACAATATATCTATAATTGATCCGATTAAACCCCTCTGGGTAGAGAAGGGGAAAGTTGAATCGAGTCACAGAGAGATAATTTAGAGAGAAAAAAAAAATTTTATGATAGACTTGTATGTGATAGTATTTTTATTAAAAGTTGATATTATTTATATCCATGCTTCACCCATGGCCCTTTTATTTATAAGTGAGGATTAAGATCAACATTACAAACACCATCATATAATACAATATCCAAAGAGACTATTTGTACAAGACATTTTAACTTCAATTAAAGGTAGTGTCAAAATTGACAATCGCTGAAATTAACCCGACTCGAAAAATTCGGGTTTGGATTGACCTGAAAAATTTTCGGGTCCGGTTTGGGTTGAAGAAATTGACCTGAAAATTTTGGTCGGTTTTGATTGACCTCCTCGAAATTAATGGTTTGACCGAAATGACCGAAATTCGCCGTGACGAAATTGACCAAATCGCTTTGGGTCAATCGGGTTGAAATCGGGTTGGTCGTTAAAGTTTTGACCTGTTTCAAAGCTGGTCGGGTTGTCGCGTTTTGGGTCGGGATTTGGGTGGCGGAACACCCGTTGACCAATTGACACCTATTAAAAGGTCTTTTTGAAGTTCGCACGTCGTTATGTGTGTATGAGTTTACGATTAAATTTGCTTAAATATATAAAAAAAAGAAGAAGAAGAAGAAGAGACTACTTAGATTAAACTCGATATTGCAAGCTATATGATGATTGATGAACAAATTAGACTTATAGTTGACCGCTGGTCACTAACCTTAGTTGAGTTCCCTTAGTGTAATCTTGTGATGATAAATAAATAATTTTTTATATTCAAGTTATCATCATCTTTATAATGGCTGTGCTCTTATGATAAAACATGCATAAATCTAAGAACAATGGAAATCCAAATGTAGGCAAGAACCCCCTTATGACTTGCCTGACCAATTAGCTCTAGTGCTCCACCAATGCCCACATTCTCTAAATTATGCCGTCTTCTTCTTTTCTTCCCCCACTATCCATTCGATAATGCCCTTCAAAGAACATTTAGGTATTATTTCAAATCTTGATTCATTAAGATGTAAATAAATGAATCTTAAAATTTTAGAGTTATAATAAAAAAAATTTTTAAAATTTTTTTTATAATATATTAAAATCTTAGGGCTATGTATGTAAATATGTAAATGACCTTTAAAAAAAAAAGAATCGAGAAAATAAAAAATTAATGAAAGCTGAATTCTGCCTTTTTATCTGTTCGGCGAAGAGAAAACGACCTGTCAGTAAATTAAAATAATAAAACTATTTTATTAATGTAACTGAATCGGACGAATCACATAATAATTAAAGCTGAACCGAACACGATTGCTCTTCTTTAAATTTGCTCTGCATTTCACATTTATTATCGTCTTACTCGCCTTTAGCATATATATATATATATATATATATATATATATATATATATATATATATATATATATATATATATATATATATATATATATATATTACTTATTCGTTGATCTTGATATAATAATTGGATTGAAAATTTCTTAAATGAAATTCAGAATCATCTAAATTTTGATTTCAAAAAATTTGATGATGCTAAAAGTGATATGACTCAAATTCTAATGAGTTCAAATCAAATATTTGTAACATTGTTAAAATCTTTATGATATTAATAGAAGGATCAAATGATATCCGATTTTTATTATGTGTTTATATTTAAAATGAATGTCTCGATTAGAAAAAAAAATTAATTAGTTTAAGATCATTCAATTTTATGGTTATTAAAGTATTTAAATATTGAATGAATGATCTATGATTGAATGAATCAGTTTTTAAGATTTTAGCTAAAATTTAAAATATTATTTTAAAAAATTATAAATAAAATCTTATTCTCTATTTAAATGAATTTTGTCTAAATTTTTAGAAAATTTGGCACTAATGATCATTATTAACATACACCATCACCCAATCATACAACCTTATAATGCTCTATCATCATCATCCAATCATTATTGCTTAATCACTATAGCTCTTCTATCATTATTAGATTATTGTTACCTTGTTGGCGTTACTTAAGCTTCATCACTGGACAATAATTTCCCAATCATCATCATCATTCATTACTTCATCAATATTATCAATTATAGTCAGATAAGATCAAACTAATGCTCATAATTTTGCCATCTTGTCCTCTTTAATTAAAAGAAAAAGTAAATGTTATAATCTTTACTTATAAGTGAATCATTTTATCTTGATAAGGCAGTGTGATTTTTTTTCTCTTTTTTTTGCTTTTTCACATAAGAATTTATTTTTCTCATGTGAAATTCTCTTTTATTTGGATGTAAGAGATCTTTATGCATAATTAAGACATAAAATTGTATGATAAAATTCTTATTAGTCGATAGTTTTCTGATGTACAATAAAGTAAGACTAATAAATCTTATTTATATTCATATAAAACAACCAGAAGAAATCGTGTCTTCGAAGTTAAGTCAAATTAAGTAGTGAATTTAAGCACAGTTAATCTCCCAAAGCATTAAGCTCTCTGAGATTAATTGCGCTCAAGGAAACCTCTAAGAGACACTTTGATTGCTAATGACATACTTGTATTTTGATTTTCCCAAGTTAACATCAAGAGAATTATGATTCAATAATTGTTGTCCTAATAATGTAGTTTATATTGTTGAAATAAGCTAGTTGACAATATAGAGGGTGAATTATTATAACCAAATGACACAACTATCTTTCCATATAGAAGATCTATGCGATAATAATTACAAAGTCATGAAAGACTTAATGAGAAGTACAATGAGCTCGAAAGATGATGGATATAAATAGCAAGTCAAAAAAATAGGAATGTGCTAATCATCCTACCTTATCAAATTTGAAATCACTTAGGCATAAAGATACTCAACCCATTATAGCTTATGAGATATTTTATTAGTAATCATGAATTGCTTCATTCACAATTAATCTCATGATCTTAAATCAAGAAAAGAAAACTGAGATTTTTATATGGGAAGCTTTATTAGAAATATGTAGAACTTATTAAAAACTCATGCCTACATTAATAAGCTCTATCCTTAAAGTCATGATATGTAGAAGGAAGACTTTTATATACATGTTGACTTGGCAATATTATAAATGTGCACTAATACTTCAGGGATTTGATAATTAGTTAGCTCTATTATGTATCTTATCCAAGAGATATAAAGAGTGCAATTTGTTATCTAAAAAGGGGTTAGAGAGAGAGAGAGAGAGAGAGAGAGAGAGAGAGAGCCTTAATTTAATTATCAATTTGTTAAAATTCTATAGAAAAGATTTTGACACAAAAGCATGAACTCCATGTAATTCACATAAAGCATGAAACATATGACCAATGATGCATATGAAATTATGATTAGACTAATCAAGTTAAGCCAAGATATTTTAGAGAAAAGCTCCAAATATTTAGAGTGCAAGGTAGGCCCAAGTAGATAGTTTATTTAGAGAGAAAAAAAGAATGGTCAGAATGCATATGTACATCCAGAACTAAATTATTCAATCATAAGTATGCAAATAATAAGATGACTTAATCATCAAAGGTGAATTATAATTCAAGATAGAATTCAACTAAACATTACGTGGTTGAACTTAAAAATTTTCTTAAAAGGAATGTCATTAAATGGGCAGAAAATTCAAGAGGATATGACCATATTAGAAATTATTTTAGTCAACAGAGTATGGCCAAAACAAGTAGTGTAATTAAAGAAGCATGATCACTTTTAAATAGATTTAACCAAGAGAGAGATTAGTCCAAAAGCTTTTTAGCCAAAAGATCATGAATAGTGGGATAAATAATAATCAACTTGGCCCAACTATATTAGAAATAGAGTAAGTAAAAAAGACAGACTAGTCTATGAGGATTCTCAATCAAAAGATTATAATTTCGAAGAACAAAAAGTATAGTAAAATGAACATGATTATGTTGAACATTGATATAGCCAAAGTGGGTTGGCTAAGTTCAAGAAATCCTAACTAAAGTTATGATTAGGCTAATTAAGTTAAGCCAATATATTTGTCAAGTTTATGAAATACATAATGATAATGCAAATCATTCATAGTCCAAAGGCGATCTCTAAAAGTAATTAATAAATATAGTGAAAAAATATGACACAATAATTTTATAGGAAATTAGAGTGAAGTATCCTAGAATTGTGTAAGTTATCTTAAGTAATATGATCTCCTATTAATCATGCTTATCAAGAATGAAAAACCATTTAGGGTGCTCAAAGAGTGAGGTGTAAGGTTTAAACCATATTAGTTAAGTTTGATTGTAAGTGATTAAGTTAAAATTAAATTAATCAAGTTAAGAAGCTAAGTTATAAGTGCATTGACTAGACTGATATCCAATGTAAAATGCAAAGATATTTATGACTAAAGAATTGAATGATAATAAAATTTGTTAGAACCATATAAGTGTGTGTAGTGTTCTGCGAGGATTTTTTCTATGAGGAACTAGTATTAAAAGAAAATAAATTTTAGCTTTAAATAATTTATTTTTAAAGTATTGTTTTGGGATTTTACAAAGATTTCTTAAGTTTATGAAATTGAGTTTATATTTTAAATTGTGCATCACAATTTCATAACTTGCTTGTTTATATAACAAACACTTTTATTCACTTATGTGGTTTCAAAATTGTAAGATTGAGTTGATTATAATATGCCTTTCCTAATATAATTGATTGTAGTCATTTCTATTATGGCTAATCATATTGAATATGTATATCTTACCTTTAATATTTACACTTGTATCTATCTTTTATATATTTAATATTTAAAATAATTTGGCTAATATACATTTTTAAAAAATTGATAGGTTTTCCAAAAGAAGTATAAAGTTATTTTGATCCAATTCACCTTGCTCTTAGTATACCATCAACTTATATAGTAAATTATAAATGAGCTGCTAGACTCAGAAGATTGAAGAGACTCGATAAAACTACTATAAATATTAGTTGTGATTAATCACACTTTGATAAGAAAAATCATTGATAAACAAATGTAATAAAAATGATATTATGATCTAATACACGTAAAATGGGTATTATACCATCAACCTTAATAAGCTATAATTAGCCTTAATCTCTTGGCTTGCCTTCATTAATAAGATTTAAAACCTTTGAAAAAGGCTACAATTGCTAAGGAATTGGGATAAGATGAAACCTCTAAGGAGACCCACATGATGGAAAGATGATGTACACTAAAGAGACTTCACCAACCCTTCTTGCCTACACTAAGGTGGTCGACCATGACCCATTAATGGCAATACTTTTTTATATTCATGTTTATTATCTTGTTAGTTGTTATTCCTTCAAGTACAATGTGATGTTAAAGGGCATGATTATGAACATTTTATGTAACATACGATTGGCATGATTGCCACCATTCTTTGTTTATTCCAATTTATGGTCAATTAGTCTAAACCAATTATGCAATTTATCTCAACTAAACTCTATTATAGAAATATGGTTTAGGCAAGTTTAGGTATTATATTTGGGTTTTGAATAAATCTTAACTCCTAACATAACCATAGAGCAAATATGCATTAGGAGATGAGGCTTTTGTGAACCTACCACTCTACATTAACTTATGAGGGATGTAACAAAAATGATTCATTTGATTATCTATTGAAATCCCCATATCATCTAATGCTTTATTTTATTCTATGATTTTTTTCTACTACTAGAAAACCTTTTTTGCTCTCTATAAAGACTATGCCAAGCACAAGCAATCATTTGGAAAATATCTTTGTTCTCCAAAGCATGAAACCATAAGATTTCTAAATCAACTTAATATTCATTGTCATCAATCTTTGAATCCTTATTCTAATACCAAATAAAATATCGAAGATACATTATAGAAGCATCAACATGGTCAAAAATAGAGTGTAAAAAAAGCATAAAATATGAGAAAAATATCATAAAGATGCTAAAAATTATATAAGTTTGCTTCAATCAAGCTTATATCCATGCAAGAAGAGAAAAGATTTAATCCACCATTAAAGAAGTCTTAAAAGTTATTCATAAACAAGGAACATTTTCAACCTTTTCCAAATTTAATCTCTCTCTCTTTTATTTTTGGAGTCTAAAACTCAAGTTTATATATCTTATGCAATCAAGAACTATTATGGACTTTAGTTTTCAGCTAGAGTAAAGTAAAATATCTATAAATACATCAAAGTATAAGATAATTAATGAGAAAAAAAGTAAGAAATAATGAAATGATCTTATAATTAATTTAATTGATTTTGAAAGGAAGCCAATTAATTTGTTAATTATTTATGAGAATGAAGCTTGTGAAAGACATAAAATATATTAAAAATTTTAATGAATGGAGCATTGATCTGATTTACATTTATAGTAGTGCTGTTTTTAAGGGCCAACAATAAGTTATTATTATATTTTATTGGTTATGTAAGTGCTAAGAATGAGCAAATTTTATATAATTTCAATGAATATAAATCAAGCTAATAATTACATTTAAAGTGATACAAATTTATGATAAATTATTTATCTTTTATTTTATTAAACATTGATGCTCATAGAGTTCTAAAATAAAAGGTAAATGGATAATATCTAAAGAGCTATATCTTAATTGTAAAGTGAAATAATATTATATATATATATACTTATATAAGAGTTGCTTAACATAGCATCTATATATAATTAATATTACAAAGCATAAAACAAATTTTGATCAATAAAATCATGATTAGAATTAGTGCAAAAATACATAAACTATTATGTTTACTCCTTACATAGAAACCAATGTTAATGAATAAAGAAAATAAGAATTTTGTAGACAATCACAAATAATCAAGATCATATTAATGATGATATCAAATATAATTAATATTTAAACTTTGGAGTAAGTATATATTTAAAATATTGATAGTGATGCATTTACATACATAAATAAATCTCCATGAAATAGTCTCTTCAAAAATAGGAAAAATTAAAATAAGAAAAATTTAATTAGTACTTACAAAATATACATACACCCTCACATCTTTTCAAATATAAGAAAAATAAAAATAAAAATGTATGTTACCATTAAAGAAATCAGCCCTATGCCTTGTTGACTTGTATGATAACTTCCATTATTAATTCATTTTTAAAATTGATTTAAGAACTATATCAATTACCTATCAAGAAGAGGACCTATCTCTACCTTGTTGAAAAGTGACGTGAAAAAATATAGAGGACATGATGTGAACTCTTATAATATTGACAATGATGCACTTGCATATAGTAGTAAATCTCCATGAAATAATCTAAATTATTAAAAAATAATAATTTTTCATAGCCATTTTAGTAAAATGAAAAATCTTATTTAAGAAAATCCTTCCATAAATAACTTTAAAGATCTTGAATTTTGATTCTATTTGTTATCTTATGTTGAGCTACATGCCTTTGATCTCTAGCTTAAATAATCCTAAACTCATCGTTAGTAAATTAATTATACTTACAAAATATAAATACGCCAACATCTCATCAAAAACAAGAAAACTAAAATAAAAATAAAGCAATAAAAAGACAAAACATTATGATAACTTCCATCATAAATTTAATTTGTTATTTGATTCGTAAACTAAACTATATCGACGATGATTAAATCACATAATCAAGAAGGGGACCTATCCCTACCCTATTGAAAAGTGAGATGAGAAAGCATAGAGGACATGATGTGAACACTTATAATAGTGAACCAAACCTTCTTTCATAGGACCACAATTTCATATCAAAGGTAGAGATTGGTAGATGAATGAGACCATCAAATCCTTAGCCTTTTCCTCCACAAGAAGGGAAGATAGCAAAAGGGAATCAATAGGCTTTAAATCACCAAAAATCATTTCTTTTTTCTATTATTTATATTGCTTCTTCCTTTTTGTTTTGTATTTATGAGAGATTTATCAATGGAATTGACTTAGTTCATTAAGTTTGGGAGGCTGAGCTTTTGTAGTCATGAGGTTGTTAGAAGACAATTGGAGAGGTTAGATCAAATGTAATTTCATTTAGTTAGGTTTGGTAATATGTAATGATAGATAAGCTATTTTTTAAATATGCCTCTAATGTTCTTAAAATTATATTTGTAGGAGATGTACAATTTATGATCATAGATTTTCATGCATATTAACATTAATATACATTATTATAATAATTGTAAGGGTAAATTAGACCTTACTAGAGGCCACAACTAAAGGGTTAAAGGGCATATTTGTTTGTTTTAAAGGGATAATAAAACAATTAAGTTTCTCAAATAAATATTTGGATGAAATTAATTTCAAAATTTTGATATATATATATATATATATATATATATATATATATATATATATATATATATATATATATATATATGATAATGAGATAATTTTCTCTTTCCATATATCACTAGGAGATGGATAGAAAATTATTAAGAAAAATAAATTATATTTTTTAAAGTAAATCAAGTTATTTATAAATACATAAATTTTAAATGCAATGTATGTAATTATACCTATAATAAAACTAAATACCACCTTATGAAATAAATTATATTTGCACTCCCTATAATTTCCTTCAAATTAAATGGACTCTAAATGCTCTTATTTTTCATTTATGAGATATCACTCCCACATATACTTTTAAAGGAATCAAAATATGGGGTTATTTCTATTTTCCATAATGAATAAACAACAATTATTAAATAAATAAATAAAAATTATAAATCAGCGATTGATGATAGCCCCTTAGTTTGAAAAATAATAATTAAATTAAATTTCTATTTAAAGAATGATTGAAAAAAAATGAAAATAAAAATTTGAAATTATAAAAAAATTGTAATATTATTAAAATAGGATTTGATATTTCACCATTCAAGCAACTCATTCTTTTATTTAGGTGTATTAATTAGGATGAATATAGGTGCATTTGCTTCATAATTTTATAATAGGTATATATTTAATTCTAATATCATTAATAAGCGATTAAAATAACTAAAAATAATGTTAGCAAAATTATTTATGTTTTATTAACTATTTTCTACTCATTCCAAAGAAAAAATTTAATTTTATTTTCATTTCTATTTATTTTATTTCCACCTCTCAAATTCTTCAAATCAAATAAGAGTCTTGAAGAAAAAAAATAAAAGAAAATCTTTTTATTTTAATTTACAATGTTATGTTACTAATAAAGCATATTATCCACAATACAACTACTTTCCTCTTTTTTTTTAACTCTTACATATATATATATATATATATATATATATATATATATATATATATATTATTTTAAATGTATTATTTTTATTTAAATCATCCGTCTCTTAGCTCAGTTGGTGGCTGAATCCGGTGAGTTCAAATCATCTCCAGGCGGGCCTATACTAGATGGGGAAAGTAAGTGTGGCGATACGTGTGGGTGATGAATGTGATCTTAGGCATGATCCGATATCCCCAAGATGGGTGGGGTGTTGGGTGAATACCCATTCCAAAAAAAAAAAACTGTGAGGCATTGATCCACACAAAGCAGTCAAATTAGTTGAAACTAGGTGAAAGCCCAATCTATGATCTACACATTGCATGTAAACCAATAGGGAAACATATCATTTATTTATGTCAAACAAGCCCACTTTTTTCCAATAAATTTTGAAATTAAAAAAAATATATAAAAAAAAATTAAGCTAAATTTCAAATTTTTAATTTTTAATTTTTAAAAATGAATGTGTGTTTTTAATTATTTTATATATATTTTGTTTATAATTGCTTTCTTAAAAAAGAGAAATGGTCTTTTAATTATGAGCATGTGTAATTGAAAAAGATAAATTGAAATGGAAGATGAATTATAATATTAAACTTTTTTTTTTTACTTGTAATATTGATATAATAATGGAGATTTTATTGTTACATCACCAAAAAAAATTATATTAATTGGTATACCATGCAAGTATTTATGATTATTAGGTACAACACCATATTCTTTTAACCTTATTAAGATATCAACTTCATTTAATAGTGTAAATCTAAGAGAATATTTCATTTATGTAAAAAAAAATATTTTGTTTGATGATTTGAAAATTAATAAATTTATGTAAACATTCACCTAGGAGGAAATCAAGGCTCATTTCAATAATATTTTGAATGTTACATGATTATAGCTAAATTATTTTCTTAATGAGGCATTTATTGTTTCATATATTATTAATTGTCATATTCTCATTAACACTAATAGTTTAGTCAACATATTATTTGGATGAAAGCAACTTAACTCCTTGAAAGCAATAGTTTTATTAGACATTTGATCATTAACTTCCCTCTAACAACATTATCACCATCCAAGGGGATCTAAGTCATTCCTAAAAATATAAAAGAAAATGGAAAAGGATGCATCATGGTGTCATTTAGTTCATGCTATTGAAGGGATATCATTAGAGAGAAATGTTCATAATTGTTCTCTCTCTAGGAAGACACTTTTAAAGTTAAGCTTATCTTATTATTTATAAAAATTGTAAATATTTTTTGTATGGGAATCATCTAAGATGTCAGTGGTAGATCTTGGCATCACCTACAAAAGCTCAATATAAATTTATAATGTTGAATCCAAGTAGAAATTTTCACTATGTTAGAGAATCAAAGTATAGACAGGGGGTTTGAGTACAAGACTTCTCTCTCTGGAAAAGTCAAAGAGCCAGAAGCAAAGAGTGAAAAAGATGAAAAAGTTAGCAACTCTTCAAGAAAGCCCCTTTTTATAGGACCCATTATATATGAAAAGTTCATGTTAAGAAGAGTCTCACCCATAATTTGGAGAGTATGCAAGTAACATATCTATAATGCTGACACTAGAAATATGGCGTCATCAGGCAGTTATCGGACATCAACATTTTTGCTAACACATGTTCAATTAAAATAATAATTAAAAAATCCGACACGTGTGTCGCTAAATTAAAATTAAAATTATTTCAAATATAAGTTATAAACTTATAACTTATTTCTTAACTTATAATCCATGTATTGTGGATTGAAACATCACCTTACTCTCGTTCAAGTCTCCGACTCATATTCTTCATGATGTGTGGCTAGAGTTTCTTATGTGATCATGAAGTATCGTTAAGTATCGTCAATGGTGTCTTCACTATTGCTATCGACGCTGAAGGTCAATGTCTTTCTATTACTCTACACTTTTTCTCTTAATATTTTCTTATAATCTATGAACTTTTTTATCTTTCGAAACTTCATAGTAGACTTAAATATCTTATCATTTTTTTTGCTTTTAATATTTTATTTAATTTATTTAGGTTAGATATATTATTTATAATTATTAATATGTAAAATTTATAATGTCGTGTCAAATGCGTGTATGTGTCCTATATTTTTAATAATAGATGTATCTCGTATTTGTGTCGTATTGTATCTGTGTCCTCGTGTCTATATTGAATCATTTGTTGGTAAGTTATCTAAATCTCCAAAAACTTCATCGAATAATCTATATTGAATCATTTGTTGGTAAATTATTCTCCCATCATTTAATAGCTTTAATGATCTCAAATTTGATTCTCATTAGATTGCTCCATCAAGTCGCTCGATTTAACTATAAACATGCAATATTTGAATATCATTTGAGCCTTCAATTAGTACTTTGAAGTTTCTAATCATACTTTAAGTGCCTGATTTGAGCTCCTTTGGATCTGGATTTGGATCAAATCACTTTTCATGATAATGGGTTCATCTCTTCGAGACACTCAATATAACTATAAGTTTGGTAAAATTAAAGTTTAAATGATCATAAATTTAGTTATTAAACATTCTAACAATATGTTGCATCAAGATTCATGTTCAATTAATTAAATTTTAAAATGACATATCATTTGCCCCTTATTTTCAATCGTCATACTTATGTCATCCAAGAATATATTAAATTTATATAAATTTATAACTCCAAAAATTATTTTGGGTAGATGTTAAAAGAGCTCGTTATGAGTAAAAGAAAATGTACGACGTTGTACATGACTCATGGAAGTTGGTCCAATTAACTCAAGTTAGCCTGAGTGAAATAAGATCAAATTATAAATTTTTGATTAATCAAGACAAGAGATCGCTTATTATCTTGACTCTTAAACATGGAGTGTTTATAGTCAAATCAAATCTTGAGCGGATCTAACAAGCCCAAGATCTCATAATTGACTTCATTTGGGCATTCAAATATACAAAATACATCATATGATCAAAGAAATCATTTTGAGCTTTTCAGATGGAGAGTGGTTGGATTTTGTATATATTTCGATGCCACTCTAATCTATAAATAGCCATTCTTCATATGAGGGAGGTCAAGTAAGAGAGGAGAGAGCTCTAAAGCTTGAAAATCCTCCAAACACAATCATACCACTCGACGGTTGTCGGCCCGCCATCCGATCCGCCGTCGTCAATCTCCGTCGGTCTCCATCATGGACCTTCATCATGTGGTTGGTTTCATCACATCATCACCACTCTACAACATGAATGATGTGACTATTTGTTGATCGATTTTGGGATTCCCATTGTCGACCTTCTCATATACTATTACATTAGGAAAACTTGTACTGAAAATATATAGTGGAAGCTTTTTTACTGAAGGCCTATTTTTTTTCCCTCTTTTGAGGTTTTCATGTTAAAATTTTTTCTTGTTCACTCTTTAAATATATGTGTGTGTCTTTGGATTTCACAACAAGGCTAAGGCATAAACTTTTACTCTACCGCAACTGGTTTTCTAGCATGCAACAGTTTGACGCCGTCTATGGGAAACTGATTCCCATTATTTCATCATGCATGGCGACTAATTTTCTTAACAAGATCAAAACCACCATCGAGGTGGAGCATTTTAAGCTTTTAAGGGGCGCAAGCGAAGAATGAAGATTCACCAAACTTCGTTCCTTCAGATTCTATCGGAAACTGTGGAGCAACTCTTAATCTCAGAAGATTGTCCATGTTAATATGGTAAGCATCTAATCGATTATCATCCCAAGAAACAAGTCAAAGTTGGAGGATATTTCAATATTGAGAAGAGATATAACTTTGCAAATTATGATTTTCCAATCATACTCATAGAAAAATAAGACCAAGGTTAAGGAGCAACTTTGGCTCAATCACAAATGGATATTTTGACCTCTTCCAGGTTAACGTCATGGGTAACACCAAACAACCTTGGATGGGTAAAAAATTCTCGATTCAATTCGACCTCTTCCATACGGTTAATTTCGCAAACACACAAACAACCTCGGATGGGTTAAAATCTCATCGGATTCAATTCAACCTCTTCCATACAGGTTAACGTCATAACTCTAAAAAACAACCTAGGATAGGTCAAAAGGTCCTTTGTGGACTTCCCGCGATCTCTTCTATACAGGTTAACGTCATCGGATAACACTCTGACAAACAACCTCGGATAGGTCAAAAATTCTCAACGGATTCAATTCGACCTCTTCCATATAGGTTAGCGTCATTGAGTCAAACTTTGACAAACAACCTCGGATAGGTCAAAAATTCTCAGCGGATTCAATTCAACCTCTTCCACACAGGTTAACATCATGGGTACACTCACCCAAACAACCGGATGGGTCAAAATTCTGGCGATTCAATTCGACCTCTTCCAGGTTAACGTCATGGGTAACACTCGACAAATAACCTTGGATGGGTCAAAATCTCGATTCAATTCAACCTCTTCCATACAGTTAACATCATCAATACTTTGACAAACAACCGGATAGGTCAAAAATTCTCGTGGATTCAATTCAATCTCCTCCATCATCGAGCAAGACTCGGCAAACAACCTTGGATCAAAACTCCACTTACTCCACAGTAAGAAGTCAAATAACACTTTGTAATAGGATAGGTCAAAGGTCCTTGGTGGACTTCGACCTCTTCCACTCTGAGTTAACGCCATGCACCCGACAAACAACCTCGGATGGGTTAAAATCCTCGGATTCAATTCAACCTCTTCCATTACGTTAAGTAATACTTTGACAAATAACCCTGGATAGGTCAAAATTCTCGATTCAATTGACCTATTCCATGTTAACGTCATCGTAACACTCACAACCTTCGATAGGTCAAAAATTCTAGCGGATTGATTTGATCTCTTCCATATAGGTCAACGTCATCGAGTAACACTCTGACAAATAACCTCGGATAGGTCAAAAATCCTCAATGGATCTAATTCGACCTCTTCCATACAAGTTAACATCATCAAGTAACACTCTAACAAACAACCTCAGATAGGTCAAAAATATTCAGCGGATTCAATTCAACCTCTTCCATAATGCGTCATCAGTCACACCGACAGCACAGATAGGTCAAAAATCGGATTCAATTCAACCTCATACAGTTGCGTCTGGGCAACACTCGACAAATAACCGGATGGGTCAAAATCCTCGATTTGATTCGACCTCTTATGTACAAGTGTAATCAAGTAACACTTTGACAATAATCTCGGTCAAAAATCCTCGGGATTCGATTACCTCATGCAGTTCGCATTAACATCGTGGAGAATGATACTTAAACTAACTATCGATATTAGTTCCTCAAATGGCGGTTCTAATGCGCTTTCCCACCATCGGTTATCATTGAACCATCCATTGAAGTTTCAAGAAATCCAATTTCTACAAGAAGTAGGAACTACGGATAGTCGGTTATGCAAGCGATCATCACATCATCGTCGGTCCATCCTGCGACCATCTCACTTCCACACCATCGGGATTTGCGGTGTCACGTCGACTATCGGTCCGGGTTACTCCGCTCCGGTCACTTACTTGGCCAGCTCGGTCATCGTCAGATATCGCGGCCATTCTGCCGGTCACCACCGTCATCCCATCATCGTGGTCACCACATTCGTCGCAGTCCCACCATCGTCTCGGCCATGCCACCATCGACTATTCGCGGTGTAAGCGAGCGCGTTCAACTGCCTCGGCCGATTAGAGCTCGTTTATGTTCGTTCATTTAATTAATCGAAGAGCTTGAACACTTTGTAAATACTCGTTGTTAAATGAACAAGCACAAGTTATTGTTGATTCGTTATTTGTGAGCCATTATTAAAGCTCACGAATGGTTAAGGAGCTCGATAATGGCTCACGTTAAGGCTTCAAGGCTCGATTAAGGCTTGTTCATAAACAATACTATATAAGTGATCGTGTTAATTCTGTTAAATTTCTTAACTTACTCAAGTGTATTTGAACCTACCATAGGAGAATAGGTTGATCAATTCTTTTGAACCGCTTGATTGTGCTGGTCCCGGATCATCACTTGAATAGGCGAGTTTTTTGTGTCGTTGGATGATGGCCTCGATTTTGCTTTTCTTGATCTTCAGATCCGTCGATGGGTTTGGTGGAAAACAAGTGGCTTGATGGGGAAGTTTCTTGATTTCTACTTTAATCTAAACTTTGTTTTCGACTCTTTCGAGCGTAGAGCTTCTCCAGAGAAAGTCTGGGAGGTAGTTCCGAGATGTCATGGAGAGTGATTCCGTGAGTCAAGAGAAAAGATAGGTGAAGAGGAAGAAGAGACTAAAAGAAGTTGTTTCAAATATTTCCTCCTTTTTCGTTGCACTAAACCCTATTTATACATCTTCTTGAAGTTCCTATGCCATCACTTTTTTTACTAAGTGGATCCGGTTCTTCTTGTTTTTATTATGATTGTTATTACGTTGGCTGATTAAGGCTCGTTGAAGCGAACACTATTTTTTAACGAGCTCAAGCTCGAACACCATCTTAAAGCTCAAATTGACCGAAACTTCGAGTCATCGCAACGAGCTTGAACTTGAGCAGTCTGCTGCCGGTTGAGTTCGTTCGACCCTCTAATTGCCGACTCGATCAACAGCGCTGATGGTATACCATGGCCGTCGCACGCTGGCATTCTGATACCGATCATTCTGCCTCGCTGAACCATCCGATTCATTGCCGAGATGCATCCGCGCAGTAAAGTCTTGCCGGGCATCAGATCATCGGTGTTGGCTGGTCGCGGTCCCGGCCCTCAGCGTAATCACCGACCTTTTGATGAGCCATCACCACGAAATTGCGGTTGGCCGGTCGACCATCAGCGATTCATCACTGCTGCGATCTTTAGGATACTCCGCCGCTGGTATTTGCCATCCATGCCATCTCGCGATCATCCCACATTTCGGTACCGTTGCCGCCGCGACTACCATTGCTCGCGACCACCCTCGTCGGCGCCAGGTGGTGATTCCGGCCGCCGCTTTGGTCATCACCGTCCGACCATGCCCGCCATCTCCACGGTCACCACCATGGTGCCGGTCATCACCGTGACCTTCGCCCGACCAAATCATCCGGTTGTCGTTGTCGACCACGTCTCCGGTTATCGTCACCGTCATAGCCTCCAAACCCGGTCGGTCAGGTAAGTCGGATTGACACCTCTTTCGAGGTAAAATTGAAACTCTGGTCTTGATAAGCCTCACGAATGGTCGGTCGGGCGAGATCGATTGACACCTCTTCGAGAAAAGGAGCGCTTGCCATATGAGCTACGGGTCTTGATCACCTGCGATTCGTCGGTCGGCGAGGTCGGTTGACACCTCTTTCGAGAAAATTGGAGCCTTGTCGTATGAACTATGGGTCTTGATAAGCCTCTCGCAATTGATCGATGATTGACACCTCTTCGAGAAAACTAGAGCTTTGTCATAAATTATGAGTCTTGATGCTTGAGCGGTCGGTGCGAGTTGTGATACCTCTTTCGAGCGGAGCCATCATTATGAACTACGAGTCTTGATCACCTTGATTGGTCGGTCCAGGCGAGATCAGTTGACACCTCTTTCGAGGAAAATTGGAGCCTTGTATGAACAATGAGTCTTGATCGCCTCCGAACTCTGTTGATCCGACGAGGTCAATTGACACCTCTTTCGAGAGAAAACTAGAGCATTGTCGTATGAACTACGGGTCTTGATCGCCTTCGAACGACCTTCACTCAAGAAGAAGAGGAACACTCAAGCATATGAGGAGTGTACCTCCTCCCTTGGCTCTAAGGAGGCTTTTATAGACCCCCTATAGGGGTAAAAATATCAAAACTCGCTAAAATTCGCCCAAAACTGTTCAAAACTGCTCAAAACGGCCAAAAACGGGCCAAAACATGTGAAAATGGATGTTTTGGCCCACTGCCGGACTATCGCCCGCGGCGCCCGTGACCGAGTGGACAGTCTTCATGAGCGCCGTAGCGCACTTGTCCGCTGCTCCACTGTGTTTAGCCGTAGTGCCGACCATGCTATCCGTCGGCGGCGTGTGACCTTTCGACCAGCGTTCTGCTTTGTCGGCTTGAAACCCACCCCTTCGACCCGACCGTCCGGTTCTTTTCCTTCCTTGGCCCGTCCATCCTTCAAACCGACCTGAAACTGGTGCAAGCACCTAGAAATATTCAGATGAGTCCATAACACCGAAACCTTGCACCCGTGTGTACCCATACACATTCGCGGCTCTGCATCCGCTTCCGTGATCATAATCTTGTACTCCCATGAAGATCCGTTCTCTCAAAATGTATGGTTAATGGACCCATAAATTTCATTGAAGAATCTGCTATTTTCAAGTATTGAGCATATATATTTTTGGATGATTGAAATAATATCATCCAAAAATAGAGAACCGATATGACGAAAATTTCACTTGGAAGCATCTTGATGTCGAAATGTCGATTACGAATCAAGACTAACCAAGATCAAGCGCTTATTATCAATCGACTCGTAAATATTGAGTGTTTATAGTCAAATCGAGCGTCTTGACGAGCCGGATTTAACAAGCCTAAGATCTCATAATTTCGACTTTATTTGAGCATTCAAATACACAAAATACATCATATGATCAAAGGAATCATTTTAACGTTGGATGGAGTGGTTGAATTTTGCATATATTTATAGAGACGCCCTCCTCCAATCTATAAATAGCCCTCATTCTTCATATGAGGGGGGCCAAGCAAGAGAGAGGAGAGAGCTCTAAAGCTTGAAAATCCTCCAAACACAATCGTGCCACCACTCGACGGTTGTCAACCACCGTTGCCGGCCGATCCTCGCCGTCGTCAATCTCCGTTGGTCTCCATCATGATGACCTTCATCGTCAGTGGTTATTCCCTGCTATTCACCATCATTTGCTACCAAGGCTACAACTGAACGACTATTTGGGTTGTATGATTTTGGGATTCCCTTTGTCAGCCATTCTCATATACAATTATGTAATGTCGTTATCGGGAAAACTTGTACTCCAAAACAAATACATAGTGGAAGCTTTTTACTATGCTAGGCCTCGTGATTTTTTCGCTCTTTTTGAGGTTTTCCATGTTAAAATTTCTAGAGTTTTCTTGTTCACTCTTTAAATACCTATGTGTGATGGATTTCACAAGGCTAAGGCGTAAAATTTCACTCTACTGCAACTAGTTTTTTAGTACACGACAGTTTACAATTGGAGTGTCATGGGGTGGCACGCGTGATGGAGTCCGGTACACGGGTTGTCAGCGGGGACATGTCACGTCGTATGAAGAAGGCGGCCGTGTGGGCGTGTGGATAGCGGCGGGATTAGGTTGTGTGACCGGGTCGCATGGAACGGCGAAAATGGGCGGGTTTGCGAGGCGGCGACAGCGTCTGAGGCTGTCAGATTTTTTGTCCATTCCATTTTGACCCGTTTTCACCCGTTTTGGGCAGGTTTTTGCGGGTTCTTTTTAATTTTTTACCTTTTTATTCCTATACGGGGTCTATAAAAACCCCCATAGGACTAAGGGAGAAGACACACTCCTCATATGCTTGAGTGTTCCTCTTCTTCTTAAGAGGAGGTCGTTGGCGATCAGGCCCGTAGTTCATCTGGCGAGGCTCGATTTTGCTCGAAGAGCGTCAGCTCCTTGTCGATTCTGGGTTGGAGGCGATCAAGGCCCGTAGTTCATACGGTGAGGCTCCAGTTTTCCCTCAAAAGAGGCATCAACTGCCCTTGTCGGACCGATTGTATTCGAAGCGATCAAGGCTCGTAGTTCATACGATGAGGCTTCAATTTTCCCTCGAAAGAGGTGTCAACTGCCCTTGTCGGACCGACCGGATTTGGAGGTGATGATCGGTGACGATAACCGACAATGGTGATGATAGCGGTGGCGGTACGGTAGTGGCGAGATGGCGGCGATGATAGTATGTCAGCGAGAGATGGCGGCGATAATGGCAAGTGATATTGGCGGTGGCGTGGCAGCGATGGTTGGCGGCAAATGGTGATCAGCGACAATAGCGATGGTACCAGTATAGCGTCGTATGGGCGATGGCGGCACGATGAAGATTTTGACCTATCAAGGTTATTTGTCATAGTGTGACTTCGATGATGTTAACATGAAAGAATTGAATCCGAGATTTCGACCTATCGAGGTTGTTTGTTAGAGTGTGACTTCGATGGCGTTAACACGTGTGGAAGAGGTTGAATTGAATCCGCTGAGATTTTGACCTATCCGAGGTTGTTTGTCAGAGTGTGACTCGATGACGTTAACCTGTATAGAAGAGGTCGAATTGAATCCATTGAGGATTTTTAACTTATTCGAGATTGTTTGTCAGAGTGTGACTCGATGACATTAACCTGTTTGGAAGAAGTTGAATTATCGAGAATTTTGACTATCGAGGTTGTTTGTCGAGTGTGACTTCGATGATGTTAACATATGGAATTGAATTGAATCGTTGATGATTTTTGACCTATCCGAGGTTGTTTGTCAGAGTGTTACCTGATGATGCTAACCTGTATAGAAGAGGTCGCAGGATGTCCACCAAGGACCTTTTGACTTATCCTAGGTATCAGCCAAAGTGTTACTTGACTTCTTACCTGTATGGAAGAGGTCCGATCAAGTCCCTTTGGGATTGATCATGCCCCATTGAGATACAACGTGAGTTGTATATTTTCCAAATGGGAGGATTAAATGAAGAAGAAATAAGCTTGTAAGAAAAAGCCATAAACTCATTACTTTGATAATATTGGTGATACAATATTGTCACAAGATAACTTAACAAAAGGGACGAGATATATTTTTAGAGAGAGTTAACAAAAGACAAGTGGTGGAGAGGAAAATATAAATGAGGTAAATTAAAGACTACAATATTTATGCACTAAGGATTAAATATAACACTTTTCAAAGACCCTCCATGTTCCAAGTTTTAGGGAAGATTTTTTCCTCTAGATCTTTGATCATAGCTTGACGGTTGGTCATTTGATAACAAAGTGGGGAGCAATTCTTTTATAGGCAAAACCCTCTAAGATACTTTTTATCTTGAAGATTAAAATTCTCGAAGTTGAAGGTCACCGAAGGGCGTGGTTGAGCTTGTTAATAACATGATTGTGCTATTTGTTGGTTTTCACAGAACACTCCAACCCCAATGAGAGTTTGAAATTTCATATTAAGATGAGGTATCGAGGTGACAGCACCAAAGATTGATTGGAGGGGTCTTACAAAGGCGTTGTATCTTTGACTTGACCACTATGAATTGGAGTGAGTGACTTGTTGAGGAAATTCTCCGAGAACAATGGGAAGGATGATTGTCCCCTCCACTTGTACAGGGCGATTATCAAACTCATATAACAATCCTGCAGCGGGTTAAAGTTTTTCCTTAACCAGGCCCATGCTAAGAAAGGTGGAGTAAAATAAAACATCAATGAAATTCTCATTATCAATCAAAATTCTTTACAATAGGGTCACCACCCGATGACAAGAGGATCTTGATGTAGAACTTGGACTCCTTCCAAGTCTGAGTCATTAAATGTGATGGGATGATTATTATAAGTTTTTTTTAACTCCAACTCTTCAAAGGAGGTGATGAAGACTTGATTAGATAGTAGTGGCCCACTTGCAATCGTTTCAATTTCAACAACTATTTGGGGGCTATTATGTTATTTCTGTGATGATTCCCAGTTGGAGTTATGTTTGCTTAAGCTGGTTGGTTTTGCACAAATTGAAGTAGATGTCCATTTTGAATGAGCCTCTCAATTTCTTCTTTAAGTTATTTGCATGCCTCGGTAGTATGTCCACGACTTCGATGGAAGTGACAATATTGCTTCTGATTTCTAATTTAGTTTTAGTGGATGTGGCCACTTAATGGTCTCTTCATCTCGAATAGCCAACAAGACATTAACACGAGATGTGTTCAGCGGCGTGTATTCTAATCGTGGTTCACGTCGTTGATGCGGGGGCCGTGGAGGGAGATCATGACTGTCTTGTTGCTTCTTCTAATGAGATTGTTGATATGTGTTTCCTAGAGCACTCTTACATTTTCCTGTGGATTATTCAAATTATTTTTGATGAGAATTAATAGCCTCATCAGCAGAAATTTGTGCTTTCACATGGTGAACTAAGTCAGCATATGAGCGGACCGTATCTCGCATTAGTGACGAGTAGAAAGGCCCAGGACGGAGCCCTCCAAGAAAAACTCTTCTCAGTAATTCAAGGTCTGCCCCAGGTATTTGGCGAGCTTCTGAGGAGAATCTTTGAAAGTATTCTTTAAGTTATTCACCCTCATTTTGATGAATGTTAGAGAGATGGGAGGAATCTTTAATGATCTTCCGATTTACAATGAACTGTTCTACAAAAATCTTGGTGAGTTCGTCAAAGGTATGGATGGATTCCTTTGGGAGGGAGTAAAACCAAGTGCGAGCTTGCCTTGGAGGTAACGGAAAGACGACAAAGCGGTGTGTGAGCTCATTGGATATGCATGATAGTCGTAATGGTCGATGTGTTCATGTGGGTCCTCATCAAGGAATCAATACCGAGGAAGCTTAAAACCCACGAGAATAAGATGTTGAAGAATAGCTTCAGCTAAAGGTGAGGATTCCTCATAGCCTCGGTGAGGGGGAAGATGATTTCTGTCTTCAAGGTAAAATTTGTCTTGCATTAAGCATCGTAATTCTGCACGTATAACATGTCGAGTAGAGTCAACAGGACGAGAATGTGCCAAGCTACCAACAATAATTGGTGGATTAGCAGTCGGTTGAGCTGCACGTGATGGATGAGTAGAACTAGCAGTGTCAAGGAGATCAATCAGTCTCTGCGGAGGATCTTATCAAGGAGATTAGTATTTTGACCTCCCACAGCTAATGATCGATCTTGGGGGAGATGTGTTTGTCGCGATAGTGGCTGTTGTCTTCCTCGCAAAAGTCAGATCATCTCATTTTGAGACTCTTCCATTTGGCACACACGATCTTCTAAAGAGATTCCTGTCGTGCCTTCGAGGAGACGCTATCAAGGGAAAGTGAGGCAGAAGCTTGGCATCCTTGGTTCAAGGATTGGTTTCGAGAGTGACGGGAGTTGGAGCGGGAGGCTCCGTTGTTATGAGTATTGTGCCTATTGGCCATGATGTGGATGTTCACAGAAATTATGATTGAGGTTCTTTTCCCACAGACAGTGTCAAACTATTACGTGCTAGAAAACCAATTGTGGTAGAGTGAAAGTTTATGCCATAGCCTTGTTATGAAATCCAGCACACACACAGGTATTTAAATAGTGAACAAGAAAACTCCAGAATTTTTACGTGAAAAAATCTCGAAAAGAGGGAAAAACCATGGGGCCTAGCCCAGTAAGAATCTTCTACTATGTATTTGTTTTAAAATACAAAATTTCCTGATAACGGGATTACAAAATTGTACATGAGAAGGGCTCACAATGAGAATCCCAGATCGATAACAGCCATATAGTCACGTTCAGGTTATAGTTGCTAGTGGTAGCGATGATGATGAGCAATGAGGATCGATGGCTGATGAAGGTCATCATGATGGTGACCGATGGAGATTGACGACGGCAAGGATCAGCGGCGGTGGCTGATGGCGGTGGCCGATGGTGGTGGTTGACAACCGTCGAGTGGTGGCATAATTGTGCTTGGAGGATTTTCATTGGAACAACTGGGGGACAACTGGGACAATCATCAACAGAAACAACATAATAGCTGCCAAATAATTAGAGAAATTGAAATGATTGCAAGTGGGCCACTACTATCTAATCAAGTCTTCATCGCCACCTTTGAAGAGTCGGAGTTAAAAAAAATCTTGTATTAATCATCCCATCACTTTTAATGACTTGGACTTGGAAGGAGTCCAAGTTCCGCATCAAGATCTTCTTGTCATCAGTGTGGGGATTGGTGACCCCTATTATGTTGTTAAAAGAATTTTGATTGATAATGGGAGTTCCGTTGATGTTTTATTTTACTCCACCTTTCTTAGCATGGACTTGGTTAAGGAAAAACTTCAACCTGCTGCAGGACCATTATATGGGTTTGATAATGCCACATGCAGTGGAGGGACAATCACCCTTCGTTGTTCTCGGAGAACTCAACAAGTCACTCACTCAGTTCAATTCATTGTGGTCAAGTCAAATTCAGCATACAATCTATCTTTGGAAGACCCCTCCAATCAATCTTCGCTGATGTCACCTCGATACCTCATCTTAAGATGAAATTTCAAACTCCCATTGGGGTTGGAGTGGTTTGTGGAAACCAACAAATAGCACAATCATGTTACCTCAGATAAGCTCAACCATGCCCTTCGGTGACCTTCAACATCGAGAATTTTAATCTTCAAGATAAAGAAGTACCTCAGAGGATTTTTCTGTAAAGACTTGCTCCCAGTTATCAAATGACCCATGAAGACCAAAGATCCAAAGGAAAAAATCTTTCCTAAAACTTGGAACATGGAGGGTCTCTGAAAAGTGTTATATGTAATACTTGGTGCATAAATATTGTAGTCTTTAATTTACCCCGTTTATCTTTTCCTCTCCACCTCTTGTCTTTTGTTAACTCTCTCTAAAAATGTATCTTGTCCCTTTTGTTAAATTATCTTATGACAATATTGTATCACCAACATTATCAATGTAATGAGTTTATAGCTTTTTCTTACAAGCTTATTTCTTCTTCATTTAACCCTCCCACTTGAGAAATATATAACTCATGTTGTATCTAAATCAGGCATGATCAATCCTAAGGGGACTTGATCGGACCTCTTCCATATAGGTAAGAAGTCAAGTAACACTTTGGCTGATACCTAGGATAGGTCAAAAGGTCCTTGGTGGACATCCCGCGACCTCTTCCATACAGGTTAACATCATTGGGTAACACTTTGACAAACAACCTCGGATGGGTCAAAATCCTCAGCGGATTCAATTCAACCTCTTCCATACAAGTTAACATCATCAAGTCACACTCTGACAAACAACCTCGGATAGGTCAAAAATCCTCAGCGGATTCAATTCAACATCTTTCATACAGGTTAATGTCATCGAGTCACACTTTGACAAACAATCTCAGATAGGTTAAAAATCTTGAACGGATTCAATTGATCCTCTTCCATGCAGGTTAACGTCATCGAGTCACACTCTGACAAATAACCTCGGATAGGTCAAAATCCTCGGCCGGATTGATTCAACCTCTTCCATACAGGTTAAGTCGTCAGTCACCTGACAAACAACCGGATAGGTCAAAATCGGATTCAATTCAACCTCTTCATATGGTTAACGTCATCGAGTCACTATGATAAACAACCCTTGGTCAAAATCCTCGCCGTGCGGTCATCCCGCCACTACCGCTGCCATGGTACCACCGTCGATTCGCTGACCACGTCGGCCACGCCCGGTCATCAGTCGTCATCGCCGTCGACTGACGCCGCCATCCCACCACTACCGTCGGTTATGGTGTTTGATCATCGCCTCCGATCGGTCAAAGAGCGGTTGACACCTCTTTCGAGGAAAAATTGAGCGCCATGCATATGAACTACGGGCCTTGATGCCTCCAAACCCGGTCGACAGGCGGTTGATGCCTCTTTCGAGGGAAAATGGACTCGCCTTATGACTACGAGCCTTGATCCTCAGAGTTGGTCAGCAAGGCGGTTGATGCCTCTTGAGGGAAAATCGAGCCTCGTCATATGAACCAGCCTTGATCGCCTCAAACCGGTCGGTCGAGGCTTGGCGCCTCAGAAAAGCGGAGCCTCGGTATACTGGGAAGCTTTTGATGACCTCCTCTTAAGAGGAACACATATATGAAGTGTGCCTTCTCCAGCCTGGGGTTTTATAGACCCTATAGGGACAAAGATAAAAAAATCAAAGAAACCAAAACTTAAAATTGCCCAAAATAGTGAAAGCGGGCCAAAATGGGAAAAGCGGACAAAAACCCTCATGGGCCCGCTTCGCCCAGCGTGTCCCTCGTCGTTCTCACCCATGACTTCACTGTCAAACCCGCAGCGTGTGCGTGCACCATGTCGCATTGACGCCGCTCCCATTGTCTTGTATTCGTGACCCGTCGTCCGTGCGTGACCAGCGCATTTACGACCATGCGACCTTTCACGACCAGCGTCGGTGCCTTGGCGCTCAGCGGCAACCATCTGGCGAGAATGAGCTCCCACGGGCACCACAACTCAATGTCTGGATGGGTCCATAACCCCGAAATCTTGTACACGTGTACTTGCGCACATCTACGGCCTTGCTCCCACTTCCATGATCATAATCTTATGCTCCCATGAAGATCTGTACTTTCAAAATGTATGATTAATTGACCCGCAAATTTCATTAAAGAATTTGTTATTTTCAAGTATTTGACGTATATATTTTTGGACGATTGAGATAATGCCATCCAAAAATAGGGGGCAACTGATATGACACTTAAAATACTACTAGTCGAAGCACAAATCTTGATGTTTAAAGCAAGGCGTCGAAGTTGAAACGTCGAGATCAAGCACTTAAAATATCATTGAAACTTTGGGATATCGTTAAATCCCTAAATAGCTTTCAAACATGGTGTTTATAGTCAATCGAGCATCTCGTGGATTAACAAGCCCAAGATCTCATAATTGACTTCATTTGAGTATTCAAATACATAAACATCATATGATCAAGGGAATCATCATGAGTCGATGGAGTGGAGTGGTACGGGTTTTGCATGTATTTCTGAAATGCCACTCCGATCTATAAATAGTCTCTCATGTTCACATGAGGAGCCTAAGAGAGAGAGCTCTAAAGCTTGAAAATCCTCCAAGTGTGCCCACGGTTCATCACCAGCAAGCGCCATCGACCGCCGCCGTCAGCCGCCGATCCTTGCCTCGTCAATCTCGTCGGTCACCATCATGATGACCTTCATCATCAATCAACGATCCCATGTTCATCATCATGCTACACACTGACATCGAGCGTGGTATATATTCTGTTATCGATTGGGATTCTCATTGTCAACCTTTCGCATGTTCAATTTTGTAATCCCATTATTGAAAAATTTTGTACTCTGAAACAAATACATAGTTGAAGATTCTTACTGGGCTAGGTCCGTGATTTTTCCCTCTTTTCGAGGTTTTTTCACATAAAAATTTTTGGAATTTTCTTGTTCACTCTTTAAATATCTGTATGTGCTGGATTTCATAATAAGGATAAGGCGTAAAGTTTCACTCTACCACAACTAGTTTTCTAGCACGCAACACCACCATTGGGAAACCTTTGAGATATAACTTATGAAGGGGAAGAAAGAGAACAATACACAAAGGTTATCATTTTTCTTTTTAATATATTTTTATCCTCATATTTATACAACTAGTTTTTTAGAACTATACGTGATTTTTCATGAGAGAGATCTTAGATCTTAAAACTAATTTTATAAAAACTTGATTGCCTAATTGATTATGTTAAGAACTAATTGTTTCTCATTTTGAACTAGAAGATAGATTTACTCTATTACCTATCAAGAAGTAAGGTTTCTCTATCTACAATAACCAAAAAGGAGGATGAATAAATTCTAAAAGAAGAACTTGGGGCTTAGATATATAATTATTTTGTATACCTTTTCCCTTTCCTTTTTTTTTTTCTATATTTTTATCTTTTAATATTCTAAGATATTAGAATTAATTTACTATGCCTTGAATGATGGATTGCATGTGATGAATGGCTTGAGAAAATCTTTTAGAAAATATTATGTGATGGTTTACTTACAAAATTGTATTAGTTTGTGACAAAATCTTAAATAAATTACCATATTTTTCTCACTCTATTTTAAGACATAAAATAAATTATATTTTTTTACAAATTGAAAAAGAACTTAGTTTAATTTAGAAATTTTATTTAAAATAAACATCAATGTGCTCTCTTCTTAGTTGTGCCATAGCAATTTTTTTCTTAGTCCCCCTCAAATATTTTTGGAGCATCTTGAGGCTTCTCAAGCAATCCTTAAATAGAGTATATATTATGCATATTAATGTAATGTCACTAGTGGAAAGATCAAATGTCATAGAGCTCATGGGAACATCATTATATTTGACTTAGCAAGGTTAAGTTTTTATATCACTTGACTCAACTCAACTTGGTAATACTAGGGTAATTCTTCTTTAACATCAACATGATTCTCCCTTTAAAAACTAACTCAAAAATAAAAAAATAAAAAACTTTGTTGTATCTCACATGCATGCATATAACACTTCTCCATGAACATCTTGAACCTTAACATTGCTCAATTTGGTGGCAAAATAATGATTTTCCCTTTGAAAATCTTAATTCATCAATGTGACTATAGCTTTAGTTAGAGGTGGTGGACAAAATCTCAACCCTTCATTCCTTCCATGATTAGATCAAGGACTTATGTTTTTTATTTATTATGTGATCACACATATGACTTAAGCCATCTAATTAATAATCAAATAGTTCATGTGGTTGTGATTCAAGCTCATATGACTCCCACCAATAAGAGGCTGTCATAGGCAAATTTATGTAAGTCAACAAATTAGTAAATAAATTTTCACCCTTTTTATAATAATCTTAATGGGTTCAAATTTATAAGATTATAATAAAAATATATGGAATCAACTTTAAAATTATTGTAGACCTTAATCTTGCAAAAAAAATTATTAGTCCTAATTTATTAAATTTTAAAAGATCTATAAATTATATTTTATTTTTAATTTATTAAATTTTAAGATATCTATAATTTTCTCAATTTAACAAAAAAATTTAATTAATTGATGGCATTTTGGTTAACATAATGAATCATTGTTGAAAATTTAGGAATGCTTGGAGATATTTAGAGGATTTTTGGCATTTTCCAACCCTCTTTTACCCTTTTTAAAAATTATTTTTTATGCATAAAATATAAAATTATATAGAAAGTTAAGATGGATTAGGTAATTTTAAAATAAATGCAAAGTGCTTGTTTGAGATCCATTATGTGTTGTGTTTTTTTTGAAAATATATTTAGTTAGAGATCTTTTGGGTTTGAATTTTTTTAAAATTTTTCTTTTATGTTGCTTAAATTTGATTTGAAATAAAATATAATTGATAGCCATAGTTGTTCTTAAAAACACCCAAAACACCTAAAATTTATTTTTAAAAATTTTAAAATCATATGATTTATTTCAAAAATGAAAATATAAAAACATTTTTAAAACACAACAAATAAAAAAATTAAAACTAATATAAAAATAAAAATAAAAAACATTAAATAAATTTAATTCTAAACAAGCCCTAAGTGTTTGATGCCCCTTAGTATAAACACATTTTAATTATTTAAATAATAATTTTAATATTTATACTTCTGATGCTGCTGAATGATTAAAATGTGTACATTATTAATGCATCTTCTTCAAAATAAATCCCCTTGATATCAAAGTGGTAGGGTTTCTAAAGGGCATCAACTCGACATTTTATTCATAAGATATATGGATGTTTTAACATATCTTGATGTAGGAGAGAGGTGCTACACTAAATTAAGTACTATACTACTTATCAATTAGCATCAAAGTTCCTTTCAACTTGAAATGACATGAGTTGAGAGTCAATGTGAACCATCAAGTTTTAGACTCCTTAGATTATGACATTTTAGCACAATTATAAGAGCTTCATACTCAATAATGCTATTGAGTAAAGAGACCATTAAGAGTAGTTTATATTCTAAAGTGTTATGCTAAAAAAAGATAAATAAGATCACCACCCAACAACCATTAGAGATTCTAGATGCTCCACAACATATAATATCTAGTGAGAAGACGAAGAAGAGAGAGTAGGCAATTCAATACAGTCTAAAATAATACATTCATTCAAAATGTTTAGAAGCACTTATGACTTGATGTATAATCTAAATCAAAAATATCAAACTCCCTTAACTCTACCAACCACTTAATTAGCTATTTGGAGGCCTATAATTTTCATAATCTTACTTTTAGTACAAGATATAGATGACAATAGCGTGGGTCTAAAAAATGATCTAGTGTTGTATATTCTCATATGCCTATATTTAGCATCCTTCTATATTGAACATAGTCTTTTGATAGAATAGATAAGACATTGTCACCATTCTCCCAATGAGAGCACCAAATCTATATAAGAAGAAATGACTAGAAATAAATAGAACACTTTACATATAATCGATTTTAATGGTGGAAATGATATAGTCAAAGTTGCTATAAATTATTTACAAGCAATTTGACTCTCATTGTCTATTGAAAACAAGGGTTACAAGCGCTCTTGAGTGTCTTTACAAATAAAATATTTATCTCTGCAAAGGGTAAAAAAAATGAGATAATGATCATCCATTCAAACTTTGATACTCTCTAGATTGACTTCAATTCCTCAAAGAATGACCATGAATCCAAATAGCATTGTTTCTTGGACTTTACCATGATATATTATGTACATTTAATCCATATCACTTTGGCCATACTTTAAATCAAAGTTATGTTATACTTCTTTGGAACATTTTTATTGATATATTATATACATTTTCATATTACTCTTGATAAATTCTTTATAAATCTTGTGTATTAGACACTAGCATTGACATTCTTCAATCCAAATATCATAATGTTGTGTGCTAGAAAACCAGTTATGGTAGAGTGAAAGTTTACGCCTTAGCCTTATTATATTCTAAAGTGTTATGCTAAAAAAAGATAAATAAGATCACCACCCAACAACCATCAGAGATTCTAGATGCTCCACAACATATAATATCTAGTGAGAAGACAAAGAAGAGAGAGTAGGCAATTCAATATAGTCTAAAATAATACATTCATTCAAAATGTTTAGAAGCACTTATGACTTGATGTATAATCTAAATCAAAAATATCAAACTCCATTAACTCTACCAACCACTTAATTAGCTATTTGGAGGCCTATAATTTTCATAATCTTACTTTTAGTACAAGATATAGACAATAAATTGGGTCTAAAAAATGATATAATCTAGTGTTGTATATTCTCATATGCCTATATTTAGCATCCTTCTATATTGAACATAGTCTTTTGATAGAATAGATAAGACATTGTCACCATTCTCCCAATAAGAGCACCAAATCTATATAAGAAGAAATGACTAGAAATAAATAGAACACTTTACATATAATTGATTTTAATGGTGGAAATGATAGAGTCAAAGTTGCTATAAATTATTTACAAGCAATTTGACTCTCATTGTCTATTGAAAACAAGGGTTACAAGCACTCTTGAGTGTCTTTACAAATAGCAAATATTTATCTCTGCAAAGGGTCAAAAAAGAAAATGAGATAATGATCATCCATTCAAACTTTGATACTCTCTAGATTGACTTCAATTCCCCAAAGAATGACCATGAATCCAAATAGCATTGTTTCTTGGACTTTACCATGATATATTATGTACATTTAATCCATATCATTTGGCCATACTTTAAATCAAAATTATGTTATACTTCTTTGGAACATTTTTATTGATATATTATATACATATTCATATTACTCTTGATAAATTCTTTATAAATCTTGTGTATTAGACACTAGCATTGACATTCTTCAATCCAAATATCATAATGTTGCGTGCTAGAAAATCAGTTGTGGTAGAGTGAAAGTTTATGCATTAGCCTTGTTATAAAATCCATCACACACACAGGTATTTAAAGAGTGAACAAGAAAACTCCTAAAATATTTACATGAAAAAATCTTGAAAAGAGGGAAAAAACTACGGGGCCTAGCCCAGCAAAAATCTTCCACTATGTATCTGTTTCAGAGTACAAAATTTTCCCGATAACGAGATTACAGAATTGTATATGGGAACAACAACTATGTAGTCACGTCGTGGTGCTAGCAGTAGATTTAGCGACAATGGTGACACAACACCGATGATGTCATGATGGAGACCTACAGATCACCTATGAGCGTGGGCATTAATTGCCGAGTGGTGCACGATTGCTTGGAGGATCTTCAAGCTTTAGAGCTTTCTCCTCTCTTGCTTGGGGTCCTCATATGAATGAGGCTATTTATAGAAAGAGGACTCAGAATACATGCAAAATCCGAACCACTCCACTTCATCGGACGGCTCAAAATAATTCCTTTGATCATTTGATGTATTTTAAGTATTTGAATGCTCAAATGAAAGATCTTGAGATCCGAGACGCTCGATTTGACTATAAACACTCCATGTTTGAGGGTTATTTAGGGATTTAATTGATATCCCAAAATTTTTAATGACATTTTAAGTGCTTGATCTCGACTAGTTTCAACTTTGGATTAGTTTATTTTCAACACCAAGATTCGGCCGACTAGAACTTTTCATATCGTTGTCCCCATTTTTTGGACATTATCTCAATCATCCAAAAATATATATGCCATATACTTGAAAATAACAAAATCTTCAATGAAATTTATGGGTCCATTAACCATACATTTTGATAGAACAGATCTTCATGGGAGCACAAGGTTATGATCACGGTGGTCGCGGATGTGTGATATCGCGCTCCATGGACGGCCGCCCGTCGGCGCATCTACGACGTCACGGTTTATGCTACACGTATGCTTACGTAATTACGCTCATGGGCGCGGTGTGCCACGCATGCAAGGCATGCGAGAAAATGGCGTTTTAGTGGCAATTTTAATGATTTTGACAATATACGGTCTATAAACCCCTAGGGGAGAAAGCACACTTCCAGCTCTAATATTTCTCTCTTCTAGGGTCGCTCAGATCAAGATAGTTCATCTGGCAGGCTCGATTTTCTCGAAAGAGGCAACGCCTTTATCTGACCGAGGGTTTGAGGCATCAAGGCCTGTAGTCATACTGGCGAGACTTTCCCTCAAAGAGGCGTTGATTGCCCTGTCGGACCAACCGATTTGGAGGCGATCAAGACCATAGTTCATCTGGCTCATTTTCCCTTGAAGAGGCGTTAACGCCTTGCGACCGACCGATTGAGGAGATCAGGCCCGTAGTTCATACAAGGCTCTTCCTCGAAAGAGCGCTGACCGCTTTATCTGAAGCTCAAAGATAGTCATATCTGGTCAACTTTCCCTCGAAAGAGGTGACGCTCGCCTGACCGACCGTGAGATCAAGGCAGTTCATACTGGGCCGGGTTTTCCCTCAAAGAGGCTAACTACCCTTGTTGGACCGACCGGGTTTGAGGTGATCAAGGCGCGTAGTTCATACGCGGTTTCTTTGAAAGAGCGCTTGTCGACCGACCGAGTTTGGAGGAAATCAAGACTCGTAGTTCCTACTTCTTCTTGTAGGAAATTGGATTTCTTGAAACTTCAATGGATGGTTCATCAGTTGATAACCGCGGGTGGCAAGCGTAGAACCATCGCTCAACGACTCAAAAGTTTGGCGTAATTTGAGCATCATTAGAGGATAGTATCTTCTCTCTCTCTCTCTCTCTCTCTCTCTCATATGTATGTGTATCTTTTCATCGATCAGAAGTAAAAAATTTTATCACAAGCTATCCGTGAGCGAGAGAGTTAAAAAAGGTTACACCCAAGTATTGGGGTAAGTAAGCTGCTTCACAAAATTTTCAGATTTTTATCATTTCTTCCTCTTTATTTATCATGTATTTTCACAGGGTGATGGCAAGAAAACCCATAACGGACTACCATGACGATATGTCATCCACTATCACATAGATAGAATTTGAGAAAATTTTACTTCCCTAATGAGTTGGTGGACATTGTTGCTAAAAAAATCTGATCGAGCCCGTTCGCCTCCACCAGGGTACTTTACTATTTCTGAGATGATTCTTCGGATGATTCCCTTTGGTTCCAGTTGATTGAGATCTTCAAAATATGTAGCTTTGTCATAATTTTCATTTCGAGCTTTAGTGATCATCGGTTTGACTATCTTCTTTAGAGAGTGTGGTGGTGTTACTTTGAACATCAAATACTTGTGTCAATGTAGATTCACATGTGATACTGTGGATGTGTTTCTTATCGACTATAAAGAATTTGATAGAATTTTCAGACGGATCCCTCTAAAAAATTGGTCTCGGATTCTTTTGTGAAAAATGAGGGGCCTTCCGAGAGATGGGGAAGATTGAATGACCTTCCGGATCCATTCCGATTGAAGAGAATGAGATCTTGGCAACTCTTAATATTCCGATGTAGAAAGCTTACACATGAGTTACGCCACATTAGCAAATATAGTTGAAGATAGAATGTTCAAGTTGGTCTTTCCATCCGTGTAAGAAGATCTCATTCTTTCCACAAAGAGGTCAAGTAAAGGTGATGAAAGGTCTCCTCATATTCATAGGTTCTTTCAAGAACCCCGTCACAAATCGTGGTAGTGGCAATGTTTCTTCCCTAAAGAAAAAGAAGACATAAGTGACTACGCCGATATCTACAAGAAGATGTTCGCTTGGCCTCCTCGAGTTTAGTTGTTTCAACTCATGATGGGGAGTTCATTTCTCGGCCGCACATTCTCAAGAGGTGTTAAATCACATATGCACTGGGCGTCAACGAGCAAATGAATTGGTACGTTGTCTTCCCTTCTTTCTTCTTTTCCTCCTTCTTTTATATTGTGTAATATTTGTGATAGTTTTTTTTTCTTTATAGGTAACTCAAACATTAGGACTGATGGCTCATTTGGGTGTCTCTTGGGACGAAAAATCGAATTTGAAAGGTAAAATATCAGAAAGCAAGTATGAGAGAAAGATGAGTGTTAAGGCCAAAGAAGTAACTTTGGAGGATCACCTAACCGTGAAGCTAGCAACATGTCGACTTCTCTTCTCTTGTCGATGTGGAGCGCACTCATGATGAGCTAATTAAGGTGAGGATAGAGACTCGCTAGAAAGAGAAAAGACTCAAGGCACTTGCAGCGGAGAAGAGATCTCTCGAACTGGAGAAGAAAGCATTACAAGATCGTTTTTCCGAGAAGGAGCATATAATATGCGAAGCAAATGAAATCTCCTTGAAGGCGGGAAGACTTTAAGAACTCCTTGGCTTATCGCAGACAATCAAGACCATGTACAGGAAGCTCGTAATCATATTCTTGATGTTGAAGTGAAGAATTTGGAGCACAAATATTTAGAGGAGGGCTTCATCCGAGGGTTCCTAAAGGAATAAGTGCATCGCAAGACCGAGCTAGTATTGAGGATCTATCTCTCACCAAGTACTCAAGACTCTTCAGATGAGATGAAGGAGTTGAGAGTGAGTCCAAGGGAGCATCTCCTTGGTGGTGAGGAGGATATCACAATATATGGTGATATCACTTGAGGATGCATTTTTTATCTATGTATTATTAGTATGTAATCTTGATTCTTTCTTATATCATCATGTTAATGATGTCAATGATTTTTTAGATGACACGCTTTTTTTTTTTACCGTGGGTAATTGGTCGATATATTCGAATACGCTAACGCATGATGAGGTTGAATTGAATAGACCGAGATTTTGACAAGGTTGTTTGTCAAAGTTACTACGACGTTAACTTATGGAAGAAGTCGCTAATATCCACCAATGACCTTTTGTCCTATCCTGTAGTGTGTTGATGACGTTAACTGTATGGAAGAGGTCGGGATGTCCACCAAGACCTTTTGACCTATCCTGGATCGCCCAAAAGTGTTACTTGACTTCTTACCCGTATGGAAGAGGTCCATCAAGTCTCCTTGGGATTGATTATGCCGACGATACGCGTGAGTATATTTCTCAAGTGGGAGGATTAAATGAAAAGAAACAAGCTTGTAAGAAAAAGCTATAAATTCATTACTGATAAGTTCTGATACAATCATAGATTTTAACACGATATGAGTTTCAAAAAAGAAATGATGACAACAATAAGTCTTTATCCCACTAAGTGAGGTCGGCTACATGAAGAGGAAATGACAAATGAGACAAAAAAAAAGTTACAAAAATTATGCAGTAAGAATTATTGATAATATTTTCGGAGATTCTCAGTGTTCCAAGTTCAAGGTAAAGTTTTTCCCTCTGGATTCTTGAGCTTGAATGTTCCTGGCTTTACCATAGCTATAACCACATATGGGCCATCCCAAAGAGGTGAGAGTTTATGTTGAGGGCTTTGCCTCGAGACTTAGGACCAAGTCACCGACATATATGGGATGAGATTTTACTCTTCTGTTGAAGTGACGAGCTACCTTTGGATGATAACCAAGTAGGCCATGTCACGAAGTTTGGGGAGTAGGTCCGTAATGTCGAGTTTTTCTTCATTATCCATGATCGAATAATTGAACTTGGACTTGGAACCCGATATCTACTAAGATAATAGCTGCGAAACACAAGTTATATGGTGTCTCACTATGGGGTGCGATGTAGGCAGCTAAAGAACATTAGAAAGCTCATCAACCCATTGCCCCCCTTCTCAAGACATGAGTCCTTTGAGTATAGTCTTGTTGGTAGCCCCATTAGTTTGAGGATGTATACCAGATGCAATAAATGTGTGAAGATCTTTGCAAAAGGACGTAAAGACTTTTCCAAGAATTGGGTTGTCGATGATCTTTGCGAAGACCAATCGACACTATATTTTTCCAAACAAATTTAGCATTTGCCTCGTGATTTTAGCGAGTGGCTTCCACCCATTTAGTGAAGTATTGACGCTAAAATGATAAACTTTCATCCTGATGCTATGGAAAATGCCCATGATATCAATCCCCATCGAGCAAAGGCCACGGGCTTTGAATGGATGAGAGCTCAGCGCATGTGAGGGAGGTTAACCCAAACTGCACATTTTTTTTTGTGAACCCAAGGGCATCTTGTTTCATCGTGAGCCAATAGAACCCTTGCCTTATAATTTTAAAGCTAGCCCTTCCTCTAGGTGTTCTCCACATATCACAGGTGAACCACCTCTCTTAATGCGTGTCGACCTCACGAAGGTGAGAGGCATTTGAGTGCGGTCAGGAGAAAGCTTCGTTTGTATAGTTCACCTCGATAATAGTAAATTTTGAAGCTTGTCTTGAGGCAGTTGCAGTTGGGTCTTGAGGAAGGGTTCCTTCTTGTAGAAAAGAGATATCCATCCGAATGTTCCTTTATCTCATTAATTGCTTGAATTACCCATGACCCTTGGATCTTGGGAAAATATATTTCTTCAACATGCTTCTCTTAAATAGATCCCAGTAGCGGATGTAGCAAGCTTGAAGCGTCATTTCAGTATTCTTCTCTCGTAGTATGTGAATGATTTGATGTGTGAAATGGGCAAGAACTTTACCAAGTGGAGGTATTATGCGGTGAGGATTATGAGTATTAAAGTTTCCCTCAACTTGGGAGGCGTGAAGGGGTTAGTGTGGATCATTAAGTCTTGAGCTTGAGTCCAATGAGTCTCAACTGATGAGCGAAACCAACCATATTAGTGGCGAGAAAATTTTAGTGAAGTCCATACTTTAAGGTATTCTCGGGGAAATAAGTAAGATTCTCGCACCGGCTTACTTTAGAGCTCATCCCAATAGAAGTCC
Source organism: Cymbidium sinense (assembly GCA_021442155.1). Taxonomy (NCBI): domain Eukaryota; kingdom Viridiplantae; phylum Streptophyta; class Magnoliopsida; order Asparagales; family Orchidaceae; genus Cymbidium; species Cymbidium sinense. The sequence continues at coordinate 142,312,042 of CM038216.1, forward strand.
AGGACTTTATAGCGGTGATGATTATATCAAACTCTCCCAATTCTGATCATTTGATTAACCTCCCGGATGCTTACGGTTTACGTATGATGGACTTAATGGTAAATGAGTGTAAAATGTAGATGTGAGCTTGGAAGTATGGGCCTAATTTTTGTCTTTGAAAACTAAAGCGAGCCACCTTACGCAAGTGGATATGACTTTCTATGGAAAATTTTGTTGACATAGTAAATTGGTGTTGTCCATTTTCTTCTCACTAAAGCGAGCTTATCGTGGGAAGAGACTGCGAGATATAAGTATAACATCTCTCCTTGAATAGGCTTGGATAGTATGGGTGGAGATGTTAAATACTCCCTTAGTTGCTCAAAAGCAGACTGACATTTATCAGTTCACTGAAAATTATTATTTTTAGCTCCCTTTAATATTTTAAAGAATGATTTATCCCCAGAACGGGCTAAGAAGCGGGATAACGCATCAATTCGTCCATTCAAATGTTGAACTTCCTTGATATTCTTCGGAGGAGTCATATCTTTGAGAGCTTTGATTTTCTCGGGGTTGGCCTCACATCGGTGGGTTACCATAAATCAAAAATTTTCCGTAACCCCAAAAGCACACTTGGTTGGGTTAAGCGCATGTTATAACGTCGAAGAAGGTTAAATCATATTTATAAGTCGAAATATCGTGATTCTTCAAGCTTTTCTTAACATGTCATCCACATATACCTCCATTGTGCGGCTAATAGGTCTTTAAAATCTTATTCATAAGGCGTTGATAGATAGCACCGGTATTTTTAACAAGCATAACTTGGTAGCGGTATAAACCTTTATATGTTTGAAATCTGTAACTTCTTCATCCATTGGGTCCATTTTTATTTGATTGTAACGAGTAAGCATCAAAAAATTGAGCATTTGATGTCGGGCGTAGCATCAACCAATTGATCAATTCGAGGAAGAGGAAAACTATCTTTCGGCTTGTTGAGTCGTAATCAATACACATTCTCCATGTTCTTTTATATTCTTAACCATCATATTTCTAGCCATGTAATGTACCTCATTATGAATCCCACAGAAGCTTGTTAACTTCTTGCTCAATAGCACAGCGTCGGTGCAAAACAGCTTCTTACGGATGATATTTGAATGTTGGATCAATCTTGAGGTGCATGATCACATTAGTGACCCGGCATGTCGTCGGACTCAGCGAAGATGTCTTGATTTCTGCAAGAGTCATATATTTTCTCTTTGTTAGATCGAGCAGATCCAACTTATGCTTGTTAATGGTTGGTCATCGATGCACATAGAGCAAGTCTTGACGGGGAAGCTTTACGGGGTACTCATCTCAAAATTAAAATTTTTGATGAAGGTCCTGAAGAGCGTGGTTGAGCTTGTCGAGTAGCATGATTATTTGTCTTGATTTTCACAGACCCAAACTCCAACGGGGGTTGAAAATTTCATCTTGAGATGAGATACTGAAGTGACTGCACCGAAAATTGATTGGAGGGGCATTCCAAAGATAGTGTTATATGTTGAATCTGACTTGACCACCATGAATTTAATTAAATGAGTCACTTGTCGAGAAAATTCACCAAGGACAACATGAAGGGTGATTGTCCCCTCTACTCGCACAGGGCGATTATCAAACCCGTATAATGTTCTTGCTACGGGTTGGAGCTTTACTAACCTCATAGAAATATGGAGTAAAACAAGACATGACAAAACTCATTGTCAATCAAAATTCTCTTAACATTATAACATGGGTCCGATCCTACACTGACAAATGGATCTTGATGAGGAACATGGACTCCTTAAGTCAGTAATTAAAAGTGATGGAAATGATCAATGAGACTTCTTTAACTCGGCTCTTTAGAGGTGGTAATGACTTGATTAGATAGTATTTGGTCCTCCGTGATTGTTTCAATTTCCCAATTGTTTAATGATTATTTTTGTTGTTTTTTGTGATGTCTGGTTGGTTGGAGGTATGTTTGTTTGATTGATTGATTCTTCAAATCGGCGTAGATATCCTTGTTGAATGAGCCTCTCGATTTCTTCTTTGAGTTGTTTGCATGCCTAGTAGTATGTCCGACCGATGGAAGTGATATTGCTCGATTTCTTGAATTTGGTTTGATGGATGCAACCACTTGATGTTTTCTTCATCTCGAATAGCCATCGGTTGACGAGATGTGTTCAATGGCGTGTATTCCTTTTACGGTCATTTTCGCGTCGTTGATATGGGGGTCGTGGAGGAGATCGCTTGCTTGTTGCTTCTTTTGATGGGATCGGTCGCATTCCACGAGGCTCTTACATTTTCACAGATTGTTCAAATTATTTGCGATGGGCATTAATAACCTCATCGGCGATTTGTGCTTCCACGATGAACTAAGTGATATGAAGCGGGGCGTGTCTGCAGTAGTGGCGGTAAAAGGCCGGAGTCCTCAAGGAAAACTCCTAATAGTTGAGGTACACTCGAGGTATTTGACGAGCTTCTAAGGAGAACCTCTGGAAGTATTCCTTAAGTGATTCACCCTCATTATGACGAATGCTGGAGAGATGGAAGGAATCTTTAATGATCATCCGCCGATGAGCTGTTCCACAAAGATCTTGGCGAGTTAGGTCAAAGGTGCGGATGGATCCCTTGGAAGGAGTAGAACAAGTGCTTGCCTCTTGAGGGTAACGGGAAAGACGACAAAGCGGTGTCGAGGAGCTTTGGATATATGATAGATAGTGGATGATGTGTTCATGTGATTGTCGCCCCATCATAGGAATCAATGCTTTCGGAAGCTTGAAACCCAGAATAAGATGTTGAAGAATAGCTTTAAAGGTGAGATTCCTCATAGCGCGGTGAGGAAGATGATTTCTGTCTTGAAGGTGAAATTAGTCTTGCATTAAGCGTCATAATTACACGCACATAACATGAGTGGGTAAATATGGCGAGAATGTATCAAGCTACCTATTGGTGGATTAGCGTCGGTTGGTACGTGATGGATGAGTAGAGCGTGTCGAGGAGAACATCATCTCTACGAAGGAACTTGATGTCAAGGAGATTAGCATTTTGACCTCACATTGATAGATCTTGGGGAGATGTGTTTGTCAGCGGTAGTATTGTGTTTCTATAAAGTCGGATCATCTCATTTTGAGACTCTTTCATTCGGGACACGATCTTAAAGAGATTCATATCCTTCAAGCAGTCCTATCGGGAGGAGTGAGTAGAAGCTTGGCGTCCTTGGTTTGATTAGTTTTAAGAGTGGCGGAGTTGGAGTGGGAGGCTCGTTATTCTGTGTTGTTATTATTGGCATGTAAGAGTGTTGAGTATGATTGAATGATTCTCTTCCCATGAAGCTTGCGTCTTGAAAACCGGTTGGTAGAGTAAAGTTCTACCCTTGTATAAATCCAGCCTGATATTTAAAGAGTGAAACAGAAAACTCGGAAAAATCTCAGAGGAAAAAAACTACAGCTGGCAAAATAAAATCTTATGTATGTTTGAGTACAAAATTTTCACGATAACGGGATTACAATTGTATATGAGAGAACACAACTATGTAGTCACGTTTGGGTGGTAGATTCTAATGGTAGCGAGATGATGGTGAATAGCGAGGACGGTGGTTGATGAAGGTCGTCATGATGGAAACGGAGATTAATGACGGATCGGCGGCTGGTGGTTGACGCCGTCAGTGGTGGCGTTGCTTGGAGGATCTTCAAGCTTTAGAGCTCTCTCTCTCTCTTGTCTCCTCATATGAGGAATGAGAATTTATAGATTGGAGGTAGCGTCTCATAATATACAAAAAAATCGAACACTCCATTGGACGGCTCAAATGATTCCTTTGATCATTTGATGTATTTTAAGTATTTGAATGCTCAAATAAAGTCAATTGTGAGATCTTGAGCTTGTTAGATCCGCTCGTCGAGGCCTTCGATTTGTATAAACATCCATGTTTGAGTATTTAGAGATTTATATATAAAGTTTCGATGATATTTTAAGCGATCTGATTTAACGGATTAGTTTCTTTTATCAAGATTCGTCTTTAGAATTTTGTGTCATACATAACAATATAACTCTTTATAAGTTTGAAAAGGAAATGACTTTTTTATTAGTAGGATTTATCATTATCTTTTTTGTAACTAAAGAAAGCATCAATAAAACTAAGCATTCAATGCCTTAAAAAGACAACAACTAATTGATTTATGAGAAAAAGAGAATCAACATAAAATCTCCAAAAAGTCGTGCGCCGAGATTACTTGAGTTATAGGTGTAAATGAATCGAGCTAAGCTTGGATAACCAACTCCTGAATTAAGCTTGAACTTGATTGATTAATTAAGTTCAAGTTCACTCCGAACTCTTATTTAGTATACAAGAGATCAAATAATTTTGATTTAAGTAATTGTTATAATAAATTGAAAAAAATGATAAATTAGAATAAAAATAATAATAATAAAATTTTTAAATTAAAATATAATTTTAAACTATTTTTAATAATTTTATATTAAAATATTTAATTTTAATATATCTAATATTATTTTTTTAATGAGCTAAGATTTAAATAATTGTTATAATAAATTGATAAAAAAATGATAAATTAGAATAAAAATTTTTAAAAATAAAATATAATTTTTAAATATTTCTAATAATTTTATATTAAATTATTTAATTTTAATATATCTAATATTATTTTTACAATGAGCTAACTTATGAAATAATAAAATAATAAATATAGTCAGAATTGGTTCAAATTTAACTTATTCATCCAGCTCTGAGATAAATTACAGCTGACTTATTCACTTACAGCCCTAACTAGAGCCATCATTTATCAAACTAGATTCGTGTATAAAAGTTCACTTAATCTTACCTCAGGTGAACTTATCGGCAGCTCCGTCTCGTCTTTCTCGTCGGAACCCTTTTTTATGCGAGCGCGACGTTGCTTTCAGAGTGCGGCCGCTTCCGGTAAAAACTCCGAGGCTAACGAGGGGAGAGAGAAACCATTGCAGCTTTCGGCTCTCTTTTTCTCCGCCGCACAAAACTGCGTTTGCTTCCAAAGCCACTTTGAGCTGAGGCAGTATACGATTTCCGGAAGTCTAGGGTTCGCTTGCCCTGTCACCGGGGAATTTGGTTCCAATTTGGACCAGATTGCATAATTTTTTTGGGAATTGGGGATTTCGATTTCGCGGATCTGATTCTGTTCGGAATAGCGGCGATCTATGGAGCCGGCGAGGTGCTCCGGCGCGGGGTCAGGGAACTCCGGAGCATACGCAACAGAGATGACGGAAACCCTCCGTTTCGAAGAGGAGATCCAGAGCCTGATGCGCGACAACGTCATCCACCAAGGATTTGAGTGCTCGTCGCCAGAAAACGCCGGCGGCAGCTCCTTCACCGCCCTCCTCGGCCTTCATCCCAGCCAAGCACTAGAGCTCCTCCACGAGGTGGATCCTAGTTCTTCCGGTGGCTTCCGGCTCGGGATCCCAAGACTGCCCGCCTTCCGCTCAATTGCTCGCCAACCTTTCCCTCAAACGCTGCCCTAATCGAGCGCGCCACAAGATTCTCTGTCTTTGCGGCCTCCGAGGACTCGCCGGAGGGCAGTTCCGCCTTCCCCTCCAACTCCGACGGCGATCACTCGCCGAACCCTAAATCGGACCAACCTGACTCCGATTTGAAGCCGCAGCGCCAAGTTAAAAGGAAAGAAACCGAGAAATCCTCAAAGGTGATTTTCATATGGATTTCTTTCTTCGTAATCAAATTCCGTTTCCGATCACGAGCGTCCTTCTTTCCTACAGGCCAAAGCTCCGTCAAAGAAAGGAAAACCCGCCGCCGGCGACGACGGGGAAGGTTCTCGGGCAAATCCCGACGGCGAGAAGCTTCCGTATGTTCACGTCAGAGCTCGACGAGGCCAAGCCACTGATAGCCACAGCTTAGCCGAGCGAGTTAGCCTCTAATGACAACGAAAAACCCTTTTTAATTGCCTATTAATCCCCAAATTAAAATTGTCTTATTTTCTAATTTTGCCCTTTGTTTAGGCAAGGAGAGAAAAAATAAATGCCCGGATGAAGCTGCTCCAAGAACTGGTCCCTGGCTGTAGCAAGGTTTGTTTTGTAATCAGATTCTTTTTTGTCAATATTGTTAATATTTGGGCCTATTTGTATAAATGCACTACATCTTTGGTGTGGCCTAACTGGGTTATAATTGTAAACCGTAATTTATCCCAAAAAAGGATAAATGAGAAAATGAACTCCGGCTGGGGGGATATCCGAGAAGGAAAAAAGTGGGCCTTGGCTCTTTCTGTAATATACTGAAAAGTCTTTCTCCCGTGCAGATCTCTGGTACCGCTCTGGTGCTCGATGAAATTATCAACCACGTACAGCTACTGCAGAGGCAGGTTGAGGTACGATATCTGATATCTATCTCTCCGTTCTTTTTTTTTTAATGAATTTTTTTTATTTGCAGGCATTTGCAAATTTGCAGAGAGTAAATTTTAGAATATTTACAGTGATGACCTTAGTGATAAGTACGCTGGGGTTGGCTTTATCATTTAATGATTTTTTTCCCCGGAACTGGCTTTTCTGCAGATCTTGTCGATGCGACTTGCTGCGGTTAACCCAAGGATCGATTTTACGGGGCTCGACAATCTTTTATCTGCAGAGGTAAAAAGATTCAAAGCTCAATTACTTTTTGCACCGATATCGGTCGTTTATTTACATAGAAGCCCTTTCTTTCTTGCGTGGAAAAGTCATTTGTATAGTTTGTGGAGGAATTTGCAAATATAGAAATTGAGGCGTGACACTTACCCAGCTACTTACAGCCTAAGCGACCTCTCTTTAATCCAATTTCTTACACAGCACTTCATCATTTATTTATTGTTCAGTATCATTCACTGTATTAGTTCTAACTCTTTCCTCGCTCAGAATAAGATAAAGATTAATTCATCTTTGAACTAAATTAAAAACCACAGCAAGGTTTTGTCTTATTAGCACTTTACCTTCTTTGCTTAACAGTAAGGCACAGCCATAACTTAAAAGGTGAAGCACAGATTTGACCTTTAGTCAAAATTCTTGTAAGTTTTTAAATTTTAGTTTTGAGTTTTTTTTATAATTGTTATTTCAGCCGGAATTAAGGGACCGTTAGAATAAAAACATCTTTCAGCTCAAAAATTATTATTTTTTATTTTGTACAGCAGGTTTAAACACAAAACTTTGAAGTCTCACATCAATTACCTCATTTATTTATTTTTTTGACATAAAAAAATATTTTTTAAAGGATAAAAAAGTTTTTTTAAGATATTTCAAGTAAGAAAAAAAAAGTACATTGGCTGCATCGGTAATATGCAAGGAAATGATGCGAGGAAGACCTTAAGAACGGACAGCTTTACTCACATCCCAAGGAATGGCTGAAAACGTACAAACACTCTAAAAAAATAGAGAAAAGATTAAAAAAAATAATCTTCAAGCAATCCCATTTCCAACGCAGATGATTAATAAATCATTATTTGTTTTCTTTCTCCACGCAGTGTGGGCGGGTCGCCGCATCGGGCCATGGTCCGGGTTGGGTTGACGGAAGTTGCAACGGCGTCATGCGGCGGAGTCATCAGTACGATGATCAACAGCAGCAGATTTGGCACGTTGAACTGCAGCAGCAGGAGGCGGCGGGTTGGGAAAGGGACGAGACGCAGCAACTCCACCACCCCCACCAGCACCACCACCACCACCACGTCTTTATCAGCGGTAGCCCCCCGGGGACCTCACTTTTCGGCTACGATTCAGCCACTTCTGGTAAATATCCTCCAACCCGCACTCCAATTTTATTTATTTAACTTCTTTACTCTTTTAATATTTCTCTCTAGTCTTTCATGTTTTCATTGGTAAATTATAGATATGGGTTCCATACATGCTATAATATATATATATATATATATATATATATATATATATATTTAGTCAGTTTAATAATAAATTCTCATACACAATACTTATGCAAGTTTTGAAAGATCTCTTAATTAAAAGTCTAAGTTCTGAATCATTAGATTAAGATTGATTGCATTATATTTATATATTAATACTTAAATTTTGAAGAGATGTATGATTTAAAAAATAGAATGTTATATTAACTAATAGGAAGATTTACATACATATTACCCAATTCTTATGCATTTACATATCTAACATCCAAAGTTAGATATTTAATTATTCAACACTTTCCTATGCTTAAAAAGTTGCATTTCATTTTTAAAAGGTGAGTGATTATAGTATTTTTTTTATGTGATATTGAAAATAAAAGTATATATATATATATATATATATATATATATATATATATATATATATATATATATATGTAAAATTAAAATTTGAGTGTTAGATATGTAAATACATAACAATTGTGTAGCATGTGATATGTATGTAAATCCCCCCTAACTAATATAAAAAATTCAGATTTTAGATATATACAAGAACAAGAAGCTCTTATCAACTACATGAGATCGGCTACATGAATCTTTCTTTGACATTATGATAAGTGTTAAATTCTTATATAATTTTAAAAAAATATGATCATTTTTTATACTTTCTAATCAAGTTTTTCTTAGATATATGAATATATAATTTGTTTAGGATAATTGAGTGAATTTAATCTCAAGAACACACATAATGTATATATATATATATATAATAATAATAATAATAATAGGTTGCCATACTCACTTTCAGTTTTAATATGTAGTTAAGTTTTCAGTTTTATTAGTGTCATCGGTTTCAAAATTGAGTTTTGGATCGGGCTTTAGTTACGTTTTTTTTTTATAAAATATATTTGAGATATTGGAACAAATAGAATATATAATTGGGGTTTTAGTTATAATACTTATGAAAATTGAAGAGAATTTAGTGTAGAATTCAATCAGAATTTTTGATGAAATTCAAGAGGGTCAGTTTGTAGTTGTTGGAAAAAACAATGGTGGAGCTGTTTGAAAATAACAATTTTTTTTATATTTTAAAAAAGGTTTTTTTTTTTCTCAGGCAGATTGAAGGTCTCCCCTAGCATTTCATTTCAAACATCAAAAATAGTTACAAAGTGAAGAATTGCCATAAAAAATTGCACAAAACCGATTACAAATTTCAAGTATAGAGCAAAATCAAAGAAAAAGGCAGTTCTCAAAAAATTTGAGAAAACACAAGCAAAATATGTGATGAAAATGATTTGAGAAAACACAAGCAAAATATGTGATGAAAATGACAAAAAATTTAGGTTTTTGACAGCTAGTGTATTCTATCAATTCAAGTTAAAAAACTGATTTTTTTTATCACAATTTCTTCAAAACTCGCTTTACAAAACAGCACAGTGGTAAAGAACAACACGCTAGTAACATAAGTGGAGGAGAGAGATTAGAGGTAAAGAACAAGAGAGAGAGAGAGAGAGAGAGGATGTGTCTACCTTAATTTCTTATAAATCTCAACCAAAATTTAATAATCAGTCAAACTAAAATGTTTATTTTTAATATTCAATTCATTCGATGGTGCTCCGTTCATTCTAACTCATCTCATGATTGGCCAACCTGAACTTCTATCCTCTCGTCTTCTTTGGCGCTCTCCTTTCATTCCGCTTCCTCCCTGTAGTTGAGTTCAAAATAGTAATAAGTTTCTCCTTTCTCTCTCCACCCTCTCTTCCATTGATCTCGTCACACTGTTTTAATACTTACATCTGTTGGGTAGCACAGTATTATGATTACGGCACAGTCGTAGCATTTGCTGGAGCGCATATTATTAAATAGGAAAGAAATACTTCGTGCCAATTTAGAAATAAAAAAAAAAAAAAGCCCATTGAATGAGTGAATGACACATAACATGTGCACATCTCAGGTCACCCATACAATAGCCATATCAGGCATCCGTAGCATCTTAATTAAATATGAAGGCTCAGAGCCATCCTCGTGGGGTCTTTGGGCCTGCTCCTATCTGAGCCAACTTTTTATGGGACCGTTGATTTCTGCCAGGATGGGCTTGTGGGCCCGATTTTGTGGGCTGTGGTCCCCCGCCCCCCTACTATTGTTTCATGCTAGCTGGCCTGCTCGGTCCACCAATCGCCATTACTGCTACTACTGGTGGCTTGAAAGCAAAGCCCTTCTGTATTAGTATGTAGCCTTCCCCCTTCTAGATCTTTTGCATTATTAGTTCTTTTTCTACTTTCTATCTTTACTGGGTTTGATCTTGAATTTGCTCCTCAAAGTTTCTCACTACAAAACCTTCGGGAACTTTACATCCTTTCATGAGGAGAAATTTTTTAATTTTTTTTTAAAATATTTAACTTTTGGTGTTAGATATATAAATGGTTAAGAATTGTTTGGTATGCTTATAAAAATCTTTTATTTATTTATTTATTTATACTAATCTTTTATTCATAAAGTTGATTTTATAACCTTTATGAAGCCTTTTTAGGTGCCAATATCTATATTCATTATAGCATTTGTTTGTCTAATAATTTAGCAAAACATCAATATAAATATATATTTTTTCTTGTGCTTTTAGGCTTATATATTGTCATAAATTATTTTATCAAATGAATCTGCCTTGTTGTAATATATCAGTTGACTCTTTTTTCATTCTTTCTTTTTTTTAGCTTTCTTTTATTTATTTATTTATTTATTTATTTTATTATTTATTTAAATATTTATTATATATATAAATATAATTTTCTGTAGAATGCTAATGTATGTAAATATATTGAAGAGAGATGTTGGAGGAGCAAAGAAAGACAGAGATGTCATTTAGATTCTCTTTCTTTTTATTGCGGTCTCTATATATATATATAAATTATTATTATGCTTATATTCCAGTCTAAAATTGTATATATATATATATATATATATATATATATATATATATATATATATATATATATATATATATATATATATATATATATATATATATATATATATATATATATATCACTGCTCTTTTTATTGCGGTCTCTATTGAAACCCTATATTATATACTAATTAATTATGCCTATTATGCCCTTAGCTTACGTGCTTCCAGTCTTAAAATTGCTCATATATATATATATATATATATATATATATATATATATATATATATATATATATATATATATATATATAGGGATTTAAAATCTTTTTCGAATAATCTTATTATGCATTTACATGTTTAACACTTAAATTTTGATATTTATGATCATAACATTTTTTTTTTGGGAAATTTACATATATACCACTCAATTCTTCTGCATTTACATATTTCAATATTAAAATTAATATTTATAAACCAAGATTTTTCTACGCTCAAAAAAAGCATTTCACTTGAAAAAAGTAACAAGGTGGTATTTTGATGTAATAATAAAATTTATCTTATTTAAAAAATTAAAGTTTGGATTTAAAATGAAATTCATGTTAATATTGGTAAATCCTTTTTTTTTTTACTTAAAGAGATGCAATTTTATTTTTAAAAATTAATAAAGATATTATTGTTGATATAATAGTAAAAATATAAAAGAATTATATGTTATGTATTTAAATGGCTCATACTTAAGATACAAGGCATATGCAAAATCTGAACTTTGATGCCCTCTCTATTGTCTGGCTTCTGTGGTGATTTGTGTCCACATAATTCTTATGTATCTTTTTTCGAAAATTTAAAGCTTCATATTTTTATATAACATTCAAATTTTTAATATCATATAATTATCTAATTGATATTGATTTTTTTTTAATTATATGGCATGCTTTTTTATTTCTATTCTTAATGTTATTATGATTATAACATCAGTTTAATACGAAAGTTTAAATTTTCACTATAAAAAAAATTTATATAAATTATGTGTTGAATGTGAGTTTTTTTAAATAAGTAGGCTATTTGCATACATATACCACATAATTTTAATATTATATTAAAATAGTATTGTTATTAAAATTTTAAAATCAAATATATATTTTTTTATATGTAGTAAAAGTATTATATTTTAGAAGTTGGATATATTAATGCATAAGAATTGTGTGCTATAATTTTGTAAAAAGAAATAGCTATATTTTCAACGTTTCATTATTCGGTTTATTTATTGTAATAATAGGGACTTCAGCTTATTATGTGCGTGCAAATAATGTTTTATACGCGCGTTTTATTTTTCAGATATTTTAACTAATTTAATGATAAATTAATATATAATTTATATACAAATTTTAAACTAAAGATCTTTTAATTAAAATTCTAATTTTTAATTTTTAACCTTTGCATTGCCTGAACTATGTTTTATTATGTGATTTTCCCAAGGCACAACAAATGAAGACTTTTTCTAAAATTTATTACCCTAAACCTTATGCTCAATAAAAGTTTAAATTGATTTTCACTTAACTTTGATAGAAAATTGTTGATAAAAATATAATTAATTTTAATTTTATTAAAATATAGCACTAAAAAAAAAAAGAAAATTATGAATTTAATTTTTAAAAATTAAATTCACATCAAAATTTAATTAATTGAGAATAATTTCAAGGCTTGTATAGTAAAGAAAGCATTTTTGGAGTGAGACATGGAAAGCCATGAATGATCATAATCATTCCAAAGGTCTTTTTAAACATTGCATAAAGCAATTGTTGGAAAAGATGCGCCACCAAACTCACATGAAAGATAATAGTGCTATGAAAGGATGAAAATAATCATTGCTAATAGTAATGATAAATGCCAATCATTTCGAGTGATTGTAAAGGACAAAATTGAAGTTAGTGCATGACGTTGAGTAGGATTGAGTCTAGCCTTCAAATTGACTTTTTTTAACTTAAAATTAAATTTAGAGGTAAATTGTAGTGAGATTTGATCAAGATGTATTTATAAGACTAAAAATTAATATTATTAGGTTGAGATTATTTTGTTTTTTACTTTGAATCATAGGTAATAAATTTTGTAACTTAAATAGACATCTTTTCGAGCAATCTAGAAATTTGACTCAACACGAGAGTTTGAGTGAACGATTTTGAGCCAATCGTAAGATGGGGGTTAAATCGACTCATGGTCAAATAATTAGCAATCATGGGGTGATTCCTTAAAATAAATTTATGATTAGTTTTAAACTTTTTTATTAGTATTACTTCATGCTTATATTAAAAATATATTTAATATAAAATAATACAAATAAATAATATTTTATTGTGTGCACGATCATGATTATCAACAAAAGGGAAGAAAAATCAGAAGCTAGCAAAGCCTGAAACAGTAAATCACTACAAGCAATAGGTGCCCCTAGACTATTAACATTAAGGCCATAGCATTTATTATTTACTTATTTATTTGAATTTGTTTGGGGAGTGCATCAGTACTCTAGAAAACATTAAGCATTTATCAAACTTATTTATCAATGAATGGCAACAAGAAGGATTTAAAAGAAAATAAAAAACAAGTTAGAAAGAAAGCTTTCATAGCATCAAAAGAACATGCACTTCAACAAAGCAAAGCTTAGATTATGCCATTAAACATATTAATACAGACAGCAAACCCGATCTGCTATAAAATGACTGATCGTCAAGTCTATGTTCGTTTGAAAGAGAAAGATTTCAGGTAAGTTCAAAAAAGGTGTTAAAATGTCATTTTCTCCAATTGCATGCATTAAATCATCATTACTTTAGAAGGTATTTATCTTAATCCCCGCATTCAACTGAAGCATATTCAGATGTTCTGCACAAAATCTCATTTTCATGCACTACTTTGTGATTAATCTTCAGTTAAAAACAAATGAAATTACAAAGCCTGCTCAAGATAAAAATCAAGAACTGCATGATCCAAGTCGTACCTTTGAAATTTCACAAATCTGAATCAAATCCAATGTTCCAGAAACCTTCTGGTGTCAATGGTGGAGCATACCTGTAGCGATGCCGAGAAACACCATCATGATGTTCACAACGCACGGTATTCGCAGCCTTATCACCATCAGGAAGAACTGCATCATAGAACTTCTTGCATTGCTGGCACTCAATTCCTTTGAGATTCTCCCTCTCAACTTTCCTCCTGACAGGCTCCACATACTTAAAACCCTTGCTTGACGGCCCAACAATTGATATTGGGCATTTCTTGGATACAATTTCAGAATTTATGTCCAGAGTTTCCTCATCTGAACAATGGTCATCCATGTCTTGATCAGCCAAAATGGAAGCAGAAACAGGAACTTCTCGCAGATCCATCTTCAAATTTCGTACATTTTCCATGGGAGTATCGAGAAAATCATCATGCGGATCTCCATCACCATCTCTGAGTTCTTGACGTGTCCTAGTGCCTCTCCAACGTGACGTAGTTGGCTTCAGGCTGCCCGATGGCCCTTTATTTAGATTGAAAGGAGGTTTTGATGGGATAAGACCATGTTTAATCGATACGGTGGTGCAGGAAGCAACATCTGAACCCTTTTTTGGTTCAATGACATGATCAACCGCACATTCTTTTTGATGGGATACATCAATCTTTGATCTAGTTAGTTTGGAAGAATGAAGGGCAGTCTCTTGAACATTGTTCTTCATATCTGCAGTCAGGAACGTATGAAAAGATTACTACAAATCATAAATTTTCCAATGAAGTGATTTACTTTTCTTAAAAACCACTTTCAATATCACTGAAAAAATAAGGTATCACAAAAAGAAAAATAAAGAATGATTTTGTGTGATAACAGCTTGAAAATTAGAGGAAAAAAATGTGCAGATGCATGTTCGATTGTCAAATATTTATAGAGTAGAAATACTATTATCATGAGAAATCAAGAAAAACAGACATGAGAATAAGAAATCTTGCCTTCATTGCATCTCTTATTTAGGCAACCAGTTGATGTACCATTTCCATCTTCAGACATCATGTCTGCATGACGAATATTTGCCATCCCATTGCCAAACTTGCTTATGAGAAAATTATATTGAGACTTCAAATTTTTGTAATTTGTTTTAAGCTTATTGCACTCCTCAAACAAACTTTTCTTTTTGCTCAGATCCACTTCCATTTTTTGATCTTTCAACTTAATCTGTTGTAGTAGATCTTCTTCAAGTTCCTTTGCTTTAACAGCTTCATTGACTTTCTGCATAAGCTGTTCTAAGAGCTCTTTCTTCTCAAGTTGACATCGGTTCAATAACTGCTCCTTGTTCATCAATTTCTCCCTGCTTTCTTCTAAAGATGCATTCAATTGCTTGATTTGCTCTTGAGACTGTTTCCTTTCAGATTGGAGTTCCTCTATCTGTTGTAAGAGTGAATCTTCTTTATCCGCCCACTCCAGATCTTCGGTTTTCTTGAAACCTAGAATCTTTTTCTGTATAAATTGTGAAAATGTTTGAAGATCTGGAAAGTGCTGACGGCAAACAAACTCAATCTGTGAAACTCGCACTGTTAGTTCCTCAACTGTGTCCATTAGAAGCATCGTGAACTGACATAAGTACTGAGAATCAACCTCGGCTTCAAACGAGCTTCTGAACGTCCTTGGGCTCTGCTGCTTCTTTTCCACATCCATCATCTCAAAAAGATGACAACTAGCAATAAGGTGGCACTGATTAATTAAGAGATAAAACGTAACTTTACCATTATCCTTGAAGACATTGGTGCATTAAGTGTATGATAAATGCAACAAATATCAAGTTAAGGTGGAACTGTAAATAAAGTGCTGTGAAAAATGCCAATGGAATTCAAATGTGTCTGTTTTATGTATCCTACTTTCTCAAGAACACCAAGGTTCTAAAACATAATTGTTTTTTCATCTTAATTGGTGTTGAACAAGTTCTGAGGATTAGAAAATTGAATAGAACTAGTTTATATTCTGAGGGCTTGGATCATCACAATCTTCATAAAATTGTAGTGGTTTGAAACGGCAAGAAGCAGATAATGTATATCCGTTAAGTTCTCTCAGTTCCAATCAAAACAATATGTTAGATGGAAAATTTTGTGAAAGCCATATTACTATGTTATATCAAGCATTGGTTTCTTCACATGTATTGAACCCAAGGAATGCAAATCTGTCAGACCTCCTACTATAGTGCAGAAATTCAGCCTAAAAAGGACATTTCTGGCGGTGAATTAGACATGGTTGTCTGTCTCCAAACAATGCCTCCCGTATTAGGTACATGAACTGCAACTTGATAGCAATACATGGCTGCAGATCAATTTGAAGGAAACCAGAATTGATTTGCAGGATACAGCAAAACAAATCAAATCTATCAAAAAACATAGGACACCCAAGTCGTCTTACTCCCTGGTTGTGTATAAGAGTAGCATTAGGTTGTGTACCAAAATTTCTCTTTTATTTCTGTTGTTTTCCTTTATCATTCATTTCTTCAGTCTGCAGCAATCAGGTATTAGAGCCCCGTTCTTGTCAATTCTTGTTTTGTGGAATCTATATCATGCACGTTACATTCAGCATTGTTTCTTGGAGTTCACCGTGTAAGAAAGAAATAGAATATATGTTCAGCAATTTAATTAATGATAAATATAACAAATATAATTACAATAATAGATATGTCACCAGCCATGTGCCCTAGAAGAGCTTCAATGGCTATATGACTAGTAAAAAAAATAAGGAAAGCAAATGAATTACAAGATAAAACTCAAACATGGAAAGTAATGAAAGAATAGAGGCTATTTATAGCATTTTTCAGCCTTAACGATAGCTTCTTTAAGTTCACTTTGGTTGCTATCAAGAATAGCGGCTGTCAAAGATGGCAGCTATTATGAATGGACTGTCAAGAATGATGGTTGTCAAGGATAATGGTTGTCAAGAGTGGTGGCTGTCATCAACCATAGACGGTGGTACACAATTCAAATCTTCATTCATATTTTTCCACTACAATTGAGCTTCCAATTGTTGTATTGGCTATACCGTCGATACCGGGGTTTATTAGTAGTCCTCGGTCGTCGACATTGAGGTTGCCACCCTAGACCATGCTTCTCAAAGGTGCTGCCCATGAATCCCCACTCATGCCTTCAATGCCACTGAAGGTCCAATGATCTCATCTGATGTACAAGATTACAAATTTGTTAATATTCTGAATCGAAAAAACATTGTTAGAGGGATGTGGACATTGATCATATGCCAATACACCGTCACTAACAATCATATTTCATTTGTTCAAGCTTTGTTATCCCAAAGGTCTAAAAATTATGGCCTAATTGATATATGCTTGATGGCCCATCATTCCTTTGAGGTTGTGCGACAAAATTTTTCTTGCCCTTCAATATCTGGTTGTCTAAATGAAAGGAGAGGAATTTTGAAAAGGAATAGAAGTGTAATGTCTGAACATCATGTCTTGAGATAAGATATGGTTCTTTCCCAAGACATTGGGAAGTTGAATCCTAGTAAAAGTGAATCTCTCAAGAGGGATTTCTTTATTTATTTATTTTATTTTATTTTATTTTTCCCCTTTGGAAGCAACGCAATAGTTTATTCTCTGAAATGTGTCACCTTCTCCTTCCAAATCTATGAGGAAAGGCAATGTATTTTCAAGCCCATAACTTCTAAAAGAGATTCTTCTCTAGTTTGAAAAAAGTTGAAGGGTGTAATTGGGACTACTATAGCTGTCTGAAAAAAAAGTGAAGTTACTACAAAAAAAGCTGATGTCTAAAAAACTATAATGAGTATAACAATTTTTTTTATTTAAAAAAATTAGATTGAAACTTTCTAACAACCACCACTCTTTATCAAGTCAAGTTGGAAGATATAGTTTTCCCACCGCATATTCTTCAAAATGTGGCCAGAACATAGCTTTCAAACAGTACTGCAGTACATTTTCACACCACACCGCATCACCACCGCTACCCTAAACGCACCCAAAATCATCTAATTTGACAAGCAGTGCAACTGAATTAAGCCAAATTTGACCTAACCCTGATGCATATATAATGTGGCATTGTGTCATTATTGCTCCTATTATTTTGATGATTGATGTCAAGCATAATATAAGATACCTACTATCATATGTTATAACCAAAAACAATATCAAGACAAGTTCAAAAAATGATCACTATTATGTTAATCAACATAAGCTAAAAAAGAAAAAAAAAATTCTTTCAATTTTTGACTCATTCAATAACAAATGATTCTCCACCTCCTTAACTTGTAGCAATTTATTCTTAAAGTTTAAACAGACAGCAACAAACATAATATAGTACAACTTTCTGCACATTCTATTGTAACCAATTTAGATATTTCTCAAATTATTTTGAACTAAATCTTCGTACAACATTGTCCTTTATTATTTGAGAAAAATTAAAACTTTTTAACTATTTTGGTTCGTTCATCAAATACACTTTCATATTATACCCTTATCATTAACATCATCACTTCAAACTAAAGAAAATATCAGAATCAATCAAAAGATTATCAATATCAATCTCCACCCATTTTTTCCACTCCAAATAACATTCCAGTTACTAAACCCTAAACATGAGGAAAATCCTCATCTCAATGTAAATAATTAAGAATCATTAAACATATAGTTATAGCATAAATATTAATATGACGTGCTAGACAAATAAATATTTTAGATCCTAATTATTCAATAATAAATAACAAGTAAATGCAAATAGAAGTGAATAAGTAAATGTAAGCATATTACTTATCATTTTTAAAAATAAAAGCACAACTTCAACCATTTCTTCAAACAAAGGCACATCGACGATCACCTTTAAGAATAAAGGCACACCATTGACTAATTTTTTTATAGAAAAAAGCACAAAGAAATTTTTATAAGAAAGGCACACAATCAATCATTTTTTAAAAACAAAGTACTATTCATCATTATACCTTAATTGATTTTATCCAAAAATTACTATTAACATCAAAATTACAACAAATTTTTATTGAAGAAAAACAATTCTATGAAAAACAAGAAATATAATTCATATTGATATAAAATAGTTGCTAAGTAGTACCAAATAATTTCGAAGTGCAGTTTAAAAACAACAATGAAAGTTAATCAAAATGATAATCAAATAATCATGATGTAACTGTAAGTTTTTTAATTCATTTCATGAATTTTATTCTAATCATGTAAAATTATTTTACATGTAAATATTTTCTATTTCACATTAATATGATATTAAAAATATGACAAAAAAACATGCATATCTAACTTTTTCTTTAAAGTTTTGGACATAATTACAAAAATTTAACATATATAGTTAAATATATTTATCTAAATTGTTGTTATAAAATGCATTCAAATAAGTGCAAAATAATAAAATTAAAGTTAAATCAATGTACATGTTTACATAATGATGTGATGGCGTGACCATTAAGAAATAGAATTTTGGATGACACAAACTTGATGAATGCCATGGATAATTGCTTAAAAAATCAAATTAATTTTTTAATATCTCAAGTATAATTTAAAAGCTATATTTTTCATAAAATACAATACTACAATACATAAAATATTATACTTTTTTAAGACTTGAAAATTTTATCATTTTTTGTTATGATAACCAAAACTATTTATATTTTGAAAATTTGTAGGCATCAATGTGGTCATACACTGTCGACCGTAGCTTCAACTACTGGGAGGGAAAGCAGGAAGAGATGGGGTGCGGGCATCAACATCAGCATCGGCTTCGAGCATCAGAAGTAAGAGAGAGATGGATTGCTATGCAAGTGCATGTGCTAATGTGCTAATGTGCATGCAATTAGTAGATGGTGTTTGCTCCTTTTTGTGCATTTGTTGCATTTTATTTTAAATGTTTTCTCTTCTCAAATAGTCTCTCAATCAAAAAATAAATAAAAAATTAAAAAATAATAATAATAATAATAATAATATTAAAAAATAGTCTCTCAACCATGATCGCCGCATCACCCTTATCTGACGAAGACAAAGTGGGAATGAGGATGAGAAGAGCAAGTGAGGATGAGGATGAGAAGAGCAAGAGAAAAAAGAAAAGATAAAATACAAAAACAAATAAACAAAAAAAGTGTGAAGAGTCCTCATAAAATATTTTTTATAAGATAAATTAATTAACAGAAATCATAATAAAATCAAACTAGTCCTACTCAAACATATCTACAAAAAAGAATATATGGAGACTCCTCACATATAACTAAAGAATTAAAATTATTTTTGTTCTGGGGTTAATAGAAACTCCCAAAAAGGTGTGTCCAACCTGTTAATTACCTCTTAAAAAATACTCTCGATTAAAAGAATCTTGCTTATGTTCTATAAATCATCATAAAGTCAGTCAAGAGAATTGTAATCATTTCAATAGATGATATCTCATGTTGCCAAGGTTAAACAGGGCCACTAGACAGAGGATGAATCACCATAACCCAACGGTCTATTGCCTCTCAACAATAAGGGCCCATGAAATTACATCAAAAGATATGTTGAGAAATAGAATGGGCTTAAAATGGTTTCAAAATGATAGGTAGAATTTTTTTAAGACTAGCTAATATAACTCAATCAAGATTTCATTGATCCAACATCCTAAGTTATCAGACCCCAAGTCTATTTAGTCAAAAAAGTAGTCAACTCAACATAGTCAGGAATCCCCTGTTAACAATCCATAAATTGCAGCATCCAAGGGAATTTTACAAATTTAAAACCAAGAAAACCAACCTAGAATCATATGATTTTATCCAAGTGAAAAATATGAGATTAGGACTTATAATCCTCAAAGTGAGAGGAGAAGCCTATGAAAGGGAAGAGATAGGAATAATTCAACCGCAAGAGTTAAACTGCCCAACATGAGCTTACAATCCTGTCTAGATAACAACCACTCCACTAACACACTGCAACGTTCTAGACAACCAATTAAGCGATTATAAATCATGTGTACAATCAAGTGGAGAGAAGCAAGTATACTTCTTACATAAAATGATGCAAAGTTATCTATCATTAATGTGGAGGCTCTATTAATTATGCAAGGTAAAATCATGACATACAATCATTTTAAAGAGTGTTCATATGTCATACATCAAAATAAAAATTTATCATGAAAGTTCAAATTATTTTACACCTAAATTTTAGAATTTGATTTTTTGCATGCATGTGAGAGGGATTGGCAAATATCAAATAGTAAGAAAATAAATAAAATAAAAAGAGAGGAGAGGATGAGCAACTAACAGGAAAAAAAAAAAAGAGAGAAAGGAAGAGAAAAAAGGGAGATGAGAGAGGGAGGTTTATGCAAATGATAAAATTCGAATAAGATAAATTTCTTCATTAATAATGATTTTACTTAGTTTATGGAGGATCCATCTATATATAAAATATAAAAAGTTTTCATTTGAAGAAATTAAATAAATTTTATTTAAATTTTATAATCATATATTAAAAAATATTTAAAATAAAATTATTTAAGAATGTTTCAAGAAAATTTAAAGTGAATTTGTCTTAAGACTAAATCCTATATTTAATTATAATCATTTTATGTTTTATTAAATCAATTTATAATTCTAGATAATATCAAATTAATGGATTAGGATTAAGAAAGTATATTAATGCCAATGTTAATGAAGTGATAAATAAAGAAATTAAGTTGAGGTAGATATATATGTAAATATTACAATAAAATTTTCTTTATGATTTTAGAAGAAAGAGACAGAGTTGAAATATCAATTTTGATGAATCATAGCAAAATCAAGGTGAGTAATCACTTTTCTACTTATATTAATTTCAATTCTTTAAAAAGAAAATGAATTAATGTTTAAAATGTTTAGATCCTAAAAATTATGAATAACATCAACTGAATGTTTAAATTACTATAGTTACATAAGCATTATAAATTATTTTGATACATTGCATTTGACTTGAAAGTTTAATACATAATTTAAGAAAAATAAAGTGAAATTATTTTATAAATTAATCAAAGGAGTCACCCTCTTATGGTACTAACAAGGGATGAAATTGTACCCATGCACCCAAAATTAAAATAAAAATTAAAAAAGCTTGAAAACATATGAAAATAAATGTACCTTAATTAATATAGTATTTAGACAATACTCTTGAGATGACTTTATGAATGATATGTAAATGAAAATGATTAAAGATTTGCATTTAAAAAAATATAAATGATTAAAAATTTTCATAAAAATAAATTATTAATTTTCAATCATTTTTATTACATTATATATTAAGCATATGCATAAAAATTAGTATATAGTAGAATTATAATTATCACTTAATTATTATATAACTTAATGTGTTGTTTAAATGATTATTACAAATAAAAGATAATTTAAGTTAAATGGTTGATAATAAAGAGTGTTTATAGAAGAAGAGAAGCTAATAAAAATAAGTATCTTTAAAATATTTTATCATGTATTAAGTTACTTTACAAAGATTATTAATCGTAATAAAATAATTTTTATGTGTTTAGACAATGTTATGAAAAAATTGTAGTTTAGTGATTCTTTATTATTTGGATGATTGTGATAGAATGTTATAGATATTAGAATAGTATAACTATACCATTTGATCCATTCCCATCTTAAAAATTCCAAACTCATAAGTCCGCGCCCATTGACACGTTAAACTTTGAACATCTCTTTCATCAATTCAATTTTGGGTCTACTTTTCAAAATATTGACAAATAGAGACAACTGCTCGGAATGCATTCAATAACAATAGCCAAAAATTACATTGTATATTACAAGGGTGTCAATTATAATAAAATCGATCATAATTATGAACTGTTTGCTTCCTTCACCGCAAAAATTGACAAAATGATCAATCCTGTTTTTCTCCTTTCACCAGAAAAACAAAATAATTATCCTACAAGAATTACATGGATTCAACTTATCATAAAAAATTCTTAAAATAATTTAATAGAAGTTCACATGTCAATTAATGTGTTGTATATCTGATAATTTGCAATGAGTGTAATGACGATTATAATACATTAAACAAATTTCAATTCTAACATCTGTCAACTTCTAAAAAGTGATTGATGTGATCTTAGTTGTAGGTGATCATAAAGTGATGGCCGAGTTTAACTCTCCCAATTAAAGTCAATTGAGGCTAGCTTAGCAAGATGCCTCTGGTCATGCTCCATCGAGAATTGTTGAGACTATTCTAGCAATATGAATCGATTGCATCGAAATTAATTCATTACTTGCTTTCTCGATTGGCACTTTATAAAGTCTTCTCCCTTGATTTGTAAGAATAAATTATGTAAGCTTTCTAGCCTTTATAAATTTTTCTAACAAACTCATCATATGGTGATGATCCTTTATGTCATGTTCATGATCTTCGTAAATATTGACCTCCATGCATGCGCCATAAGTCAAGACGAGCTCACAGGATGAATTCGACAAGCTTCAGTGCGCAAATCGGAGCGCCTACGTGCATACCGAGGTAAGGAAGCAATGACGAAGTTCAAACGACCTCCGTTCGTGAAATTGATCACACAATTAGCATCGAAACCTTTCAAATGAGACTGTCTGCGCTCAATTCGGACGAGTCTACGCGAATATTGAACGGTCGGAAACGACAATGCGCAAATCGAAGCTGAAATGCATTCAACATCGTTGAAATCAGTCCAAATAACCTCCAATCGACAAATGGACTTCGTCATCGCGTTCAGAACATCGAAATTAATCAGAATATACATCCCGCATAATTCGACGATCGGCTGATCAAGAAGAAGAGCCGTCGAAGCACCTACACACATATCGAGGTCGGAAAGCCGCGACGTTGCCTAAACGACCTCCGTTCCTAAAATTGATCACGCCGTTAGCGTAGAAACGTCGAAATCTATCAAATGAGATTGTCCGCGCTTAATTCGAACAAGTCTGCGTGAATATTGAGCGATCGGAAACGACAATGTGCAAATTTGAACTGAAATTGACCCCGATTCGACGCCGACTTAAACCAAATGACCTTCGATCGCGAAATGGATTGCGCCGTTACCTCTGGAACATCAGAGTAACAAAAAATCGACATATATAATGCATATGTAATAATATCGACGCGAAAATCAGGATTATGGCTAATAAAATAATTAAATAATAATTCCTATAAATCCCCCTCTTATTACCCTAACCCTAATTTTTTTTCCTATTCTCCCTCTCGCACAACCCGAGCAGCCGCCCCTCTCCCTCTCTCACGTCCGTCCCTCTCTCTCCCCCGTCGATCTCTCTCTTTCTCTCTCTCACGATCCATCTCTATCCCTCTCCGCTTCAGATGCAATCTTTAGCCAAGTTCCTTCGCTAAATAATCCCACCCGACTATATAAAATCACGTAACACGAAAGTAATCAGAAGTGGGTCATCAGAGACACTATCATCGCCGCACACCCCACATGAGCACGCCACTTAACACGCGACCGGCTGAAGGATACAGCGCGCTGCGTTCGTGATGCAGGCCCTCCTCGATGCCCCTCGCGACGCCTGCGCTCACCCGGCTTTGTTGACCATAAGTAGACACTCTCTTGGGAGAATCTCACTTGTTTGGAGTGTATAAGCACGTGCAGCGCCTTTCTTGGTGATGAGAAAATCTATGTTTTTTCTGCTAAAAAACTCATACATGCTTTTCTCGGCATAGTGGGATGGCGCATTCAAGCCGTGGTTTACACCACCCATACACGTCTTCTTGCTGCGTGATACCCAAGTAGCCTATGCGGATCGACGCAGGATGTCCGAAATCTGTCAAACTTCACATTGGCAGGGGGACCTTCACAGCTTGACACAAAGCCATGCCACAATATAAAATTGTTGTTTAAACTAATATTGCAGATGTATAAGTATCCATATACATCTTTCTTGACGTGACGGGGAAATCTATTTCAGCAGATACCTTAGAGCCTCATACATGCCTTTTTTGATATTGTGGGATGACTCATTCATGTCATGATTTATACCACCCATACACGTCTTTCTTGGCATGACAAAGATACAAGTCTTATACTTAAACGGACGCCAATACTACCAAACTTTAAGACATAGCATAAACAATTAATAAAATTTAACTACAAAGCTAAAATTAATGTTTTAACTTAACATTGCAAATATATAAGTAAGATTGCCTTTCTTGGCAGGAAATCTATGTTACATGTAGTGTTTTAAAACCATACATATTTTTCTTTTAATGACGACGATTCTACGGTGGTTTACACACCATACATACCTTTCTTAGCGGGTAGGTCTCAGTAACCCCCTATGTGGGGACAACGTCGGAAGGCTATCAAAATGCTATCAAAATTTTATCTAAAATTATAAACTTGCAATGAAATCCAATCAAAATAAACAACGTTATTCAAATCTCTGAAGTTAAATCAATTTTAAATTAAATAACCCGCATGGGACCCAACACTACGCTGAATGCTTAACTTAATGTGATGTGAGGTTGATTCCTGGTGCAACGTCCGGATTAACAAAATCTAAAAATCTAATAATAATATTATAGAATCTCAACTCACAAGACATCGAAAACTAATTTTATATGACAGTAGATCTGATCCTCTATTATTAAATTAATAGAGTCGACAGGATCTGAAATAACGAAATAATAAACTACCCCGATGATGATCACGTTGAATAGAGATTTCAACCGGAGGAGATATTTACTATCAAAATGCTCTTGAAAGCTCAAATCAGATTAATCAAAATTAATTATCAATATAAATTTAAAAAAAATCAGATAAATCATTAAGTTCTAAATGATTAAATAAAATTAAATATTCAGAACTTGAAGCTAAAACTCAATCCACATTCCATAATTGTTTCTTTGAAGGCAAATTAAAAAACTCAAATGAAAAGAATAATGTCAAAATACAAATATGTTCACTAATCAATCTACGCCAACAAGAAAGATTCGTTCCTCCGACCACGTTTTAAACAAGAAGCACATACGACGCAGCTATACCGAGTCCTATAATGGATGTCGTCAAATGAGACCATTATATTACGGTCATCACTATAACCCGTATGCTCCTCAATGACTCTGCCCTTTGAGATGTGAGGGTGCACTTGATAGGAAAAAAAATCCTCTGTCAGTTAATATGGACTTAAGCATGTCTCCTTAGATAAACACCACCCCGTGCTGATTTCTTGACGACACAACCCAGTGACAAGGATCTTTCTGGTTAGACTACCTCCTCTCGACGTAGACCATGTACTGACATCTCGAAATAAAACCATGGAATCTAGACGGGCCATCGCTTCCCCAACCACCGCTTTAAGTTGAAATGATAAATTTCATAAATTTATAATTTTATACTCCACATGCTGCTACTATATGCTACACATTTAGCGATCTAACGACTAACCTTAATCGAAAGTTCTCTCTCAATATTAGGAGGGGTAATTAACTATAGGTGTTTGTACCTATAGGAAACTTGGAACCAGATCTAAAATCCTCACAAAACGAGGGCGAAATAGTGTCTTATCTACTATTCCATCTTCCTTTTGAAAATTTCACCGTCACTAAATCATACTCTCTTCATCGAGAAATCGGTGGCGAATTTTCGGAACCCACAGTAAAATGAACAACTTTCCTCTAATCTCAAGCCCCTACTATCATGGGCAATGATCTCTTTAAATAATTTGAATGCCTCAACAAGCTCAATCATTAATACTAGCAAGAAATAAAAGCAGAATAATGTCTAACAAGCACTAGAGACCTTTCTCGTTGGCACTCTATAGGATGAATTTCAACTCGACTTTGTTGATCAAAATGTTGAAGACGTCGATCACAAAAATCTATTCTCTATTCAGAATGTGATCTCTCCCTTGCCCTTAAATTTCTTGGGTGACCTCTAAAATCTTTAAGAAATCATTGAAATCTCCTAATTTGGCCATGCTTTTCTTGTCACCTAGATGCCAACAGGTCAGTTCACTATTATACTCCTTCACATTTATATGATTGTTCACAAGATCAAATAACTATCAAAGTTTTTGGTTGGTATAGACCGAATACATAGCAAAATGGTCATTCTCATGATCCCTAAGTAAGAGCAGCTAGAGCTATAGTCAACCCGAGATACCAAACCTCAAGCATCTCACAAAACCTTGTGAAAAAACTCGTAAAAGAATCATGGGGTTCCTACTTCATCCACAGGAAAGTTTAATGGTTTTCCAATAACTTCTAAGCACTTATAAATTTAGTAATGAATATTTTCTCAGACTCTGTAAAAAAAAAATCATTCCTAGAGTAGGTGTGAGAACCACCAAAGTGATGCCTCCTTAAAAATAGTGAAAAAAATCTGCATTTTAAAGTGTCAAGCACATTCAATAAAGAAACAACAAATTTAAAATATATGGCATGATCCAGGGAATCAATTTTTCCACTAAATGCATCAAGATGTGAAATCCTGAATTTCACCAGAGGTTTGGCCTCAACTATCACCCTTTATAAAGCATTTATAAGTTGCAACTTCCTTTCCTCCAACAATCTTCGCTCCAGTAGTAAGAAGAAAACTTAATATCATCTAAGTAATAGGCCTCATCGATGATCGAAGTTGATGGCAAAGCCCGAGTAGACATTAGTCTCTTCCTCATGGCCGAATCAGAGAATCAGATGGGCATCTCAACTATCAAGAGGCACTCCAACACTCCTAAGATCATCAAATTCATCAATTCCTTCATTTCTGTAAATTATTTTGTATTAATAAACTCTTGATTGTCCATGTACACCAAATTCTTTTAATTCAATTATGCTTCTCTGACTACTCTTCTGATTTTTGACATATTCACGCTCGCCACACGTTAAAGGATGTCAAATCCAAATATGTCAATAAATTACACCAAAACTTACTAAGAGATAATCAACTAAAAGAACTAAATAAGAAGAGAGAGAATTAGATTTCTAAAGATAGAAGCTTTGTGATTTTATTATCACAGCTCAAGTATAGGGAAAAGTATTAAAATAGTATCCCCTTGAATTGTCTCGCAACATCCTATTTATAAGTTTGGGTTAGCATAGTGCTATAGGGAAGGCCATATAAAGAGTTACAAAATAATGATAAAATTACATAGCTTATGTTGCCTTAGAATGAGTACATAATCATTTTGAATGAGGTTGGTTTGGTCTATTGGCATCATTGAAGCGAGTTCACCCTGAACTGGGCAAGTACCATTTAGAGTAAGTGAATTGATTCTACAACGGACAGACGAGCAAACCTTGAACCAGTCAACTTGTTATTGGGTTGAGTGAAATTGACGCTAAACCAAGTTCAAGTGCCTTGAACAAGTGAGTAGCTAATTCCTTCTTGGGGCATTCATCATGAAGCAGATTCGTATTTACTCATTCGAGTTTGGCAAGTCGTCACAAATGCCTTGCAAATATATAGAAATACAATATGCCAAAATAAACATTAGCGCTCACTCATTGTAGACAAATAAACAAGTAGAGGAACAACAAGGGAGTATGGTATCTGCAGTTCCCCGTCTTCTGTGCAACTTCTCAAGGCGGAGAAGGATAATGGAAAAATAACAAAATAGCATCAGCATTTATAAACTGGCGACTGCGGCAGAGAATAAGATCAGACAAATGCGTGCGCGGTGGTTAACTAGGGTTTGCCGCGTGAAATCAAACCAAAAGGTGCATTTTCATTGATATTAATGGAATAAAGAACTAGGACCTGACAAAAATATTTCCCTGAGTAAGTATAGCAGGGAACGTCCGAAACCCTTGAAAAATTAAGATCTTTTATGCTGTCGAGAAAAACAAAGTGAAGTGCAACGACAACACATTTCCCTGCATGAGTATAGCAGAAAACGCCTGAAACCCTAAGAAAATTAGGATCATTTCTGCTATTGTGAAAGACGAAGTGAAGTACAAAGCACCAAATAAGAATTAAAGATCCTTACCTAAAAATTCTTCACCTTTCTCACCTTCAGGTAACGCTGTACCGTGCTTGATCGAGTGATAAAGATCCCTCTTGCTTCGAATGGGAGAGTTTGTGGCGAATTTTAATGGCGAAAATCATTCGGCGCCAAAACTAAAAGCTCGCTCCAAATTCATATTTGCTGATCGTCCAAAGCGGGTTTGGTTATGGTTCGAGGTCGAAGGAAAACCCTATCCGAATACCGGTAATTATATAGGACACTATTCTAATTAATCGACCCGATTTCACACCAAGCCATCCTTACTATGTTAGGAACTTAAAGAGTTCTATGTGGCATGCAAATTCTTCTTGAATTTTATTTTCTCATAACCCTAATTGGCACAAACTATTAACTAATTTTGTTTTTCAAAACCTATAATGAATTGACTCATGTTGACAAAAATCTTCATTTTAAATAAAATTAAGACTTATTGGATTGATCAAAGCCAATCACTTATGTTTATGTGGAAAAAAAAACTGAGACCATTTAAGCTATTTAAGGCAATTCACACACATAGTATACTTCGAACACGAAAAACTCATGCGTATAATGTGCTTCGAATGCAGGATGCATTGATGAAAGGGAACCCTCGACTACTGTGCAAAATAGTTTGACGCATTTAAGTGAAAAATTAGATTACGAGAATCTAATGATTTAACGAAACTAATCATCAGTTGAACTTTAGTTGTGTTCGATAAATCTATACACTCAATGTCACTTGAGCAAGTTAAGTTACCATTGATGATTATAATAATTAAAATTCAAAACAAGTCTAATTAATTAAAGAGTATCATTTTTATCATCAAATGCTAGTTACTAGATAATATTGCATATTTGATGATTTCAAGCTATCTAAAACATTCATCCAACATGAATTCAACCATGCTATCATTTAAAGTTTTCAACATAATTTGACAACTTTTCGAATAAGCTTGCATATGACTTAATGTTGCTCGCCAAACAATAAAAGGGTTTTGCAGTTGTCATCAAAATTTGCCAAATTTGAAATATAGTAGCAACTTTTCTTAAAATTCATCTCTTAGAATCAAAATGAGTTCTCTCTATTATTATAAAGCTATGATAGAGAATTATTTATTTTATAACAATTGCTTGTTGAGACTTTATATGTAATTTTATTTATATTGCTCAATTATAGCATTTCATGTTGAGATGTACCTCAGCTCAAATATATAAATTGGAGGTTAGATGGTAAGTCTACATAAGTCTTATATTTTTATGGTAACATGGTGCAATCACACAACTCAATGATTCACCAATTAGATAACTTTTAAATAAAATCAAATTTATAGAAATTTACTTTCTTGAAAATTTATATATTTGCTACTTGGCTATTAAATTTTTGGATTTATCTCAAAATTGCATAAGATGAGCTCATCTAAAATTCTTAATATCTAGAATATAATAGAGCAAGCCTTAGAAATTAAACTCTCATGCTTAAAAATAAGATTTACAATAAGAAAAGTGAAGTTTTCTTAAAGTTATTAGTCTAGATGTTATTACCCTTATAAATAATAAGCATTGATATAATGTGTGGTTCATCCAAGGTATAGACTTATCCAAAAATACCTTAAGAGAAAAAGTTGAGTAAGACTTGGTAGTGATGTCTCAAACCCAGTCCATTCTTCTCAAATTTTATCTTGACAATTATGTATCATTTGGCATATTCATAATACAGGTATCTTACTCATTTACTTGTTTTATTTTTAAAATTAACTCATTATCATTAACTTTTTCTATGTATATACAAGAAATACATAAAGAGAGACAATTCAATAAATTGTTTTGTATATAGAAGATAATATATAACCCACTTAAAAAGAACTTTAACAAAAAAATATAACTTTATAATAATCATGTTTGTAAGAATTTTCACTTCTCACCTTCTTACAACTCTCCTTATATTATTTTGTTATTGGGTATGTTCAATGCATTGTAATAAAAGAAGCTTAAGTCATACAACAAATAGTTAATAATATCTCATACTCAATCCAAACAATATAAACATGAACCAATCTTTCAACCTATTTGATTCAATTTCAAAATATTAGAATTAATTGGAGCCAGTGGGAACTAATGAATTAAACTACTTTTAATGAACCATACAATTCAAATCAGATGATTGAAAATAAAAAAAATAAAAAATTTCTTTTAAAAAAAGTAAAAATAATTAAAATATTATGTTACAAAATAGAATATTGTATATTTAATTGGTGAAAATATCATTATTGTGTTATTTTTATATTGTTTAAATTATATTAAAAATATTTAATATTTATTATATCATTTGGTTCAATACCCAATTTAACCTTGGTTGAACTTTTAAACTTTGAACATCTCCCTTTTTCAATTTAATGTTCATTCTAATTTTCAAAACCTTAGAAAATTATTGTGATACACCTTGGTTGAATGGAGAGAAAAACATATTTTTAGGAGGTTGATTGGAATAGTTGATCATGGCTTACCTAAAAATTTCACATTTCTTTAATAAATTTTTTTTCCATAGTTTGAATGTCTCACATAGGCACAAGCATGTAAGATTAATTTCCTCAAAAAATTTAATTCTCTCTCTCTCTCTCTCTCTCTCTCAATAATTTGATGTTGCAAATAGTTCTCAAATAAATTATTAAATGGCTTTTAAGAATATAAGAGAATAAAATTGTTGAATCTAGCATTTAAAGGACTAAGTTTGGATAACGATTACCCTATCAAAATCAAATGGTTCCATCATCATGGGCATATTTGGGGAACTAGTAAATATAGTTGATTCAACTATATCTAAGAATTCCTATAACAACCATGCATTGTATCTTCTAAGGTCTCATTGACATATGGTAGATGTTATTTGAGTGACTAATTTTATACTAATTTGGGCTAACATAGAAATGTTTGTTATATCATATGCATAAAATAATGTCCTAAGTTCAAAGGTGTGTCGTTAGGGAACTTACAAACATTGTTCATCATTGAAATATAGTGGTGCCAATTGTATGGCTTATCGCCCAATTGTATGTCATATCCCTACTAGCACAAAATTTTGAGCTGGATTTTTTTAATAGCATTTGATGTGAAATGGGCTCATTTTATCTTAAAATAGAAGACATAGTTTTGCACTAAGCATAAAAGCTATATAAATAAATTTTATGTGTGTTATTTGGGATACTTGGGTAATGTTAAACAAGTTGGTTTTGTTTTAAGGAATGCAAGGTCTTAGTTAAGGTAATTATTTTAACTTATTTTTAAATATATATATTATTTGGATAAAATTTTTTTAAGATGTCTATAATTTATCCCATTTATGAAGTATAGAATTTAATATATTAGTTTAGTCTTATCCTAGAGAGGTTTAGTCATATTTTTATCTTTAATAGCTATTGCTTATCCTCATTTTGGAGTATAGAGTTTGATTACTTGGTTAGTTTAATCTCACCATAAAGAGGTTAAAAAAGTATATTCAGTTGATTAGCTTAATCTCATCTTATATTGAATATATCTAGGTCATAAAATTATTCTAATCTTCAATGGATTTTTAAGCTCATTCGGGTGGATATGTAGATTTAGAGTTTGATACTTGAATTGGAGTGATATTTTAATCTAATTTTAGAGTAATTTAGATTTGATATGAGGTTAATCTAACTTCATCTTAAAGTGGCTTAAGTTTATAGATAATTGGTTGAACCTTATCTTAGAAAAGCTTAAATTTAAGAGTGGTTTGATTATCTAGCATTGCATAAGAGTTGGGAATTGATATGTGATGAATTTACACTCATATAAAAGGGATTTAAATACTATTTTAATTTTTTGATTTTAGCATTGGAAGACATTTAAGGAGCTTGAGATGTGTGTGACTTTTATGTCCTTGGGTGATTTAAGAAGATTAGTATATAGGATTGATTTCACAAATCACTATAGTTAAGAGATAGATAGAAACATGGGTAGTTTAGTTATTCTACAAAAATATAAATTTTAGAAAGTTATAGTTTTAATGATATTTTATGAGAGATAGTTGTTGCAATGTGAAAATTCCTCGCCTAATTTAATTTGATAAAAGAATATTTTTTCAAGCATTTTGAAATGAACATAAACATCAAAAGATAGTTGTCACAATCAAATTATCATAGATTTTGCTTTAATAGTTTATTGAGTGAAAATGTCAAATTGGGGAAGCTATAATAAAAATATATAGATTTTTGTTGTTACTAAATGACATTTAAAAAAACAATGGCACTCTAATAATCTTTCATACAATTTTTAAATAGAAATTTCAAAAGTATTTCCTTTAGAGGCAAAAAAAATTTTATAGGAGGAAACCCCATTAAGATAGGATTGTTCACAAAATCTCATAATTCTCATAGCTTTATATATTTTATAAAAATTTTAATAAATATTAAAAAGTAATAAGAAAAACGAGAGGTGAATGGTGAAACCTCCTCAACATTTTTTGTTTTGTTTTTCGCTAATGATGGAATTCTCATAAAGTTTTGTCAAGCTAATGACTTGTGGTGTTCAAGGAAAAAATTTAAAGGGATTTCTCCCTTTTAATGTATCTAGCCTAGTAGGTTAATGGATACCTTTTAGGGTTAGCTATTATCCTTTAATGAGTTAGCATGTCATCAAAGTCTTTATATATGTTTGCTTATTAATATTTGATTTTACATTCAAAAATATCTACCACTTTGCAAAATTTGTTAAAGCTTTACAAAGTTTACCTAAGTTAGCAAAGGTTTGTTAATTATAATTAACCTATAACTTTTAATATTTCTTTTTTTAGTCAACATTTTACATGCTTTGATGAATTTGGGCCTATGTTATGTTTGATTGGTACTTAAACAAGGCTAACTTAAACTTCCTAGATTGGTTAACTAAGTTTTATCTTCTTATTTTGGTAAGTAATATAATAACTTATTTATCATTTCAAATTAAAAGATTAAAGATCGCTTCAAAATTTGATTAAGCAAATCAAAACCCAAATTAGACAAGACTTGGTACATCAAATAAATTTGGGTTTAGGGTTAGAATGGTTTATGAACAAATCATTCACAATGCAATAAGAAAGTATCTTGAAAACAAATAATACTATTTTAAAATTGACATGTAACACAATCGATTCATTTATATATCCTTATGTACTTGAATTATTATTTAACACTAATATTTGTTACTTTCTTATTATTTATTATTATGATTTAGCACTTATTTGAGAATGCCATCAAAGTTTATGAACTTGAATTATTTTTATTTTATATAATTTAATAATAATAAATTCACACAATGTCATATGATCATTTTAATGTGAGTGCGTGTGTTAAAAATTAAATATAAATATTAAAACATTATTTTAATAAGGGAATTTGGACTTGCATGCCCCATATTACTCAAAATTAAAGAAATATGTTTATTATTTTATTTCATGACAAAATATGCTAAATGTATGTTTAAAATTAAAATATCTCAATAATTTATAAGAAAATTGGAATATTATATGAGAGATTCTTCGAGCAATAAGTCGCTAGACACTTCTTATTCTCAACACCTCTCTCATCTTCGAATCTCTAATGAGTTGTTTAATGTTAGTGATATTATAAGTTATATTTTTTAATATTTGAAAATATTATTCACATTTAAACCTTGAGCCTAGAAGGATCCTAAACAATAGCTAACAATCTTCGAACTTGATTGAAACTTATTGTGCATTAAAGCAATGATTTAATGAGTCATAGTAATGCTAATCAAGATTCAATGAAGGCAATAATCAAAGTTTGAGTAATATTAACTCTTAGTTCAAATAAGCAAAGTTCAAACTCTTTTTGAATTTACTTATTTATGTTATATTATTATGCATTCAAATGTTTAAGGTGTGATGCAGTAATTTGTTACATATTTTGAGGCTAATGATATTATTATGATAAATATTATATATGATGTCACAATCATCTGTGGTGTTTATTTTTGGATATGTATGGGGATACCAATATGGCTGATGACGATCATTGAGTATGACATTGAGGTATGATGTAATATCAAAAGATGATCACCCTTCAATGGACCTAATCACCTAATAAGGACTCCTAAGGCATGATGAGTCTTCAAATATACCAGAGATTATTTCCCTACTTTAAATAGATGAATAAAGTATGGTTAATATTAAACCGAGTTCTAAAGTTCCCTATAGGGGTAAGCCCTCATAGTTAATTACATCCTAAGGAAGGTGAGTTTCATATGAATACTCTCGATTGAAGTAGGCAATTATTGTCTCCAAAGATTTCAACGATAAGACTATAAATAAATTGGTTATATTGAGAAATCAAATTGGATAGATCAAAAAGAGAGACTTATTATCGAAGCCAAATGATGAGTAGGGAATGCTCATGAAACTAGGAAACCTAGTGAGCATTCCAATCTACCCTATAGTTGAGCTTTATATGTTTGAAATTGAAAAGAGTTATTTGTTTGAGTTAAATTTTTATTAGATTGCTAGGGCTTATAATCCAATAATACAAGATTATGGAAATACCTAAGAGGTAAGGATTTATGTTTGTAGCTTAAAGGAAACAGACACCTTGAACTCTAAATCTAGGGAGCTTTAGCAATGGCTAAAGAATGACCAAATCTATGCCAAGATGGGTATATGATTTATCTCCACAAGAGAATAAACCACCCAACTACTGGACTTATAATCACTGAGAGTGGAAGCCAGCTAACTCCTCCTGCTTTAAAACTATATAGGAAAGTCATATAATTTTGCAAGATAGTTGAGTTATTATTATTTAGAAAGAAACTAAAGTCTTTAAACCCACTCCCTAAGAGGCTAGAGCATGAGTGGTATGAGCCATGACTTAGCCTAATGCAAATCTTTTCAAATTTTATTTAATTTTGGACTCTTCATTTTGACAAACACCATAAGATTTTTATATGTCTAAATGTATGTTGAAATGACGTTATGGGCTAAATCGAGAGAAAGAGGTATTTTTCTATCACAGATGAGACCCTCAAAGGTCAAGTCTTCCTTATCGTGTAAGGATGGAAACCCTCTCTTTGCAAGAATGAAGCAATATGAATGTATGATATTAAACATACACAATATTGCCATGAGTTGCTAAATCTTTTAATGATTTAATGATAGTTATGAAAATTTAGAAGTTGGGGTAGAAAAAATTAGTTTTTTCTTTAAGAGTCTAATCCGATCCAGGTCACACATTAAATCATTATTCATAAAGAAACTAGAAAAAGATATGCTATTCTATTGCGTAGTTTAAATATAACATCAAGCATTTTTTATAAATCTAACATAAAAGAATAAAAGGTAGTGGGTGTCATGATAAGAAAAGAGAAAATGAAGTTCTACCCTTATATAACCCGGTATATGAAAAAATAATTATAATTTTATAAATGAATAAATGCTATGGGGGTCTTCTTATCTTCATTCTTCATTTCTTCATTTAGATTTGCTTGCTTCAAAGGCATCATAGGGCCCCCAGGACAAAGCCTTCTAGCCACTACTCATCCTAATCTCCCATGACACTAATCCTAATTCCTAATGCAAAATTATATTAAAAAAATAAAGTAAATCTAACTACACCTACAAAATAAGTATTAGCTAAACACACAATACAACCCAATCAGTTATATGAATAATTTGGACTTGGCACCTCGCACATGGGTAACCAAGCCCATCTTTTCTAATTTAAATTATGCTTAGGGGGTTAAGCAACCTATAAAAGAGAGCATTTATATTTATTTTAAGCACCTCTTAAACACAATCTCCTACAAAAAAATATGATTAGGCTAATCACGGCCTAACATCCAATCTACGAAGCATACACCTTAACATCCAGTCTACAATAATACATCATAAAACCAAACATACATCACTCCATGCACCGTCCTAATATAAAGTTAGAAGTTGTGACTTACTTTTAAAGTGCATGTATTAAGCTTGTGTGGTATGCATTAACAAGGCTTTGTTATGATTTTCTAAGTATGAAAAGGATTTAATTATAAAGGGTGGTTTTACTTCAAGTGCTTTAATTGATTTGAGAATTTTATTTAGTATTTTTTTTTGTTTCATTTGGCTTACACTTAACAACTAAGTATTATAAAGAGAAGAAAATAGAGGATTACTCTCTTTTATCCCTACCTTAAGTCACATCTAAAGCATATTAATTAATCAATTCTTTTTAGTGAATGACTTGTTACATATTTTAAATTAATCCTAAGTTTAGGTTTACTTTAAATAACCTCATTCAATAAGAAATGTATCTTAAGATTAATTATAATTAATTACTATCACATGACACATATTCATTCATTTCTTTCCATCATATGTAACATGCACATGATTAAATCCTAAGCATACCTATACATGTAATATATTTTTAGCACACTTAAATGATAGATGTAAACATGTACTTTTAGAATTTAGATGTTTCATTTGATTGAATTATTTTATCATAATAATTTAACGCTCTATCTAAATTCTTATATAAAAATACATAGGAGTGAAATTAAATAGGTATGTGTCATTGTTAACCAGGGATGTGAGGTAATCAAATGACCTCATTGGGGCTAGCTAAAGCCTCATGTTCCTGGGATGTCCAAACTATATACACATTATATTCAAACATATATAAATTTATACACATGAACATAAGAAAGAAAGCTTTGAACCATGTGATCAATCGATTCAATCATTTGAACAAATATGAATGCATATCTTTCTTAGTAGAAAAAGGGGATTTTCATTCATTAGCTAAAGAGACATTCAAATGTATAAAAGTTTAAGTGGATACTTCGCCATTGTTAAACTAGGGGAGTGAGGTAAAGACGTCCTTGGGGCTACTTAAAGCCTTGCGTCCTCATAATGTCTAGACTAGATATACCCACTACTCTTAAATACACATGGATGTACAAATAACTACAAGAATGGAAAAATCATGCTAAAGTTATATATATATATATATATATATATATATATATATATATATATATATATATATATATATTTGAAATATTTATACATATGGAACAAAGTATTATCTAAATTCTAGTATTGAAGTATGTAAGAATGAAATCAAATGGAGTATGTGCCATTGTTAAATCAAAGTGAAGTAATCAAATGACCTCCTTGGGGCTAACTAATGTCTCGTATTCCCTGAACATCCAAGCTATATACCCATTAACATTCTTATTTACATAAATCATTACATGAATGAAAGAAAAGAAACTTCACTTCATACACTTAAGTTATAATCACATACATCTCCTATGTATTTATAGCATTTATAATATATATAATCATTCATTTATATGTTTTTGAAAATAGATTTGGATTTAATAATGATAATAGCCACACATATATTAAGTTAAATTAACTAATGCAAGCTTGATATAAAGGAAGTTATTTAATTTAATTAATTTTGCAAGAGATGAATGCATGAATCAAGTGACATATAACATTTAATATGATTAGAAGGAATAAGGTACATGATTTCATTCAATCCAATTAACTCTTAAGGATAATCATACTAAATAAGCTCATTAAAAATAAATCAAAATTTCTTAATGTCATTGTGGTGTTTATTTTTGGTTCATGTGTATGGGGGGGACATCACGTAGATCTAAGGGTATACTTATTGAGGTGATCAGGTACGATATCAAGAAATAGTATACTATCTCGAAAGATAGAAATCACTACCCTAAGATGGACCTAATAACCTAATAAGGACTCCTAAGGCATGATAGGTCTTCGAATGTACTAGAGAATTTTTCTCTACTTTACATGAATGAATAAAGTAGGATTTATTTAAATCGGGTTCTAAAATTCCCTATGGGGACAAGCCCCCCATAGTTAATTACATCCTAAGGAAGATGAATTCCTTAAGAATACTCTCGATTAAAGCATACAATTATTATCTTCAAAGAATTCAAAGATAGGACTATCAATAAATTGGATATATTTGGAAGATTAAATAGGTTAGATCAAAAGAAAAGACTTATTATCAAAGTCAAAGGAGATAAGTAGGGGATGCTCATGATACTAAGAAATCTATTGAACATCCCAAACTATCCTATAGTTGAGCTTTTATATTTGAAATTGAGGAGAATTATATATTTGAGTTAAAATTTTATTAGAAATCTAGGATTGATAATTTCACAAGAAAAGATTATGAAAATGCCTAAGAGGTGAGAATTTATAGCCCCAACAATCTGATCCTAAATCTAGGAGCTTTAAAGGGCCAAAATATGACCTAAATCTAAGACGAAAGTGGGTATATTATTTACCTCCATAAGAGAGGGTAAACCACCCAACTGCTGGACTTATAACCGCCTGGAGTGGCAGCCAGCTAACTCCTTATACATTTTAAAATCATGTAGGCAAGTCTTATAATTTTGCAAGATAGCCAGGTTATTATTATTTAGAAAAGAAACTAAAGTCCTTAAACCCACTCCCTAAGAGACTAAAATATGAATGGTATGAATAATGACTCAGTGTAATGCAAATCTTATCAAAATTTATTTGATTTTGGACTCTTTATTTTGACACAGGCTATAGGATTTTTTTATGTCTAAATGTATGGTGAAGTTGATCATGGGCTAAATCAAAATTGAAAGAGGTGTTTTTCCATCATAGGCTCTTAAAGGTTAAGCCCATTTTCTATCTAACAAAGATGGAAACCCTCTCTTAGCAAGAGTGAAACAAAATGACATGCATGATATTAAGCACTCAACATCCAACTAAGGAATTGCTAAATATTTTATTATCTTGATTTAATGCATAGAATTTATGTGAGGTTATGAGTTTATTTTAGAAAATTTAATTATAAGTTGTTAATTAGGGTAGAAGAGTTAATTTTTCCTAAGAGCTAATCGCATCCAGGTCATACAACAACCACCAATCATAAAAAAACTATGAAGAGACATATTTTTTTTCTAATGCACAAGCTAAACAAAATATCAAATAATTTTATAAAGCTATCACAAAAGAATAAGAGGTGTGGTGTTACCATACAACCGAAAAAAAGAAACGAACAAGCTCACCCTTATACAACCCCGTATAATGAAAGAATAATTATAATATAATTACAACAAATGAATGGGAGCTATGAGGGATCTTCAAATCTTCAAATCTTCTTCTTTCCTTCATTTCCTTCTTTCATTTGACTGGGCAAGCTCCATAGGATCACATGATACATAAGACTTGGTCTTGTAACCAATGTTTATCCTAAGCCCCCATAATAATAATCCTAATTTCTAATGCA
Source organism: Cymbidium sinense (assembly GCA_021442155.1). NCBI lineage: Eukaryota > Viridiplantae > Streptophyta > Magnoliopsida > Asparagales > Orchidaceae > Cymbidium > Cymbidium sinense. The sequence goes on from CM038216.1 coordinate 142,352,059, forward strand.
ACATCCCTTAAGCATAATCTCCTACATAAAACATGATTAGGCTAACCACAACCTAACATCCAGTCTACACACATACACCCTAACATCCAGCTTACAATATTACATCACAAAACAAAACATACATCAAACCATACATTGCCCAAACATAAAGCTAAAGTGGTGATGTAATCTAATGTATGTGTTAAGGCTTGTGTGGTATGTCCTAAGTAGGATTTAGAGTTAATATTTTCTAAGTATGAAGGATATTTAATTATTAAGGGTGATTTCACTTTATATGGTTTAAATAACTTGCAAATTTTACTTGATGTTTTTTTTATTTCATTTAACCTGCACAACAACTAAGTATTATGAAGAGAAAGAAAGAGAGGATCACTCTTTTTATCCCTATATTAAGTTACATCTAAAGCAAGTTAATTAATCAATTCCCTTTACTGAATGACTTGTTACATGTTTTAATTATTCATAAGTTTAGGTTTACTTTAAATAAACCCATTAAATAATAAAGGCATCTTAAGGTTAGTTGGAATGAATTACTATCACATAACACATATTTGTTCATTTCTTTCCATCATGTATATCATGCATATGATTAAATCCTAAGCATAGCTATACATTCAATTTATATCTTAGCACACTTAAATGATAAATGTAAGTAAATATATTTGGAATTGACATTTCATTTGGTTGAATGATTTTATCATATTAATTTAAAGCTCTATCTAAATTCTTATGCAAAAGCATAAGGAAAGAACCTTAACTCACATGATTAATCAACTCAACCAAATAAACAAGGTATGAATGCATATCTTTTTAATAGAAAAAAAGGGTTTTCATTCATTAGCTAAGTACACATCCATATGTATAAAAGTTTTAAGCGAGTACATCATCATTATTCTACACCAAGGGAATGAGGTAGGAACCTCCTTGAGGCTACTTAAAGCCGTGCATCCCTAATGTCCAGACTAATATACTGCTATTCTTAGATACATGTGGATGTATAAACAACTACAAGAATAGAAAACCATGCAAAAATTATATTTTGATTTGATTTATTTATTTTGTGTAATGAATTAAATCTCTATTTAGATTCTAATGTTCAAATGCATAAGAATAAAATCAAGCAGGTATGTCATCATTATTCTACACCAAGGCAATGAGGTAGGAACCTCCTTAGGGCTACTTAAAGCCATGCATCCCTAGGATGTCCATACTAATATACTGCTAACATTCTTACTTATGTAAATCAACACATGAATGTAAAAAAGAAACTTTATTTCATACACTAAATTTATATTCACTTCATTTCCTATGTATATATATACTAAGTTTATAATATATATATATATATATATATATATATATATATATATATATATATATATATATATATATTCATTCATTAATAGACTTTTGAAAATATATTTGAGATTTAATAGTGATATTAGCCACACATATTTTTAATTAAGCTAACACATGAAAACTAACATAAAGGAAACCATTTTTTTATATATATTTGATTAATTTGAAAGATTTGAATGCATGAATACAAGTGGAATATAATATTTTAGCATGATTGGAAAGAAATAAAGAAACACAAGCATATAATTTCATTCAATCTAGCTAAGTCCTCAGGACAATCAAATTAAATAAGATTAATTAAAATAAATTAAAGTTCTTTAATGTCATTTCATTTTCATGTTTGATTTGATTTAAGAAATGTGAAAGAGATTTTGGTTAAGAATATGGAGATGGTTCATATGGCTTAGAAAGGAGTTTTGGAGTTTGAATTCAATCATGGGTTTCAATCATTTGGACTTAGATTTGATTTGATTTGGGTTGGGATTTGAGGTTTGGTTTGGATGAAGGAAGCAAGGATCGGGTTTAAGGCTATAGGGTTGGCAAGTCTTCCTAAATCTTTGAGGAATAACCTATTCCTATGGCTAACTCTTGTAAGTTTCTAGGCTTAGGTTAAGTGTTCACCTAATCACTAGAAGTGTCTTAAGACTAAGGAACTCTTAGTGTCTACAAGAGTCCTAGATCTATAACGAGAAAGTTGAGAGCTCACTCCCAAATGTGAGGTCAAAGTGCCCAGTGTAATTGACTGTACACACATGTATTGGTGAGACGATCAACAATATTCGAAGGATTGCAACTACTAACATATACGATCTTAAACCCGAGATGTAGAAGAAATCAAGATCTTAGTCCAATGCAATTCAACTTATGCAAGGGCATAAGAGGGGAAGGAAGGATCCATTGAGGGATATAGCATGTGAACCTTCCACTAGGGAAGCAAGTTCATGTTATACATGAGGATAAAAGCTAAGTTAATAATGATTTGGGAAGAAAAGATCCACTGGGGATGAGTGCATGAACCTTCCACTAGGGAACCAGGTTCAGATCATCCACTAGGGATAAGGATTCGACTAAGTTTGATTTTATGAGGGCTCCACTTGGGAGAGGATATGATTCACGTCTCACTGGTGAAGAGAATGGTTTATTTTAATTGGTGGGGCATCCACTGGGGATGAGAATTTAATTTGATTTGTGATGGCTTATTGTTTGAGGCTCCACTGGGGAGAGGATATGATTTAGTTTTGAGGGCACTTCTATTGGAGATATGAGCTTAGATCCGCTAGGGATAAAGCAGATTCAATTGAATTTGAACCATGGAGGGAGGATGGTGAATCGATGAAATGGATCGTATGGATCCACTAATTAAAAGCCTAGACCTTCTAGATTTACAAAATAAAGGGATAATCTACCAGCCATTTTGTTAGACTAACTAACCTAAGGGATGCATTTCACTGTGCAATAGTCAAGTTAGGAAGAAAGCTTGTAGACTTATAACTTTTTGAATAAGGAATCACTGGGGTAATCGGTTGATAGCATAATAAATCAAACCTGACCTAAGATCAACTATTTGAGTGAATACACTATGGAGTCACATCGACTCAAGAATAATCAAAATTGATTCAAATCAAATTTCAAGATGGACTCTAATGTGTGATGGATCCACTAAGAAGGGGCTAATATCAGCCCAATCTTAAAGGGATAATCTACCAGTTGTGAGGTAGAGCTAACCAACCTAAGGTGTGCATTTCAGTGTGCAATAGTCAAGTTAGGAAGAAAGATTGTAAACTTACAACTTCTTGAACAAGGAACCACTGGGGTGATCAATTGCTAGCACAATAAATCAAACTCGACCTAAGGTTGCCCGTCGATTTGCAACGGTCGTGCTAGAAAGAATGCGGATGAATTTTATATCTCCCAAAGGGACGACCGTAGGGTGACTCATTGGTGGAACAACAAGTCAAACCCAACCTAAGGGTGACTTGAGAGAGTGCCTTACTTATCTCAACTCAAAGTAGTCGATTCTATGGGAGTTTTACCACACGCCTAAAGATAGGATGCCCGCTTGAAAAAAGTACCATTGGGGTTTTCCTCCTAATCCACAATATATATATATATATATATATATATATATATATATATATATATATATATATATATATGTTTTGTTATACAGACTTATTGGTGTGGAGGGACCAGAAGGAGAGCTCATATCACTTAATCCTATCTCGAGACTAGACCAAGGGAGAATCTGCATATTTATTAAATAAATTCTTCAACCACGGGAGTGGCTACTTGGAAAGGGAGACTATCCAATATAAGAGTAACCGGGTAGTGTTTAGATGGGGTCGTTAAGAACGTGATCTAAATAGAGTGTCTATAGGGGAGGTGCCGCTAGGGGTGTTATCCAAAACCCTATAAAAGAAAGCCTATAGGTATACAGTGGCCAACTCAAGGAGAAAGTGTAGCAGTCTTACATCTGTCAAGAGTGATGTATCTACTGGGTGGGTCTCCGTCAGTATGGAGAACACCAACCAACCTAAAGTGCACGCGATAATGCCTAGAAATAAGTATACTTACATCCCTAAAGCCCGATTGCCGTGATACTGCTTCGATAGTGCTATCCGACCTAGGGCAACTGCCAAGTGGGGAGTCACGTATAAGGATTAAACCTAGACTTAAAGTAGTCAGGAGGAAAGGAGCCACTAGAGGACTTATCCAATCCTCAAATATACTCGACAAAGTCAATTCACGATGACTAATTTAAGAAGAAGGCATCACAGACTTGCATCCTCTTGAACAAAGTCATCATGAGGTAGCTTATTGGTTGTGCAGTAAGGCCTACCAGATTAACAAGGTGTTCATCAATGTGTGGTCAAATCATGAAAGAAAGTGTAGCAGACTTACATATTCCTGAGCAAGGAATCACTGGGGTGACACACTAATAAGGTAGCATGTCAGCTTGACCTAGAGCAGCTAATGAGTGAGTGTCATAGGGGGCTTGCTCCCACATCAAAATAGCCCGAGATAAAAGATATGTGTTTGTGTGTTTATCATATATACTCAACCAAATCAGTTCATGATGGATAGTTTAAGAAAAAGGCATAGCAGACTTACATCCTCTTAAACGAGCCAACATAAAGGTAGTTTACCAACTGCATGGTAAGGCTTACCATGCTAACAAGGCGCTCATCGGTGTGCAGCGGTCAAATTAGGAAAGATATCATAGCAGGTTTACATCTTCTTGAACAAGGGACCACTGGGGTGACACACTAGTAAGGTAGCATGATAGCTTGACCTAGAGCAGCTAATGAGTGAGTGTCACAGAGGGCTTGCTCCCACATCAAAATGGCTTGAGACAAAGGATTTGTGTTTGTGTTTGTTTTATGAAAGAAGGAATAGATGTCGCTTGGGTTCTCTTATACATACCCTAAACACATCGTGGCGGATTTGCAAGCAAAGATATTTCTAAACAACTATGAAGAGAAGTTTTATTGATAATTATTTTCAAACAAAATTTATGGATAATATTTCTTTAGGTAAAGCCCATTGATTGGAAGCATTGGGCACTCTCCCTTATAATTTATAAGCTGATAGGATCCTCCTTGGTAGGCCTTTTCTATGGAGAAAGGGCCTTCCAAAGTGGGTTCAAACTTGCCTCTCATCTTTCAATGAGCAACAATTGGTCTTTCTAGAACTAAAACAAGCTCTCATACTTGGAAAGCTCTAGGGCGGACCAACTGATTATGAGTTTGAATCATTTTGGCTTTATACAACTTGAGATTCTGGCATGCCCGGAGGTGTCTCTCCTTTAAAGCTTTGAGCTCTTCTAACTGCAACTTGGCATTCTGCTCTGTTGTGATCTTACCACCCACAGCTATCCTTAATTATGGGAGTTAAAATTCTAATGGTAGAACTGCTTTAGACCCATACACTAAGGAGAATGAGGTAGATTGAGGTCTATGGTGCGAAGCATGGGGATTCAACTAAGCCATGCCACTATCACTGCGAAAGTGTCTTCTTTAATATCTATATGAGAGTTTTGTTGAATGCTTCTACTAAGACATTTGCCCTTAGGTAATAGATGGTAGAATATCTCCAATCTATGATGTGTCTCTGGGTAAAGCTATTAATTTTAGTGCTCTTGAATGCAGTACCATTATCAGATATAATTCATCGAGGCACCCTGAACCTATATATGATATGGTTCCTGAAATACTAGAGCACATGCTAAGATGTAACCCCTCTGAGTGGGATCACCTCTGCCCACTTGGAAAAGTAGTCGGTGGCAGCTAAAATGAGCCGGTGACCCTTGGAAAAAGGAGGATCTATTGGGCCTACTATGTCAATACGCCAACACTCAAATGTCCATGAGGCCAATGTTGGATGTAGAATGTTGGGTTGTTGGTGTAGGACCACACCATATACTTGACATTGGCGGCATCTTCAAGCTATGTCCATGTAGTCCATGATCATCGAAGGCCAGTATCCTAGTCTCTTGATCTTGGCTTTCATCTTCGAACAGGATTGATGTGCTTCACATAAACTTGAGTGTTCCTCGATCATGATCTTATAGGCTTCGTGTTTGTCTAAATAGCATTATTGACCTCATTTTTAGGATGAGCTCTCAACCCCTCCATCTTAAACATAAGACTTCTCTTAGACACTAAGAGTTCCTTAGTCTTAAGACACATCTAGTGATTAGATGGACACTCAACGTAGCCCTCGAGACTTAGAAGGGTTAGACATAGGAATAGGTCATGCCTTAAAGGTGTTAGGAAAATTTGCCTACCCTATAGCTTAAACCATTCCTCACTTTCTTCCTTCAAGTCAAACTCCAAATCAATCTTAATTGATTTTCTCCAAACTCAAATCAATTCCAATTAATTTTCTCAAACTAATGAATCAAATCTCAAATGATTGAAGCCCATGATTGAAATCCAAAATTCAATTCAAATGATTGAAATCCAAATCATTAAATCAAACCTAAAATCCTTCTTAAGCCATTTTGATTTCTATCTTATGGACTTAGCCCAAATCAGTTCAAAATCAAGAGATTTTCTCTTAACTCATTTATATTCTCATTTATATTCACATATATAAATGAAATATAAATTCAAATCAATCAAACTAAACCCAAAATTAAATCCAAAATCCATGGTCAAATCCAAAAATCTTTTCTAAGTCCTTTGATTCTCTCTTATGGACTTAGCTCAAATCAAGTTCAAATCACTTCAAATCCATGCAATTTTCTTATTTATATTTATAAATATAAATGAAATATAAATTCAAATATCCAAAACCAAATCCAAAAATCAAACTCAAATTCATTCAAAATCAACCTAAGCCTTTCAAGTCAAAATCTTGAGCTTTGCCAAACCAACTTCAAATCAAGCCAAACCCTTTTTTTTTTTTCCTTCATGATTCAATCATTCCTTCAATCATGAATCTAAATATAAATACAAACTTCAATCTCCATACCAAAACCCAATTCCAAAATCAAACCCAAATCAAACTCATGTTCACCCTTTGAACTTGAAATTATCAAATGAATCTAAACCCATTTGACTTCAAATCACTTGCTAATGAATTTATATTTCAATCATAAGTCCATATTTGAGTTCAATCTAACTCAAATCAAGCTTTGGCTAAGCCATTTAACCCACTTAGGATCACTTGACCCAAAGTGACCTAAAGTATCCCTTATGAGCCAAATTCTAATTTTAACCAAATTGGATTGAACTAAGCCCAACTAAGCCTCACATTATGAGCAACAATCATCATAAGATGATCAATAACTCAAATTGGGTCAAACCAAGTCAAACTTAAGGGTTGACCAAGTCACCTCTTAGCCAAAATGAAACCTAACATAGCCAAAATCCACCATAGGCCAAATTGATTGAAACCATTGATCAAAACTCATTCATGACCAATGTTTGAACTTGACCAAGTCAACATTTGAGCCTAACCTAGCTCAATTGTCCACTTGACCAAAGTTGACCCAACTTGCCCTAAAAAGTCAAAATATGTCAAAACTTGATCTAAGCCAAATTGATTGAAACCAATGGGTCAAGTTCATTCCAAAATGATCGTTGAACTTGACCAAAGCCTCAATTGGCCAACTAGACCTAACATAACCCAATTAACTTTTAACCCATCTTGACTTAAAAGGTCAAATTGAACCAAATTTAAACTTATCCAAAATTGATTGAAAAAAAGATACCAATTCATTTCATATGATCAATCAAACCTAAACCTACCCATGACCTAGCCCAAATAGGTCAAATGGGTCAAGTCAACTTGACCCATTTGACCTAAATAAAATCAAATGAGCCAAATCCAAATATAAACCAAATTGATTGAAAATAAAGATATTAAATCAATTAATATGATCATATGAACATGACCCAACCCTTGGTTTGACCCAATTTGACCATTTGGTCAACTTGACCCATTTTGATCTAAATGGGTCAACATGAGCCAAATCACATCAAACCAACTCCAAATTCAATGAAACTTGGTCTAACCTATTTTGTCATCATATCAAACATGCCCAAATTGAAATCAAGGTCAAATGACCAATTTATCCCTAGGTCATAGGGTAACCCAAAATCAAAACCACTTAGAATTTGGTCATACACTTCATCCTCTTAAGGGACCAAATGGACACTAATGGACTAGTGCACATGAACCAATGGGTTTGAGCCAAACCCAATCCAAACCCAAAATCAATTCTGAAATGACATAATGAATCATTCATCCACCCATTTCAAGCATATGACACTCTTCCATTACCTCTCTCTGGCCAAACTGAATGCAATGACACATCAAATAGCCTTATAAACCCACTCAAGGAGCACAATTGGATCAAAATGGCATCTCCTTGCTCGACCATTCGATTGCTCTAGGGGGAGATATACTCCCCCTAATTTGATTTCATTTCATCAGCCTCATTCTCGGTTGAGCTAAAAAAGTCTAGAGGAGCCATTACCAAGTGATCCCAAGCTTCCTAAAGTGAAATCGAATTTCCCATTCTCACTTTTCATAGCTTGAAAATAGGGGAGCTCCACTGAAAATTCAACTTAGCCTACACTCAATATCAACAATTCCTCCTCTTCAAGCTTATGACCAAATCACTCAAAGCTTTCCAAGCTCCAAAGGCAAGGAAGTCTTGACCAAGATCAAGCTCCATTGAAGGTGAGTTGGCCCATGAAGGATCCACCCAATCTCAAAGCCTCAAACTTCAACAAAGCTTTGTCTCCACTATGCTTCTTGGAATCAAAGTGATCACCTTAATTGCTAACCATTAAGAGCACATTTTCAATATTGTTTGGAGCTTTATGAAGTGGATTTCCACCCCATGAGATTCTAGCCGTTAGATGTGTTTGTCTTTGTGCTTAGATGGTGTGGGTAAGTTTTGGGATTAAGCGATCATCCTAAGATGGACAATGTCCTCTCTAAATAGTGGAAGGATCATGGCCATCCATTTGCATTTTGGATGGAAGCTGATAAAGACATAGATCCAATTTCATCCCTTAACTCCACTTTAACCGCCCAATCCTTGATCGGAAGGAGAAAGATAGCTCCTAATGTGGTGCTGGATGTGATAACTTTAATATTGCATCATGCCAATGGAAAGCGATGATATGCTCCACCCATTCAGGGAAACTTCCTAAATTAATATTAATAAAAAATTAGAAATAAATTACTGATAGATAATTGAATATGTAATATTTTAAAAATGATTTCAATGGATTTTGAATAGTGCTTTTCTCTAATTTGAGTTTTATTAAGAATGTTATTTTCTAATTACAATTAGAATCCAAACTTATATATAAGGGGGTATAATTAGTGGTCTAACCTCTTAATTATGTCAATTGTTTTAATTGGTGAATGAGGTTTATGGAATAATTTTAGGATACTTTATGATATTCCTTAAACCCCTTTCTTAATCCAACTTAATTAAGGGTTAATTCACTAATCAACCCCCAATTAATTTCAAAATTCTTAAACTTTTGAACTCAATTAATATATCTTGGGTAGATGCTGGTGTTCAAGAGCCTAATTAAATTAAGAAAATCAAAATCCATCTCACATGTGTGAGAGGGGTTATGAAAGTACTTAAAAAATTAAACCCTAATTAATATTAATCATGAGCCAATTGCATTTACCTTTCTTTCCTGGTGCATTATGATTTAAATTCTTATGTGATTTTATGTCATCTCATTGGCTCATAATTATTTGATTAACTATGCTAAGTGGAAGTGTAAGGGTAATAATACACTTAATTCATACCTTAACCTAACAAAGCATAAAATTGATCTAATCATCTAAAATTTAAAATAAACAACAAACATATGAGAATGGTTAGAACAACAAATTCACCTCACATTTCTCAAATTAATTAAAACAAATCAAACCTTCCTTAAATCATTTGTTTTAAGCTTTCTTATTTCATAAGATTATCTTTAGAATTAATTAGGTGAATGTGTTACATGCTTTCATCACTTTAGTTCTTTCCTAACATGCTAAATGTGTATGTCATATGAATTTCATGCATTCATGCTTTTCAAAAAATCAAATTAAAATGAAATATTTCTTTATGTCAAATTGCATATTTGCTAAAGTAAAATATGAATGGCTATTATCGCTACTAAATCCAAAACTATTTTCAAAATATATAAATCAAATACCTAAAATTGAAAGTGTGGTACATATAATTATTTATAAGTTTGCATGTGTGTATAAATATGAAGATGTGCATAGTGTAGCTTTCCTTCTCTTTTCTTTAGCGTGGTTTTGAATAGGATTTGGCAAAGTGTATAGTTCATTTGAAAAGAACACAACACTTGCCTAACCCCATTCCTATTCATTCCTATGCTATTACTTAAGAAGGACATCCACACTTATACATATAAATTGCATAAACAAAACAAATAAATAAATACAAACTTTTGCTTTTCTTTTCCATTCATTTGTACATGTGTTTGTATTTAAGGAAAGTGGTATATTAGTCCGACAACCCTGGGTTAGGATTTAAGTATCCTAAGTAGGTCTTGTACCTTACACCGGTGCTAACAATGGCATTGTACTCACTTATGCCTTTCATACATGTGTGTGAAAATGGATAAGAAACCTCTTTCTACTTAATGAAAATCATACATCATAAAGCATTCAAATTTTCTTAAGTAACTCACTTAGCATTCATCATAAAGTGTGATAAACATTCTCATTTGTATGTATAGATATACTTAGGATTCATTCATATGCATGTTATACATGTTGGGAAAGAAATAAAGTGATGTATGTTTTGTGATATTAATTCACTGTACTTAATCTTAAAATGCCTTTCTTTTTGAATAGGTTTATTTAGAGTTAATCTAAACTTAGGATTAATTAAAACATATAATAAAATATTCTTTAAGGTAGGGAAGGAAAGAGAAGTTCTTTTTTCTTTTCCCTCTCTTTACAATACTTAGTAATTAATTATAGGATTCATTCAAACCTAAACAAATCATCAAATAAAATCAACCCAAATCAACTAAACAACTTAAAGGAAACCACCCATCTAAGTTGAACATCTTCACACTTAGAAAATCCAAACTTAAAGCCATAGTTAAGCATACCACATTAAACTAAGTCACCACTTCTAGCTTAAGGTGGCATGGTTTGATGTTTACTTTTTTATTTTATGATATTTTTTTTAGTCGATGTTAGGTGAATGTGCATAGAATGAATGGTAGGACGATTTAGTCTAATCATTATTTTTAGGGATTATGCTTAAGGTGTTGTAATAAAAAATATAAATGCTTTTGCATGCTTATACCCTAAGCATAATCCAATAGGCTGGACTTTACCCATGTGTGCTAAGTCCAATATACATGCTTGGGATTTGTATGGTTTGTTTAGCTAATCTCTATTTTATGGTGTTAGTTAGATTTATTTTCCTTTTCATGTAATTTTTGCAATTAGATTTTGGAATGATTGTTATGGGGGTTAGGATGAGCATTGGTCATAAGATTTCATCTTATGTACCATGTGAAGCCTTTGGAGCATCCACATTCCAACCATCCAAAAGAAGGAACCAAAGAAAAAAAGAAGAAAAAGAAGAAAGAAGAAAGAAGAATGAAGAAATGAAATGAAGACCCCATAACATGAATTTCTTGATTGTAAATTAATTCATTTGTAATGGTTGTATAAGGTAGAGCTCTACCCAATTTGTTTTTTGGTTTGTGCGGGCCACCATAAATGGCCTTTATTCTTTGTGATTAGCTTTATAAAATGTGTGATGTTTAGCTTTGTGCATTAAGATGACATCATTTTCCTAGTTTCTTCCTTGCTTGATGTATGGCCTGATGACTAATTCTTATAAAAATAAATCTTCTACCAAATTAATCAACTCAAAATTAAAAATAAATAACTCATAACCTCATCTAAAGCCTAAGTTAAAATCAAGATAAAAGAATTAGCAACCCTTATGGATGAGTATTTCTTTATAACATCATGCAGCATTATTTCACTTTGATTGAGGGCTTCCACCTTTCCAAAGAAACTTGGCTTGACCTTGAGAGCCATGGTGGAAACACACCTCCTTATCGATTTTGGCCAATAATCTTACTTTCATGCATTAGACAATATGAATCCTATAAGCTGAGTCAAATGATTGTCCAAAAATAAAAATAAAATGTAATATGTTTGCATTAGATCTAGGTCATTTTCATGCCCTTACATGATCTAGTCTCTTAGGGAGTGAGTTTAAGGACTTAGTCTCTTTAAAATAAATAATAACCTAGCTATCTTGCATAAAGCATATGACTTGCCTACATGAATTTAAAATCATAGAGGAGTTAGTTGGTGGCCACCCCTGCATTGTAAGTCCAATAGTCTGTTTACTCTGGAGGTAAACCAAATACCCATTTTTTTAGATTTAGGTCATGCTTATCCCTCGCCAAAGCTCCCTAGATTTAGGTTTTCTGAGGTTTCCCTTAGGCCATAAGAATAAATCCTCACCTCTTAGGCATTTTCATAATCTTGTATTATGGAATCATAAGCCCTAAATTCTAATAAAAAAATTCAACTCAAATAAATTAAATTTTCAAAAAATGTAAAGCCCAACATAGATAGTTTGAGATGCTTACTAGTTTCCTAACATCTGAGCATCTCCTACTTATTTGGCTCGATAAGAACTCTCTCTTTGATCCCCCATTTGATCTTAAAAAATAACCAATTGATAGTCCTACCTATCAAAATCTTTAGAGACAATGATCATTTACCTTAATCAAGAGTATTCCTAAGGAATCCCTTCCTTAGATGTAATTAACTATGGGGCTTGCCTAGGAACTTAATGAACCCGGTTTAAAATAAACCCCGCTTTACTTTTCATGTAAAGTAGGGAAGAATCCATTCAAAGACCCAATGTCCTTAGGAGTCCTTATTTTGGTGATTAGGTCCATTGTGGGGTGGTGACTTCTATCTTTTGGGATAATACACCTCTCCTCAATGTCATACTCGATCACCCTAATAAGTACATCTATGGATCTGTGTGGAGTCCCAACAAGGTGTTTATTTCTATTTTTATTTATCCTCTTCAAAAAGGATAAATGAAGGCATGAATATTTAAACCCCCACAGATTTTTCTAGCGACTCCACTGGGGATGGTTCCTCTTTCCATCTTTGGTAAATGATCATTGTCTCCAAGTATCGATAGTGGGTTTGTACTTTTTTATGAACCCAAAACTATATTTCTTTCCATTGGCACTTAACTTATTTCATCCTTAAGTTAAGCTTGTCAACATCTTTAAGTTTTAGGACCTCACCCTATTGTAGTCTTAAAACCCCTATTGCGTTCTCCAATGGGTGAAAATGAAAATCTAATAGTAAAAATAAAATAATTAAAGACTTCCTCCTTACCATTTTTATGGCAAAGAAAGGTTCATTTCAAAAATAATAATAATATAAAATCAATCTTTCAAAAAAAAAAATCTTACTTTTCAAAATGCACTTTTTCAAAATACACTTAAAATATTTGCACTATATTTAACAATTTTCATAATCGATACATGTAGGAACTTTCCAAAATAAAACCAACACTCATATTCTCTAAAAGCACAAATGAACTACTTCACTCAATTCATTTTGATGAAGACTTCATTTTCAAAAATAAAATTTCAACAATCATGAAACTTTCCAAAAAGCACAAAATTTGAAGATGGGCTTTTCCATTCAGTACATCCACATGTGTTGGATGACATCTCCAAGCAAAAAATAAAAAAAATAAAATAAAATCATAACTTTGAAATTCTACTCAACACATTCCACATGTGTTAAGTTGGAATTTCCACCCTTTTTAAAATCACATATGAAACATCTCCATTCAATATACACACATTTATTGAATGGAGGTTTCATCTTCAAAATAAAATCAAAATTAATTTTCCAAAAGCACATATGAAACTTTTCCATTCAATATACTCACATTTATTGAATGGAGGTTTCATCTCAATAATAATAAAAATCAAAAATAAAGTTTCAAAAAGCACAAACATCTCCATTCAATATACCCAAATTTATTGAATGAAGACTTCATTTTCAAATAATATGACACCATTTGGAAATCCCACTTAACATATTCCATGAATAGTTAAGTTTGAATTTCCTATTTCAAAAAGCAATAATCACACATGAAATACATCTTTGAAAAATAGCACATGATTGATTTCCATCTTACATACTTGTTGACCTCATTTTTAGGATGAGCTCTCAACCCCTCCATCTTAGGCATAGGACTCCTCTTAGACATTAAGAGATCCTTAGTCTTAAGACACATCTAGTGATTAGGTGTACACTTAACCTAGCCAGAGACTTAGAAGAGTTATCCATGAATAGGTCATGCCTTGGGGTTAGGAAAATTTGCCTACCCCAGCTAAACCATTCCTCACCTTCCTTCCTTCAAGTCAAACTTTAAATCAATCTAATTGATTTTCAAACTCAAATCAATCTTATTTGATTTCTCCAAACTCAAATATCATGATTGAAATTCATGATAAAATCCATGATTGAAACCCATAATTCAAATTCCAAATTAAAATCTTTCCTAATCCTTAATTTCAAGGACTTATAAAATTATCATCAAATCATTCAAATTCATGAAATTTTCTCACCACTCATTTATATTCTCATTTATATTGACATATATAAATGAAATATAAATTCAAATCAATCAAACTAAATCCAACAATCAAATCCAAAACTTGAAATCTTTCCTAGATCAACTTCAAAACAATTCAAATTCATGAAATTTTCTCATAACTCATTTATATTCTCATTTATATTCACATATATAAATGAAATATAAATTCAAATCAATCAAATCAAATCCAAAACTTAAATCTAAAGTTAATTTTTCTCTTAAGGACTTAGCCTAGATCATGATCAAATCACTTCAAATTCATGAAATTTTCTCATAATCCATTTATATTCTCATTTATATTCACATATATAAATGAAATATAAATTCAAACAATCAAAACTAATTCTAAAAATCAAACTCAAATCCATTCAAAATCCAACCTAAACCTTTCAAGTCAAAATCTTGAACTTAGCCAAATCAACTTCAAGTCAAGCCAAACTCTTGATTTTCCTTCATGATTCAATCAACCCTATAATCATGAATCCAAATATAAAAATAAACTTCAATTACTTAATCAAAACTCAATTCAAAAACTAAACCCCAAATCCATTCATGTCTTCCTTTGAATATGAAATTATCAAATGAATCCCATTTGACTTCAATCCACTTGCAAATGGATTTATATTTCAATCATAAGTCCATATACAAGTTCAATCAAACTCAAATCAAGCTTTGACCAAGCCATTTGACCCACTTAGGTTCACTTGACTAAAGTGACCTAAAGTACCCTTATGAGCCAAATTTTAATCCTAACTAAATTGGATTGAATCAAACTCATCCATGCTCTCATCATGATCAACAATTATCATCAGATGATCAATCAATCAAATTGGGTCAAACCAAGTCAAACTTAAGGGTTGACCAAGTCAACACTTAGCCAAAATGAAACCCAACATAGCCAAAATCCACCATAAGCCAAATTGATTGAAACCATTGATCTAAGTTCATTCATGAACTATGTTTGAACTTGACCAAGTCAACATTTGAGAACCTAGCCCAATCACTTGACCCAAGTTGACCCAACTTGACCTAAAAAGTCAAAATGTGTCAAAACTTGATCTAAATTGATTGAAACTAATGGGTCAAGTTCATTCCAAATCACTTGTTGAACTTGACCAAAGCCTCAATTGGCCAACTAGACCTAACCTAGCCAATTGACCTTGAACCCAACTTGACCTAAAGGGTCATGTTGAGCCAAATTCAAACTTAACCAAAATTGATTGGAAACAAAGATACCAATCCACTTCATATGACTAACCAAACCTAAACCTACCCATGACCTAGCTCAAATAGGTCAAATGGGTCAAATTGGTCAACTTGACCCATTTGACCTAAATGAAGTCATATGAGCCAAATTCAAACCAAACCAAATTGAATCAAACCAAAGCCACCAAAACATTTCAAATGGTCATATGAACTTGACCCAACCTTGGTTTGACCCAATTTGACCAATTGGTCAACTTGACCAAAGTTGACCCATTTTGACCTAAATGGGTCAACATGAGCCAAACCATATCAAATGAACTCCAAATCCAATGAAACTTGGCCAAACCTATTTTCTCAACATACCTAACATATCCAAATTCAAAATCATCCAAATGACCATTTTACCCTAGGCCATAGAAAATTTTGGTCAAATCCATGGGGAATTTGGTCAATTCTTCATATCTACTTGATACCTTCCTAATAGGTCAGACCTATGGAGGTGGTGCACCCAACCCAATGGGTTTGGGTCAGCCAAACTTGACCAAGGCCAACACATGGCTCAAATTAGCCATGGGAAAACCCTCCTCCACATTTTGAAGCACATGGGAGGTTACCACTCCACTCCCTAGCCCAAACCACCAACTCTAACCTCAAACAACCTTTCACCTATAATTGGATCAAAATGAAAACAAGCTTCCATCCGATTGCCATGGGGAGATATACTCCCCTAATTCAATTCTTCACACCTCACTATGATTGAGAGAGGAGAGCCATAGAGTGATCCTAAGCTCTAGAAGGATTTGAATCCTCATTTTCCTTAAGAAAAAATAGGGGAGCTCCATGAATCAAACTTCTCACACTCCACCACAAATTCTCTTGCACACTCACCAGAAGTCGAGCTTGCCAAGTTCTCTCAAGTTCCAAAAGGGAGGTCTAATTCATCAAAGCCGCAAGAGCTAAGGAGGTTGGTCCATAGAGCAATCCACTCAACCTCAAGAGCTAAACTTTCACCAAAGCTTTGTCTCAACCAGACAAGCTCCTCCAAGGAATTGAGCCAATGATCACCTGAGGTAAGGTGGCATTTTAACCACTAAACTCCATGTGTGGTCCTTTGTGAAAGAAATTTAATGGCATGAGATTTTGACCATTGGATAGGCTTAGGTTAGATGGTGGTAAAATTTCATTCCAACCGAGCTCAATCAAGCTCGATCTTCCCTGAAAGTGGATGGTTCATTCCTCGGGAAGAACAGGATGATCTCTCGCCCATCCATGCATTTTGGATGGACGCAAGATTAAACACATTTTAAATATTTACCCTTTTAAAACCGGGTTATTTTAATTTGATCCTTGATCAATGGAGATCAAAACAACGCCATACCATGCATGCTGATGATGTTTGGCCGCCATATGCATGTAAAGCGATCCACTGACGTACGCGTGCCGTGGGATTAGGATTAATTAGGTTAAATAATTTTAATCCTCTAAACTTTAAAAAATTCATATCTCTAAAGAAAAATCAGAAAATATGAGGTAAATTTCTAGAAAAGATAATTCAAAGAATATTTTAAAATTAGTTTTAATGGATTTTAAATTGTCTTTTCTCTGATTTTTTTATTGGAAATCTTAATTTGCTAATTACTCTAATTAATCATTAATTAAACTTTTGTAAATTTTGGGGATGACTTCTTCCTCCCTAATTTTCTTGGGATTTATTGTGGCTTAATTGGGGAATTGCATTCATTTCCTAATTACCCCTTTATGTAATTAAGGATAATTAAGGGTTTGATTAGTGGTTTAACTTTATGAAGTTGATTAAGGTTGTTTAGTGAATAAGAGGTTTAGGAATAATTTTGGGGTATTTCCCAAGCTATTCTTAAACCCCTTTTCTTTCCTTAATCCTCTCTTAATTAAGGGTTAATTCACTAATTACCCTCTTAATTAATTTCTTAAAATTCTAAAACTTTCCAGAACTTAATTAATCTACTTTGGGTAGATGCTTAGGTGTTTAAGAGCCTAAGTTCAAGGAAATCAAAATTCAACTCATATGTGTGAGGGGTGTTTTGAAATTACTTAAGTTAAAACCCTTAGCTTAATTAACCATTAATCATGAGCCAAATTGCATTAGGCCCTTTTCTTCCTAGGTGCATTACAAATTTAAATTCCTTGTGAGGTTTTATGTCATCTCATTGGCTCATAATTATTTGGTTAACTATGCTAAGGTGGTGTAGGTAAGGGTAATTAACATGCTTAATTCATACCTTAACCTAATCAAAATAAAATGAATCTAATCATCTAAAAATTAAACAAAATATCAAACACATGTGGAATGGGTTAGGAATAACAAACTCAACTCACATTTTCAAAATTAAATCAAATTCAAAATCAAACAAAATCATATTAAATAAACTTTGATTTGTTTTAAGCTTTCTTATTATAAGATTGTCTTTAGGAATTTAATTAAAGTGAATGTGTTTACATGCTTTCATTGCTTTAGTTCTTTCCCAACATGCTAAATATGTGTGTCATATGGTTTCATGCATCCATGCTTTCAAAATCAAATTTAAAATGAAAATATTTCCTTTATGTCAAATTGCATGTTTTGGCTAAAGTAAAATATGAGTGGCTATTATCACTAAATTACAAAATAAAAAAAAATTTAAAAAAAAACAATTATTATTTGAAAGTGTGCTACTTATATTTATATGAGTATGTAATAAAATATAAAGATGTGCTTAGTAGGTTTTCCTTCTCTCTTTAGTTAGTTTTGAATAGATTTGGTAAGGTGTATGGTTCATTTGAAAAGAACCTAACACTTGCCTAATTCCATATCCTATTCATTCCTATTATTTAAGAAGGATACCTACACTTACACATATAAATTGCATAAAGAAAAATAAATCAACTAACAAAAACTTTTGCATTCTTTCTTTCCATTCATTTCTTTTGTACACATGTTTGTATTTAAGGAAAGTGGTATATTAGTCCGACAACCCGAGTTGTGAGGCTTTAAGTAGCCCTAAGTAGGTCTTGTACCTTACACCTCTTAACAATGGCACTCACTTATGCCTTTCATACATTCATATGTGCATGTGAAAATTGATAAGAAACCCTTTTCTACTTAATGAAAATCATGCATCATAAACATTCAAATTTTCTTAAGTAACTACTTAGCATGCATCATAAAGTGTGTTAAACATTCTCATTTGTATGTATAGATATGCTTAGGACTCATTCATATGCATGTTATACATGTTGGGAAAGAAATGAAGTGATGTGTGTTTGTGAATTTAGTTCATTTTATTTATTCTTAAAATGCCTTTCTTTGGAATAGGTTTGTTTAGAGTTCATCTAAACTTAGGATTAATTAAAACACATAATAAAATATTCACTAAACAAAACTAAAATATGAATCCACTTTAGAAATTACTTAGGTTAGGGAAGGAAAGAGAAGTTTTCTTCTCTTTTCCTCTCTTTATAACTTAGTAATTAATTGTAGGATTCACTTGAACCTAATAAAAATATTAAATAAAATCAACCAAAAATAACTAAATCACTTAAATGAAACTCTCCACTAAGTTGAATATCCTTCGCACTTAGAAAATCTAACTTAAAGCCATAGCTAAGCATATCACACAAACCTCTAAAGCACACATATTAGGCTAAGTCACCACTTCTAGCTTTAGGTTAGGTGCATGGTTTGATGTTTGTTTTGTTTTGTGATATATGTTTTAGATGATGTTAGGGTGTATGTCAGTAGAATGAATGGTAGATCTTAGTCTAACCATTATCTTTGTAGGGATTGTGCTTAAGGGGCTATAATAAATAAAAATATAAATACTTTTGTGCGTGTGCTTATACCCCAAAGCATAATCCAATAGTGTGGACTTAGTCACCCATGTGGGGTGATAAGTCCAATATACATGCTTGGATTTGTGGTTTATTTAGCTAACCTTATTTTGTGTTAGCTAGATTTACTTTTCCTTTTCATGTACATTTTACAATTAGGATTTTTGAATGATTATTATCGGGATTAGGATGAACATTGGTCATAAGATCTTATCATATGCACCATGTGAAGCCTTTGGAGCATCCACCTTCCAACCATCCAAAAGAAAGAAATAAAGAAGAAAGAAGAAAAGAAGAAGAAAATAAGAAAGAAGAATGAAGAAATGAAGTTTGAAGACCCCCATAAAAATGAATTCCTTGCTTAATTATATTTAATTCATTTGTAATCCGGTTGTATAAGAGTAGACTCTACCCAATTTGTTTTTTGTGTGGGTACCCACCACAATGGCCTCTTATTCTTTTATTAGCTTTATAAATTGATTGATGATTTATTTAGTTTATGCATTAAGTGACATCCTTTTCCTAGTTTCTTCCTTGCTTTATGTAAAGCCTGGATGACGATTAGGCTCTTAGGAAAAATAAATCTTCTACCAAACTTAACAATTCAAAATTAAAATAAAGAACTCATAACCTCACCTAAAGCTTAGGTTTAAAATCAAGATAAAAGAATTAGCAACCTCTTAGCCGGATGAGTACTTTTATAACATCATGCATAAATGCATCTTTTCACTCTTGATTGAGGGCTTCCACCTTTTCTAGAAACTTGGTTTGACCGAGAGCCATGGTGGAAACACACCTCCTCCCTTCTTGATTTTGGCCAATAATCATTTCTCATGCATTAGGTATATGAATCCTATTAGCCCGAGTCAAAATAATTGTCCAAAAATAAAAATAAAAATAAAATATGAATTGCATTAGATTTAGGTCATTTGAAGCATGCCCTTACATGATCTAGTATCTTTAGGGAGTGAGTTTAAGGACTTAGTCTCTTTCTAAATAAATAATAGCCTAGCTATCTTGCATAAAGCATATGACTTGCCTACATGAATTTAAAATTGTAGGAGTTAGTTGGCCACCCCTGATGTTGTAAGTCCAAGCAAAGTGTGGTTTGTCCTCTCTTGTGGAGGCAAACCAAATACCCATTTTTCTCCTTAGATTTAGGTTGTGCTTTTGGCCCTCGCCAAAGCTCCCTAGATTTAGGTTCTGAGGTTGCTTCTCCCCTCCATAAGCATAAATCCTCACCTCTTAGGCATTTCCATAATCTTGTGTTATGGAATCATAAGCCCTAAATTTCTAATGAAAAATTCAACTCAAACAAATTAAATCAATTTCAAAAAATGTAAAGCCCAATCATAGGATAGTTTGAGATGCTCGCTAGGTTTCCTAGCATCATGAGCATCTCCTACTTATCTTCTTTTGGCTTCGATAATAACTCTCTCTTTGATCAATCCCATTTGATCTTCAAAATAAACTAATCGATTGATAGTCCTACCCTATTGAAATCTTTAGAGACAATGATCATTTACCTTAATCGAGTTTTCCTAAGAATCTCATTCTTAGGATGTAATTAACTATGGGGCTTGCCCCGTAGGAACTTAACGAACCCATTTAAAATAAACCCTTTACTTTTCATTTAAAGTGGGGAAGAATCTAGTACATCAAGACCCAACATCCTTAGAGTCTTATTTGGTGATTAGGTCCATTAGGGTGGTGACTTCTCTTCTAGATAGTACACCTCTCAATGTCATACCATCACCCTAATAAGTACATCTAGTGATCTACCAAAAGTGTATTTTTATATTTTGTTCTTCTTTTCATTTATTCTTCTTTCCACCTTAGAAAGGAAGGAGGATAGATGAAAAACATATAAAAATTTCACCACATTTTTCAACACGATGGTTCCTCTCTCCATCTTTGGTAAATGATCATTGTCTCTAAGTATCGATAGTGGGTTTGTACTGTATGAATCAGACTATCTTTCTTTCCATTGGCACTTAGCTTATTTCATTCTTAAGTTGAGTTAGCCAACATCTTTAGGTTTTAGGACCTCATGTGTTGGTCTTAAAACCCCGCTGGTTCTCCAATGGGTAAAATAAAAGATCTAAATAAAAAAGAAAACATTTAAAGACTTCCTTATCATTTTATGATAAGGAAAGGTTCATTCTAAAATAATAAAGATAAAATAAATTTTCATAAAAATCTTACTTTTCAAAAAAGCACTTTTTCAAAATGCACATAATAAAATATTTTCACAAAATTTAAATCACCCTCATCTAACAATTCTCATAATTGTTACATGTAGGAATCTTTAAAAATAAAACTAACAATCTTTTCCAAAAACACAAATGAACATCTTCCTTCAATTCATTTTGATGAAGATTTCTTTTTCAAAATAAAGTGAACAATCATCTTTCCAAAAGTCAAAATCAAAATCAAAAATAAAACTTTCAAAAGGCACATATGAACCTTTCCATTCAATATACCCACACTTATTGAACGGGAGTTTCATTTTCAAACAAAATTAAATTTTCCAAAAGCACATATGAACATCCCCATTCAATATACCTAAATTCATTGAATGAAGATTTCATTCCCAAATAAAAATAAAATCATTCAGAAATCTCACTTAAACATATTCCATATATGATTAAGTTGGAATTCCCTCTTTCAAAAACAATAATCACACACAAAATAAAATTTTCATTTCAAAATAAGATTGACCTCCATTCTACATACCCAAATTTGTTGAATGGAAGTCTTCTTTTCAAAAATCAAAACTTAAACAATCATATTTTCAAAATTCAAAACACATTTGGAACTTCATTTAGCATACTCAAATTTACTAAGTGAAGTTTCCAAATTCAAAATAAATAAAAAAAGAATTTTCAAACACATTTGGAACTTCATTTAGCATACTCAAATTTTGCTAAGTGAAGTCTCCAAATTAAAATTAAAAAATTTTCAAACACATTTGGAACTTCATTTAACATACTCAAAGTTGCTAAGTGAAGTCTCCAAATTCAAAGCCAAAAATTTTCAAACACATTTGGAACTTCATTTAGCATACTCAAATTTGCTAAGTGAAGTCTCCAAATTAAAACCAAAATTTTCAAACACATTTGGAACTTCATTTAGCATACTCAAATTTGCTAAGTGAAGTTTCCAAATTCAAAACCAAAATTTTCAAACACTTTTGAACTTCATTCTTTAGCATACCAAATTTGCTAAAGAGAAGTTTCCATTTTCAAAACCAAATCAAAACACAAAAATTTTGAACACATCTTTTGGAATTTCATTTAGCATATTCAAATTTGCTAAGTGAAATTTCCATTTCACAAAACTAAGTGGGACTTCATCTTTAGCATACCATATTTGCTAAAGTAAAGTCTCCACTTTCAAACAAATCAAATAAAAAAAATGAAACACATTAGATTTCAGCATACCCAAATTTGCTAAGGATCCTACTTTTCAAAATCAAAATATCCAAAATAAATGAAACACTTAGGATCTCTTAGCATACTCAAATTTGCTAAGAATCCTATTTTCAAAAATCAAACAAAACACACTTGTTCTTCACTTAGCATACCTAAATTTGCTAAGTGGAATTCCAATTTTCAAAATCAAACAATAATTCACAAAAAAGAAATAATATTTTCAAACACTTCACTTAGCATACCCAAAGTTGCTAAGTAAGTAAAACACAAATCAAAATAAAATCAATTGACCCTTACTTTAACATACCCAAATTTGTTAAAGGAAAGGGTCCTCAAATCAAAATCTAAATTCAAACAAACATGAACCTATGGAAGCATCCTTCAAAATATTTGAATCCATTTTCAACATACCCAAATTTGTTGAAGTTGGATTCATATTCAAAAATTCCTCTTTCAATCAAATTTCTAAATCTTCTCAAATCCATTTGAACCCCACTTAACACTTCCAAGATGTTGGATGTGGGTTCAAATTTTCAATTCAAATTCAAAAAATCAATAAAAGATAAAAATCCAAGCTCATTTCTCATTGAAGATTCTACCATCTTATGACAACAGTTCAATTTTTTTACTTGTTGATGAAATGGCGTGCTCATAGAAATTTATTTTCACTTTCCCTCATGGCATGGATTTGGCTTGGACTGCCAACTTCCAATTGGATCATACACCTTATCCATTTGGTATTTGAGGGAGTGAGGATCACATGTGAGGGCACCCCTCACCCTAGTAGGATCACTGCAGTGTATCATCCGATCGATTTACCTTCGATTTTGACATCTCCTTGTTAAAGAGGAAAGTAGTGGTCCCACCCAACAAAGGATGATAGTACCAATAGGCCAAGCACCCTGGTTTTTCATGTCGCCAAGTGGGGCACCCACCCTCTCATGCACTCTAAGGGTGGTCTCTGATCTGGATTGCCTCCCCTACTTTGAGTATGGGTCTACTCTCTCCTACCACAACAGTGAAGGAAAAAAATTGCATGATCAAGCGATCATACTAGATTGCCAGGAGATGGAGGCACCACGCTTCATCGAGGAGTTTCCTATTTTGACACCACCGTTACGAAAACCAGTTTCATCTCTCCGGGTCATGAGAGGATGTTAGGAGGATTCACATCACCTCCAGGGTGGTCCAAAGATCACCATCGCTACTCGAGGAGGTAGGGCCTCCATCGCCTTGCGTAGGTTGGCGAGCTATGTCGTGAGTGAGCTCAATTTGATGAGATCCATCCCCGCAGTGTGAAACATATTTAAGAGAGGCAGAGAGGCCCATACACATGCTCATATTACTAGTAAGAGGAGTTCGGCCGCCGGCAGCCATTTGTCAATTTTCCGCTTACCCGAATGACCATACAGATAGCATCCTACTTACGGGATCACCATCAGAGGATAGCTCTATTCATAGAGAGTTGGTGGTGTCTCCACACGCTCTACCCTCATCCGCCATCACCGCCCATCATAATATCTCCAGTTCCATCAAAGGCCATGAAGGCCATATCCGGGAGAAGCATACCCCATTGGTGATCCAGCTACGACCAAGGGATCCTATTCTATCTACACTGCCTATTGTGGCAAGGCCGAGCTCTCTAGTTCAACCTTCTGCCCTAGTGGTGGTGCGGAAGGAGCAACCAAGGCAGGTCATCCCTTCACCAACTCAAGAGACATGGAGATGGTGATATTGCAGAGGTAGCGATGATAGAGCCACATAATAGTGAAACCTCCTAGGAATGTCACCCCTTTTATAGTTAGTCAGGAGTGTATTTCTTTAAGAGAGTACAGTCCTCATAGGATTGACTCTCCAATAGCAGGGGTGCCTCTCGGTATGACAAAGGATCACACGTCACCAAGATCATTTGCTTTTAGATTGATCATTCTCGAGGAGATAGTACATTATCATAGAAGAAGGAGATTTTGGGGTATGATTGGTCGATGAGAGAGGTCACTGATCCCAATGAAGATGATTTGTTGGGAGACTCCGAGTGTATGGTAGATGAGGATCTCTTCTCGGGAGAACAAGCCATGGAAGGTGATGAGGTTGATCTGAAGACACAACCCAATCACAACACCTCCATAGCTGAATAAAGATGAGGAGATAGATGGATGGCAGCTAGAGGACTTGTTAGCAAAGTTTCACTCAAAACAAGCCCCGTCATCCTACTATAGTCAACATTAGTCAACCTGAGTTAGTGCATGTATTGGACCCAGCCAAGACCTTACCTCCTGATGAGCAAGGTAGCACTAGCATGTATAGGAAGGTAGTGGAAAGTACCTCCATACAAGAAAAAGACATCAAATCCATGGTTGAGCAGTAAGTGAAGGAAGCATTGGCTCAAGCTCAGGGAGGATCATCAGTTCCAAAGGGTAGACCCTACCGAGAGGAATTTGATTCAATCCAATATCCCAAGGGTTTCTTGCCACCTTCCTTCAAAAGATTTGATGGCAGTGAAAACCCAAGGCAACATATAGCACACTTTCCTTGTTGTAATGCGGGTGGACGCTTTGCCTCTTTTTCGTAGCCTAGCAAAGATTATTTTTGATTGGTATGCTGAACTGCCCAATGGTTCAATAAAGATATTTGCTGAGTTGGAGCAACTCTTTATCAAGAGGTTTGTTGGAGCTCAGCAGCAGGTTACTGTAGGTGATCTCGTTGTAGCACAACAACACCTAGGTGAGTCCCTTATTGATTATATTCTCTGATGGTGTAACCTGAGTATGAAATGAACCATGATTCAAAGATGCCATTGAGATTCTTTTGAAGAATATCCATGGCGTCACCCTTCATGCTTAAGGGCTTCACTATCAAGACATTTGAGAAGCTAATCAACAAGGCTAGTCTACAAGGAGAGGCCAAAAATTGCCTTTTTTCAAGACCAATTTCCAAAGCAAAGCCATAAAAGGTCTATGAGAAGAAGTGAGAAAGGAGTTGATAAGGGGAAGCAGTAACTAGAGATCACCGAGAGACTATGACCTCAGTAGCCTCCACCTCCTTTACCACCATCGAGGTACCTACAAGAGCCTCCATGGCCGACCCGCTCCTCACATACACCAACAAGTGGTACATACACCATGTTGTAGCTATGGTCCACCTACTCTTTTAGATAAGCTTAACAAACCTTATTCATTTAAGAGGGAGGTAATCAGGAAGATCTTTAAGAATCTCTTAAAGAAGCCTAATTTTCAGCTACCCAAGCCTAAGAGACCGAAGGAAGTAGGCAAAAGTCATGATCCAAACTTTTGCCCCTACCACCGTATACTAGGACATGTTTTGGAGGATCACTTCATATTCAAGGACTGGCTTGAACACTTTCAAGATGTGTAGTTATCCCAAAGGAATACCTTGGAACAACCATCCAGTTCCATTGGTAATCCTTGGGGATACATGTGATCCTTCCAAAACCAAAGAAGGTTGGGATATTTCTTATCCAAAACCTCTAAGAAGATCATCTAAGATCAAGAAGCTTTCCTTGGTGTTCGAGCTCAAACCTCCAACATCAAGGAAGATTTGCAAGTTGCCTGAGCAAACTCAAGGAAAGGGGGAGTCAGCAAGAGAGTAGCAATAGACATGTGTCACTGATAGCCCATTAGCATAACCACGATCGAGTCCACTCCCCCTCCTTGTCTTCCACACCGGACTTCTTCCACTTCTAGCTTCTTCTTCTACTAGTAGAACTCTTGTATCGGTGGATAAGGGCATCAAATCCCTTACCCACTCACTTTACTTGATTTCTACTTTGTACCTCCAAATAAATCCAAGAAATTAAAGAATAAAGCTAGTTTGAATTACATGTCACTTATGATGGGTCTATTCCTAATGATAACTCTTCAAGTCAAAATAACTATAATAATGATCTTCCTTTTTCTAATTCGTGAGTTGGACTTTCCTCGAATACTATCACCACCTCTTGAGATAGACTTGGAATCATTCAATTTGAGTCCCATAGGAGAAGATATAGGTGAGTGATGCGTAGAACCTTCCATTACCCACAAGAGATCATCAAAGTCAACCTTAGTGGCAAGGTTCTACCTCCTGGAAGCACCTCAAGATAGGGAAACAAGTCATTGGTGGTAGAGATCGAGAAGCCTCCATAAGATGCTCCACCCTTGGATATGCTTATGGAGGATCAGCCCAAGGTGGACTACAATGTCCTTTCTCATCTAAGAAAGTTGCCATCTAAGCTAAGCATATACAATGCCCTTGTCTTATCCAAAGAGATGAGGGAATCACTAATCAAGGCTCTCCTTGATCCCGAGATATGCTTAGCTCAGCTGACTGCTATAGGTGAGGAAGCACATTATACAAAAGAAGCTTAAGGGATCACCTTCATAGATGAAGACCTTCTAGGGACTTGGAGCACAACTATCCCCTACATCATATTGACATGGAAGTTCAGACTTGCCGAGTTCTCATGGATCCGTGCATCAATGAACATTATGAGTCTAAAGACCCTTGCCTATTTGAGGATCGATCTCCACACTGAGGAGATCGGATGATGTTGAGAGGATTCAATGAACAAGGTGAGCGGGCTTTAGGTTCCATAGTGTTACCTTTGGAGATAGTGACTGGAAGACTAAAGCTAAGTTTTACATCATTGATTTGAATACTTCATTCATTGCTTTGCTCGGTAGGCCTTGGATACATCAAAACAAGATCATTCCATCCTCCCTTCATCAAGGCATCAAGTTCAGAAAAGAGGGGATTGAATACCATGTCAATGGAGGTGAAAGCCATTTTCAGTTAGAGAGGTTGAGATTTATGAGGATGTGACCTACTATCTTCCTCAAAACACCCTTTCATGAACTTGGACAAAATTCAAATTCAAAAGTAAAAGAAAAAAATGAAGAAAAAGAAAAGGCAAAAGAAAAGAAAAAAATGAAAGTCCAAGTGAACAAGAAAGGGGAAATGAGGAATAAATAGATTCACATATTACATTCCACCCACTCATTCCATCATATGGACATGTGGTAGGATGGCTCAACCTCCACCACAGAGGCAGGCATAATAGAGGCTTCTAGAGGTGGAAGACCGTTGGCCATCACCACCAAGGTCATGTTCTTCATAGGAGTACCCCTACTATTCACATAGACTTGGAATCCAACTCGTGAGGATGAGTCTAATGTGATTAGTATATACCAACCCTCTCAAGGTTCCATTGGAGGTGACTTGATCGAGACAAGATGAAGACGTGCCTCCAAACAAAGCAAAGTATTCAATCGTTTATGTAAACTATTAGAAGTTGGAACCTAGCTCTAACCTCACTTACATCTCAAAAAAGTTGAAGGTTTAGTTAAGGAAGTCCCTAAGTCTTCCAAAGGACATGAAGCCAAAGAGATTCTTTTGGGATCATCATCCTCAAGTCCTGAAGTTGATGTAGAACTTGAGGATGATACATTTAAAGAATTAATGGAATTACCATTTGACTTTTACTCTCCTTGTGTTCATAATCTTATACAGAATGGTTTGGATTTTCATACATGGTCCAGGCATAGGTTAGAGCACTTTGAAAAGTTATGAAACAATAATCCAATCAAGAGTAGACTAGATTTGGCAGGGTCCATGATGATGATTATTATGCTAGTTGTTACCAATCATTTGAGTCCGATAGTTCTTTTCACACAACACCAACTCTTATGAGAATGTGTGTTTAGAAACCTTAGATGATCAAAATGATCTCCAAATCAGCACCTAAAATTTGAAGAAGAAATTCCAATAATTGACAAGCTTAAAGAAATCAACCTCATAGATAGAAAATCCATGCCCATCATACATCGTTGAATGAAGAAGAAACCAATGACTTAGTTAGGCTATTGACCGAAAGATCTTTCATGGAGTTATGAAATCCTGATTATCTCCTAACATAGCAATCCACAAGCTAGCAATAGGTCCTAACACTACCCCTATTAAGTAAGCTCCTAGACGTATGCGATTAAAAATTGAACAACAGGTCATTTCTGAAGTCAAGAAACTGATCGATGCTAGTTTCATCAGGGAAAAAAAATATCCTACTTGGTTAGCCAATGTCATCCCAGCTAAGAAGAAGAATGGCCAAATTCACATATGTGATGATTTTAGGGACTTAAATAAAGCATGTCCTAAGGATGAGTTTTCTCTTCCTATACTAAAATTAATGACGGACATTGCCTCATCTCATTTAGTATTTTCTTTCATGGATGGGTCATCTGGCTACATCCAAATTAAGATGTCTCCTGAAGATAAAAGAAACACTACTTTCCGAACCCCGATCAATCTTCTATAGGTCATGCCTTCACTTAAAATGGTGCTACATACCAATAACCATGACTCGATCTTCAACTCATCCATCATCGTTGAGTGCTATGTTGATGATCTAGTAGTCAAGAGCAGAGAAAAGGAAGACCACCTCTTTGACTTGAGAGTAGTTTTTGAATGATTAAGATAATATAACCTCAAAATGAATCCCCTGAAGTGTGCATGATTCTTCAAGGAAATTCCTTGGGTTTATTATTGACATAGAAATAGATCCTAAAAGATTAAAGCTATCTTAGAAATGCCACTCCTAAGAGTTTAACTCAACTCGATCCTTTCCAAGGATGGCGTATATCTAAGATGCTTTATCTCCAACCTATCGTGATGCAATTTCTCACTTGTCAAAAAAGGATGCCAAGTTCATGGATGATAAGTGTAGCATGCCTTGAAGACATCAAGCAATATTTGGTGAAGTTTCTAGTACTTATCCCGGCCAGCCACTCATCCTCTACACTCACATTGGATGACTCTCTGTTTGGCCCAAGCCAATGATGAAGGGAAGGAGAATGCTCTACTACCTCACCGCCATCATCGATTCAAGCTATCCACCTATTGAGAAACATTGCCTAGCTTTGATCTTTGCCTCTCAAACGCTATGGCATTATATAATTTTTCATAATGTGAACTTGATCTCCAAAATGAATCTATTATAGTATCTCATGAAATGAAAGATGCTATCCAGACATTTGGCATGATGGTCCATGATACTTTTTTGATTTTGATCACATTCATTCTCCAGGGTAAAAAAGGATAGCACTAGCGATTTCTTAGAACACACCACTTCCGATTCTCCGCTTAGTGATGATCTCCATGAACAAATCATGAACTTAGGGAGGTGCAACCGATGGGAGATGTATTTTGATGGCGCTTCTTTCACAAAAGGGGAAGCACCATGATCTATTCTCCAGAAAGGCAGGGTAGGAATAGTTCTTCTAACTCATGTGATGTGATGAGATTCTCATACTATCTTTCCAACCCCGCACCAACAATGAAGTGAGTATGAGGCTTTGATTGTCTGAGTTAGCCATCACTATCGCTGTCAAGAGCATCAACATCTTTGGGATTCTCTTGGTCATCAACCATTGTCGTCCTACAAGGTTCTCAAACCCAAGCTTTGTCATTACTACGAGTATACCATGAAGTGGCCCAAATTCAAGTCACCATCTACAAGGTTCCCAGAGTAGCAGAGATGCTTTTGGCCAAACTTGCCAAAGAGGCATGTCCAAAAGATGAGTCCATTTCAATAAGGGTCCAAAATAGACAAGTCCTATCCCTTATTGATGTTGAACTCATCGAGAGACTTTCTCTTGAAGGGGAGGTTGATGTTGCCAAAATGGACAAGGAACTGGATTGGAGGCAACCATTCATAGACTATTTGAATAATGTCAAAGTACCTCAAGAAAAGTCACAACCCCATCAAGTGAAACAGAGAGCTCTCTCCCACGCTCTCGTTGATGGCACCCTATACCGCTGGTCCTTTGACCAAATGTTGTTACGCTATTTAGACAAACACGAAGCCCATGGCATTGTAACTAAGGTACATTGTGTCGTGAGCACATCAATCTCAAGATGAAGATGAAGATCAAGTGACTGGATACTACCGCCTTGATGATGATGGGATGTAGCTAGAGATTCCATCGTGTCGTACATGTGGTCCTCCACCAACCACCCAACATTCTACACCCTACATTGGCCTCATGGCCATTTGAGTGTTGGGGTACACATTGTGGTCATCGATCCTCCTTCTTCCAAGGGTCATTTCATCTACCACCGACTACTTTTCCAAGTGGGCAGAAGCCATCCCACTCAGAGAGGTCACAACCAAGATGTGCTTCAATTTTTTAGGAACCATATCATATATATCTTTAGGGGTGCCTCGATAAATTATATCCCATAATGACACTGCATTCAAAAGAAGAAAGATCAATAGCTTTGCCAGAAGACACAATATAGATTGGAGATACTCTATTATCTACTACCATAGAGAAAATGGCTTAGCAGAAGAATTTAACAAAACTCTCATCCAGATATTGAAGAAAACTCTTGATGATAATAAATGACATATGGAAGCGTTGAAGCCTTGTGGGGCCTATGCACATACATACCACTCAACTGCTACCCCATTTTCTTAGTGTATGTCCTTATTCTACCTTTTAGAAGTTCAACTCCCATCACTAAGGATAGCATTGGGTAACAAGATCACTAATAAAATGCAAAGTTGATTAGAAGAGCTCAAGGTTTGGAGGAGAGTCGCCTACGGCATGCCGTAACCTCAAGTTGCCAAAATGATTCAAGCTCACAACAAGTCGGTCCTAGGTCTTTCCAAGTAGGAGAACTTGTGTTAGTCCTAAGGAGACCAATTATTGCCTGTTGAAAGATGGGAGGCAAGTTTGAACCCACTTGGGAAGGCCCCTATGCTATAGAGAAGGCCTACCAAGGAGGATCATATCAGCTCATCGATTATAAAGGGGAACACCCGATGCTTTCAATTAATGGGCTCTACCTAAGGAAATATTACCCATGAAATAAATCTTGTTTGAAAATAATTCCATCAAAGAAATAAAATTTGATTCCATTTCATCAAATCTTCTCTCCTTTTGAAGCATTATTTGCATGTCTTACGAATCCACCGTGATGTGTCTAGGGTAGGTGTAAGAGTCCCCCAGTGGCATCCTATCCCTCTTTCACATCACAAACACAACCTCCTGGTGCTATTAGAATAGGTGTAAGAGAACCCAAGAGGCATCCTATTTTGATTAGCACAACTAAGAAGAGAACCCGGCACATCCTTTCTTAGTGGGAAATTCATTGCCATCCATGGCACCATTTCATCAAACTCCTAGTATTTAGGTAGGTGTAGAGTCAAGAGGCTTCCTATTCTTGTTAACACATACACAAAAATAAACAAAAATCTTTCATCTCAGGCTATTTTGATGTGGGAGCAAGCCCCATGTGGCACTCACTCATTAGCTACTCTAGGTCGGGTCTACATGCTACCTCGCTAGTATGTCACCCCAGTGATCATTTGTTGGAAGATGTGAGTCCCCACGCTTTCTTCCTAACTTGATCATTGCAAACCAATGAGCACCTTATTAGTAGTCCAAAGTTACCTCATGTTGACTTTGCTTAAGAAGATGTGAGTCCTCATGCTTTCTTCTTGAACTAGCCATCATACACCAACTAGGTTGAATATATTTGAGGTTTTGGATAAGTCCCCAGAGGCTCCTTTCCTCTTGACTACTTTGAGTCGATATAAGTCCTGTGGCATTCACTTAGTAGTCGCCCAGGTTGTATGGAGCACTCGCGAAATAGACTATCCCAATAAGTTTTGCTAGGAAGATGTGAGTCCCCAGCTTTCTTCCTGATGATGCACACCTTAGGTTGGTTGATGTTCTGTCATGACTCACCTGATACACCACTCTTGGTAGATGTGAGTCCCCTTTCATTCTCCTTGAGTTGGACATAATACCTATTGGATATATGACTAGCCATGTCATCTTCTCCGTGGTGTTGGATTAAGCCCTTTAGTGCCCCATCCCTGCACATTCTATTTGGATCACATCCTTTGACTTTAGACCACCCAGTTACTTTTGGATTGATAGCCTTTTTAGTAGGTTGAATTTATTCATGATGTAATTATCCCTTAGTTCAACAAATCTGAGATAAGTGTAGCATGATATAAGCTCCTTCTCAGATCCCTCAAAACCAACAGGTCCATGATAAAAAACTAAACAAACAAACAAAATATTTGCTTGTGGATTAGAATTTGCCCCAAAGGGCCCCTTTTCCCAAGCATATCCTATCTTTAGGGCGTGTGAACTCCCTATAGAATTGCCTTTACTTAAGAGATAAATCCCAGTGACTCACTCAATTCGCCCAGTCGGTTCAAATACCATATACAATCCCAATCATTCCACTTTGAAAGATGTAAGACTATGAATTCTAGCATGATGAACCGTAGCCAGTCGTTATTTGTTGCCCAAAGCATGATCACCCCAATGGTCTTTTCTAATGGAAGGCCTCCCTTCTTCCTTTGTTGGATACCTCCTGTTAGACTACCTTTGGATTAGTAAATTTGAGTTAGGATCCCCTCGGCCATCGTAAACTAATATGATCCATCATAATCAAAACAATCTAAAACTGAAATCTAACTATCTTTGAGTTAATTTAAGTCCCCTAGTGGCATTCGCTCAATAGTCAGCCTTAAGTTGGGTTCACTCCATTGCCAATGGATCACCTCAACAATTGGTCCCTACTTTGGAGGATGTAAGTCTTCTATGCTATCTTCCTAGTACTACAGAAAGGCATCCTTTGGCTAGTCCTACTATGTGGTAGACTACCCCTTTGGATTGGTAAACTGAAGTTAGGGGCCTCTACTACCATGATCCATCAAACCAACAAGGTCCATCTCAAAATCCAAAATCCAAGAATTTTAAACAAAAAAATCTAATGAAACAAAGAAACAAAATAATTAATCAATCTAAATCAAATCTTTTGCTTCACCTCAGTGAGATGCAAATCTTTCTAGTTCACGAGCAAATCTAGAATTCTAATCCCTCAGTGGATTTCGCAACCCCTCCCTTGTGGATGACTTGGACTTGCTTCTCTAGTGGAGAGTTCATTTTTCTATCCCTCGTGGAGCCTAAACAATAAGCAACAAATAAAAACAAATTCAACCCTCTTTTCCTTTGGAACTCAAATTAAATCTCTCATCCCCTTGTGGATGACTTGAACTTGCTTCCTAGGAAGGTTCATACTTATCCCTAATGGATTTCTCCTTCTCTTATGTCTTGGGCATAAGTAGAGCCACATTGCACTAAGCTCAGATTTCTACACCTTGGGTTAGAGATATTTCTTAGTGCTTGATCTTTGGTGTTGATCATTTCGGTCAACATCAATGCGCAGTGTTCTTGTCACCACACCACACTATTGCCCTTTGTTGACCTCATTTTAGGATGAGCTCTCAACCCTCCATCTTAGACATAGAATTCTCTTAGACTTTAAGAGTTCCTTAGTCTTAAGACACATCTAGTGATTAGGTGGACACTCAACCCTAGAGACTTAGAAGGGTTAGCCATAGGAATAGGTGTCTTAGTGTGGAAATTTGGCTACCCTTAGCTTGAACCATTCCTCACTCTTCCTTCTTCAAGTCAAACCCAAATAAATCTTAATTGATTTTCTTTCTCCAAACTCAAATCAACTCATGATTGAAATCATGATTTAAAATCATGATTGAAACCCATGAATGAAATTTCAAACTCCAAAATTTCCTAAGTCCTTAAATTCTCTTAAGACTTAGCCTAAATCATGATCAAATCAATTCAAACTCATGATATTTTCTCACAACTCATTTATATTCTCATTTATATTCACATATATAAATTAAATATAAATATAAATCAATCAAACTAAACTCAACAATCAAATTCCAAATTCCAAAATCTTTCCTAAATCCTTAATTTTCCTCTTAAGGACTTAGCATAGATCAACTTCAAATCAAATCAAATTCATGAAATTTTCTCATAACTCATTTATATTCTCATTTATATTCATATATATAAATGAAATATAAATTCAAGTCAATCAAATTAAACTCAACAATCAAATTCCATATTCCAAAATCTTTTATAAATCCTTAATTTCCCTCGTAAGGACTTAGCTTAGATCAACTTCAAATCAAATCAAATTTATGAAATTTTCTCATAACTCATTTATATTATCATTTATATTCACATATTTAAATGAAATATAAATTCAAGTCAATCAAACTAAATCCAACAATCAAATCCAAAGTTCAAAAAAAATTCTCAAGTCCTTTAAATTCCCTCTTAAAAGACTTAGCCTAGATCATGGTCAAATCACTTCAAATCCTTGAAATTTTCTCATGACCCATTTATATTCTCATTTATATTCACATATATAAATGAAACATAAATTTAAACAATCAAAACCACTCCAAAAATCAAACTCAAATCCACTCAAAATCCAACCTAAGCCTTTCAAGTCAAAATCTTGAACTTAGCTAAATCAAGCCAAACTCTTGATTTTTTTTCTTCATGATTCAATCAACCCTACAATCATGAATCCAAATATAAATACAAACTTCAATCACTTAATCAAAACTCAATTCAAAAATCAAACCCAAATTCATTCATGTTCTTCCTTTGAATATGAAATTATTAAATGAATCAAAACCCATTTGACTTCAAACCACTTGCAAAATGGATTTATATTTCAATCATAAGTCCATATACAAGTTCAATCAAACTCAAATCAAGCTTTGACCAAGCCATTTGACCCACTTAGGCTCACTTGACCCAAAGTGACCTAAAGTACCCTTATGAACCAAATTCTAATCCTATCCAAATTGGATTGAATCAAACTCTCATATGCCTCTCATCATGATCAACAATCATCATGGGATGATCAATCAACCAAATTGGGTCAAACCAAGTCAAACCTAAGGGTTGACCAAGTCAACACTTAACCAAAAATGAAACCTAACATAGCCAAAATCTACCATAGGCCAAATTGATTGAAACCATTGATCTAAGTTCATTCATGACCTATGTTTGAACTTGACCAAGTCAACATTTGAGCCTAACCTAGCCCAATTGACCACTTGACCTAAAAAGTCAAAATATGTCAAAACTTGATCTAAGCCAAATTGATTGAAACCAATGGGTCAAGTTCATTCCAAATCACTTGTTGAACTTGACCAAAGCCTCAATTGGCCAACTAGACCTAACCCAGCCCAATTGACCTTGAACCCAACTTGACCTAAAGGGGTCATGTTGAGCCAAATTCAAACTTAAGAAAAATTGATTGTAAATAGAGATACCAATCCACTTCATATGACTAACCAAACCTAAACCTACCCATGACCTAGCTCAAATAGGTCAAATGGGTCAAATTGGTCAACTTGAGCCAAATTCAAACCTAAACCAAATTGAATCAAACCAAAGCCACCAAAACATTTTAAATGGTCATATGAACTTGACCCAACCCTTGGTTTGACCCAATTTGACCAATTGGTCAACTTGACCCAAGTTGACCCATTTTGACCTAAATGGGTCAACATGAGCCAAACCATATCAAATGAACTCCAAATCCAATGAAACTTGGCCAAACCTTTTCTCAACACATACCCAACATATCCAAATTCAAAAATTAGCAAATGACCATTCTACCCTAGGCCATAGAACAAATTTTGTGAAATCCATGGAATTTGGTCAAGCCCTTCATATCTTGATACCTTCTAATAGGTCAAGTGACCCTATGGAGGATGGTGCACCCAACCCAATGGGTTTGGGTCAGCCCAAATTGGAAAGGACAGCACATGGCTCAAATCATATGGAAAACTTCCTCCACTCAATTTGAAGCACATGGGAGTCCACTCCACTCTAGCCCAAACCGACCATGTGCCAACTTCTAACAAAGCCCCTTCCAATCTCAATTGGATCAAAATGGAAAAAACTTCATCCGATTGCATAGGGGAGATATACTCCTAATTCACTTCAATTTCATGTCATTGATTGAGTGTTAGAGAGTCAGAAGCATCTTAAGTGTTCCTAAGCTTCCTAGAAGGGATTATTTTCTTTTTTTCATCCTTTGAAAATAGGGAGCTCCATAGATTAACATACTTTCTCCACCAAATCACTCAATTCTTTCACTCACACCGTTCAAGTCGAGCTTGCCTAAGCTCTCTCAAGTTCCAAAGGCAAGAGGAGATCCAATTCCATCAAAACTACAAAGAAGCTAAGGAGGGGTTGGTCCATAGAGAAATCCACTCAACCCCAGGAGCTTATTCTTTCACCACAACTTCATCTCAACTAGACGAAGCTCCTCCAAGAGAATCAAGCGTCGGTGATCACCTTCGATGAGGTATGACATTTTTCGATCACTAGACTTAAGGTGCGTTGGTCCTTTATAAAAGAAATGTTAATGGCATGAAGTTTCAACCATTGGATGTGATCTTTATTGCTTGATGATGGTGTGTGCAAGATTTTAGCCTAATATAAGCTCAATCGAGCTTGGATCTTGCTCTAGAAAATTGATGGCCTCCATGGTTCAAGAGGTAGGTGATCGTCCCATCCACACACATTTTGGATGGACGAGATTAAAACACATGTTAATTATTTATCCTTTTAAAATCGATTCCGCCATTCGATCCTTGATTGAATGATGGATATAAAATCACATAGCAGCACCATCACATGTGTTATGAATGATGCATGGAAAGCGCACTTTACTTAGCTGCCGCGTGTCACACCATTAGATTAAGGAATTAATTAGGTTTTAAATAATTCTAATTAATCCTAAACTTCAAAAATTCATATCTCTCTAAAGAAAAATAAAAAAATATGAGGTAAATTGCCACTGAAAGATAATTCAATCTAGAATATTCTAAAATTGGTTTTAATAGATTTTGAATTATATCTTTCTAATTTTGCTTTTATTAGAAATTTAATTTGCTAATTACTCCTAATTAATCCACTGATTAATCTCAAACTTCTTGAGTTATATTTTAGGGATGACTTGCCTCCCTAATTTTCTTGGGATTTATTGGTTTAATTGGGGTAATTCATTTCTAATTACCCCTTTGTGTTTAATTAAAGGGTTTGATTAGTGTTTTAATACCTTATTGAAGTTGATTAAGGTTTGATCCAATGAATAAGAGGTTTAGGGAATAATTTTAAGGCATTTCTTTTAAGTGATTCCCTAAATTCCTTTTTTCTTCTTAATCCTCTTTTAATTAAGGGCTAATTCATTAATTACCCTCTTAATTAATTTTTTAAAATTTCCAAAATTTTCCAAAACTTAATTAATCTACTTTGGGTAGATGCTTAGGTGTTCAAGAGCCTAAGTTCAATTAAGGAAATCAAAACTCAACTCATACATGTGAGGGGTGTTTTTGAAATTACTTAAATTAACCCCTTAGCTTAATTAACCATTAATCATGAGACAAATGGCATTAGCCCCTTTTCTTCTTAGGTGCATTGCAAATTTAAATTCCTTATAAGATTTTATGTTATCTCATTGGCTCATAATTATTTGGTTAATTATGCTAAGGTGGTGTAGGTAAGGCTTAATTAACATGTTTAATTCATACCTTAATATAATCATCTAAAAATTAAACAAAAATATCAAATACATGTGGGAATGGGTTAGGAATATCAAACTCAACTCACATTTTCAAAATTCAATCAAATTCAAATCAAACAAAATCATATTAAATAAACTTTGATTTACTTTAAGCTTTCTTATTTCATAAGATTGTCTTTAGATTTAATTTAAAGTGAATGTTTTACATACTTTCATTGCTTTAGTTCTTCCCCAACATTAAATATATGATTTCATGCATCCATGTTTTGTCAAAAATCAAATTTAAAATGAAAATATTTCTTTTATGTCAAATTGCATGTTTTGGCTAAAGTAGAAATATGTGTGGCTATTATCATTATTAAATCCAAATTATTTTCAAAATATATAAATCAATTATAAAAACTGAAAGTGTGTTATTTATATTTTACCTATAAGCTTGCATGTGAATAAAATATAAAAGTGTACTTAGTGTAGGTTCTCCTTCTCTTCTCTTTTAATGTAGTTTTGAATAGGATTTGATAAGGTGTATGGTTCATTTGAAAAGAACCTAACGCTTGCCTAATTCCATATCCTATTCATTCCTATACTATCACTTAATAAGGATACCTATGCTTACACACATAAATTGCATATAAAAAATAAATCAACTAACAAGTTTTGCATTCTTCTTTTCCATTCATTTCTTTTGTACATGTTTGTATTTAAGGAAAGAGTATTAGTTAGGACGAGACTTTAAGTAGCCCTAAGTAGGTCTTGTACCTTACACCTATGGTTAACAATGTGACTCACTTATGCCTTTCTTACTTTCATGTGTGCATGTGAAAATTGGATAAGAAATCCCCTTTTCTACTTAATGAAAATCATGCATCA
Source organism: Cymbidium sinense (assembly GCA_021442155.1). Lineage (NCBI taxonomy): Eukaryota > Viridiplantae > Streptophyta > Magnoliopsida > Asparagales > Orchidaceae > Cymbidium > Cymbidium sinense. Next base: position 142,391,401 of record CM038216.1, read on the forward strand.
TAAACTTTCAAATTTCTTAAATGAATCACTTAGCATGCATCATAAAGTGTGTTAAACATTCTCATTTTTTTATGTATAGATATGCTTAAGACGTTTCATATGCATGTTATACATGTTGGGAATGAAATGAAGTGATGTATGTTTTGTGAATTTAGTTCATTTTATTTAATCTTAAAATGCCTTTCTTTTTGAATAGGTTTGTTTAGAGTTTATCTAAACTTAGGATTAATTAAAACACCTAATTAAAATATATTCACTCAACAAAACTAAAATATGTATATACTTTAGAAATTACTTAGGTTAGGGAAGGAAAGAGAAGTTCTCTTCTCTTTCCATCTTTTTATAACTTAGTAATTAATTGTAGGATTCACTTGAACATAATCAAAACATAAAATAAAATCAACCCAAAATAACTAAATCATTTAAATGAAATCCTCCTCTAAGTTGAACATGCTTCACACTTAGAAAATTCTAACTTAAAGCCATAGCTAAGCATACAAAAAACCTCCAAAGCACACATTAGCTAAGTCACCACTTCTAGCTTTAGGTTAGCTTGCATGGTTTGATGTTGCTTTTATTTTGATATATGTTTAGATTTTATGATATGTGCATAGAATGAATGGTAGATCTTAGTCTAACCATTATCTTCTATAGGGATTGTGCTTAAGCTAATAAATAAAAATATAAATGCTTTTGTTTGCATGTGTGCTTATACCTAAGCATAATCCAATAGTGGACTTAGTCACCCATGTGTGGGGTGATAAGTCCAATATACATGCTTAGGATTTGGTGATTTGTTTAACTAACCTTTATTTTGCAGGTGTTAGCTAGATTTACTTCTCCTTTTCATGTATATTTTGTAATTAGGATTTTGGAATGATTGTTATAGGGATTAGGATGAACATTGATCATAAGATCTTATCTTATGCACCATGTGAAGCCTTTGGAGCATCCACCTTCCAACCATCCAAAAGAAGGAACCAAAGAAGAAAGAAGAAAAGAAGAAAGAAATGAAGCTTGAAGACCCCCATAACAATGAATTCCTTGCTTAATTGTATTTAATTCATTTGTAATGAGTTGTATAAGGGTAGAGCGATACTTTTTTTTTTTTGTGGTGGTACCACATTTGACCTCTTATTCTTTTGCATTAGCTTTATAAATTGATTGATGATTTGTTTAGCTTGTGCATTAAGTGATTCTTTTCCTAGTTTATTCTTATTTTATGTATGACTGATGTGGATCTCTTAGAAAATAAATCTTACCCAAGTTAACTACTCAAACTAAAATAAATTACTCATAATCAAAGCTTATGTTTAAAATCAAGATAAAAGAATTAGCAATCCCTTAGCTGGATGTGTATTTATTTTATAACATCATGCACAAATGTATCTTGTTTTACTCTTGATTGGAGGGCTTCCACCTTTGCAAAAGAAACTTGGCTTGACCTATGAGAGCTATGGTGGAAACACACCTCCTCCCTTCTCACTGATTTTGGCCCATAATCTCATTTCTCATGCATTAGGCATATGAATCCTGTAAATATCAAACTTTAGGTGTTAGATATGTAAATGCATAAGAATTGTGTGCATGTAAATTTCCCTTCAAAATACCTTAAATCTTATTAAGAGGGCAATCAATTTGGGTTCTTATTTATGTAATATTTCAACACTCTTTTAAATGTTGAGGATATTTTAGTGGGAATAAAAATTTTGAACATATTTAAGAAAATAAAAAATAATAATTTTTCTCGATTTTTAATATGATGAGCCATATAAAATCATCTTGAGTCAAAATGATTGTCCAAAAATGAAAATAAAATGAAATATGAATTGCATTAGATATAGGTCATTTGAAAGATGCCTTTTACATGATCTAGTCTCTTTAGAGAGTGAGTTTAAGGACTTAGTCTCTTTCTAAATAAATAACAGCCCAACCATCTTGCATAAAGCATATGACTTACCTACATGAATTTAAAATTGTAGGAGTTAGTTGGAGGCCACCCCTAGGCGTTGTAAGTCTAAGCAGTTGGGTGGTCTGTCCTCTCTTGTGGAGGCAACCGAATACCCATTTTTCTTCTTAGATTTAGATTATGCTTTTGGCCTCGCCAAAGCTCCCTAGATTTAGGTTGAGGTTGCTTTTTCCTTTATGAGCCATAAGCATAAATCCTCACCTCTTAGGCATTTCATAACCTTGTATTATGGAATTATAAGCCCAAGCATTCTAATGAAAAATTCAACTCAAACAAACTAAATCAATTTCAAAAATATAAAGCTCAATCATAGGATAGTTTGAGATGTTTGCTATGTTTCCTAGCATCATGAACATCTCTTACTTATCTCTGTTTGACTTTAATAATAAATCTCTCTTTGATCAATCCCATTGATCTTCAAAAATGAACCAATCAATTGATAGTCCTTTTCCTATTGAAATCTTTAGAAATAATGATCATTCACCTTAATCGAGAGTTTTTCTAAGGAATCCCCATTCCTTAGGATGTAATTAACCATGGGGGATTGTCCTTGTAGGGTACTTAATAAACCCAATTTAAAATAAATCATGCTTTACTTTTTCATGTAAAGTAGGGGAATAATCTCTGGTACACAATGTCCTTAGGAGTCTTTATTTTGATTAGGTCCATTATAGGGTGGTGACTTCTATCTTTTGAGATTGTACACCTCTCCTTAATGTCATACCCAATCACCTCAATAAGCACATCTGCAAATCTGTGTGGTATCCCAAAAAGACAAATTTCTATATTCTTGCCTTTCTCTTCCACCAACAGATTTGAAGACGCCTCTATAGAAAATTTTTCACCACCGATTTTTCTGGCGACTCCGCTGGGGTTGGTTCCTCTCTCAATCTTTGGTAAATGATTATTGTCACTAAGTATTGATAGTGGGTTTATACTTTTGTATGAACCCTAGACTATCTTTCTTTCCATTGGCACTTAGTTTATTTCATCCTTAAGTTAAGCTAGCCAACATCTTTTGGTTTTAGGACCTCACCCCGTGTTGGTCTTAAAACCCATGTTGGGTTCTCCAATGGGTAAAAAAAATCTAAATAAAGAAAACATTCGAAGACTTCCTCTTTATCATCTTTATAATAAGAAAAGGTTCATTATGAAATAATAAAGATAAAATAAATTTTTCATGAAAATTTTGCTTTTCAAAAGCTCTCTTTCAAAAATGCACATAATAAAATTTTTCACAAAATTTTCTTAAATCACCCTCATCTTTGTAATTGTAACATGTAGGAATCTTCAAAATAAAATAACAATATTTTCCAAAGGCACAAATGAACATCTTACTTCAATTCATTTTTCCAATCTTAATAAACTTTCAAAAAGCACACATGAACCTTTCCATTCAATACACCCACACTTATTAAATGGAAGTTTCATTTTCAAACAAAATTAAATTTTCCAAAAGCACAAATGAACATCTTCCTTGAACTCATTTTGATGAAGATTTCATTTTCAAAATAAAATGAACAATCACCTTTCCAAAAAAAAAAAAATATAATCTAAATTTTTAAAAAGCAAGCATGAACCTCTCCATTCAAATTGAATGGAAGTTTCATTTTCAAACAAAATTAAACTTTTCAGAAGCACAAATGAACATCTTCCTTCAATTCATTTTGATGAAGATTTCATTTTTAGAAATAAAATAAACAATCATCTTTCCAAAAAAAAAAAAAAACATAAAACTTTCAAAAAGCACACATGAACCTTTCCATTCAATACACCCACACTTATTAAATGAAAGTTTCATTTTCAAACAAAATTAAATTTTTCAAAAATACAAATGAATATCTTCCTTTGATACATTTTGAAGAAGATTTCATTTTCAAAATAAAATAAACAATCATCTTTCCAAAAAAACTAAAAAATTAAAACCAAAATTTTCAAAAAGCACACATGAACCTCTTTATTCAAATTGAATGGAAGTTTCATTTTCAAACAAAATTAAACTTTTCAAAAGCACAAATGAACATCTTCCAATACATTTTGATGAAGATTTCATTTTCAAAAATAAAATAAACAATCATCTTTCCAAAAATTAAAATCAAAGTTTTCAATAAAAAGCACACATGAACCTTTCCATTCAATACACTCATACCCATTGAACGAAAGTTTCATTTTTCAAATAAAATTAAATTTTTCAAAAGCACATATGAACATATCCATTCAATATACCCAAATTTATTGAATGAAGATTTCATGCCTAAAATAAAATCATTTGGAAATCCCACTTAAACTTATCCCACATGTGATTAAATAGGAACTCCCTCTTCCTAAAAGCAATAATCACACACAAAACAAAACTTTCATATTTCAAAAATAAGATTGACTTCCATTCTTACATACCCAAATTTGTAAAATGGAAGACTTATTTTCAAAAAATCAAAACTTAATAATAATATTTCAAAATTCAAGCACATTTGGAACTTCATTTAGCATATTCAAATTTGCTAAGTGAAGTCTCCAAATTCAAAATCAAAAAAAAAAAATCAAACACATTTGGAACTTCATTTAGCATACTAAAATTTGCTAAGTGAAGTCTCCAAATTCAAAATAAAAAAAAATTCAAACACATTTGGAACTTCATTTAACATACCCAAATTTGTTAAGTGAAGTCTCCAAATTCCAAATTCAAAAATAAAATTTTTTTCAAACACATTTGATACCTCATTTAGCATACTCAAATTTGCTAAGTGAAGTCTCCAAACCAAAAATCAAAAATTCTCAAAACACATTTGGAACTTCATTTAGCATACCCAAATTTGCTAAGTGAAGTCTCCAAATTCCAAATTCAAAAATAAAAAAAAATTCCAAACACATTTGGAACTTCATTTAGCATACTCAAATTTGCTGTGAAGTCTCCAAATCCAAAACCAAAAATTTTCAAACACATTTTGGAACTTTATTTAGCATACTCAAATTTGCTAAGTGAAGTCTCCAAATTCCAAAATCAAAAATTTTCAAACACATTTGAAATTTCATTTAGCATAATCAAATTTGCTAAGTGAAGTCTCCAAATTCAAAAAAAAAAATTTTCAAACACATTTGGAACTTCATTCTAGCATACCCCATTTGCTAAAATGAAGTTTCCACTTTTCAAAAACAAAATTTCAAACACATTTGGAACCTCATTTAGCATACTCAAATTTGCTAAGTGAAGTTTCCAAATTCCAAAACCAAAAATTTTCAAACCTCATCTAGCATACTTAAATTTGCTAAGTGAAGTTTGCAAATCCAAAACCAAAAATTTCCAAACACAATTTGGAAACTTCATTTAGCATACTAAAATTTGTTAAGTGAAGTCTCCAAATTCAAAATTAAAAATTTTCCAAACACATTTGGAACTTCATTTAGCATAATCAAATTTGGTAAGTGTAGTTTCCAAATTCAAAACAAAAAATTTTCAAGCACCTTTGGAACTTTGTTCTTTAGCATACCAAATTTGCTAAAGAGAAGTTTCCATTTTCAAAACCAAACTAAATCAAAAATTTTGAAGACCTCTTTTGGAATTTTATTTAGCATACTCAAATTTGCTAAGTGAAATTTCCATTTCACAAAACTAAGTGGGGCTTCATCTTTAACATGCCATATTTGCTAAAGTAAAGTATCCACTTCCAAACAAATTAAAACAAAAATGAAACACATTAGGATTTCCTTAGCATACCCAAATTTGCTAAGGATCCTCCCTTTTCCAAAATCAAAACAAAAATAAAACACATTAGAATTTCTTTAGCATACCTAAATTTGCTAAGGATCCTACCTTTTCAAAAATCAAAACAAACAAATGAAACACATCAGGATTTCCTTAGCATACCCAAATTTTCTAAGGATCCTACCCTTTTAAAAATCAAACAAAACACAATTGGGTTCTTCACTTAGCATACCTAAATTTGCTAAGTGGAATTCTAATTTTGAAAACCAAACAAAACACACTTGGGTTCTTCACTTAGCATACTTAAATTTGCTAAGTGGGAATTCCAATTTTCAAAATCAAACAATAATTCACCAAAAAGAAAAATTTTTTTTCAAACACCTCACTTAGCATACCCAAATTTTCTAAGTGAGTGGATTTCCAAAAACACCAATTCAAAAGAAAAATCAATTGACCCTTACTTTAACATACCCAAATTTGTTAAAGGAAAGGGTCCTCAATCAAAAGAAAATCTAAATTCAAACAAACATGAACCTATGGAAGCATCCTTCTCAAAATATTTGAATCCAATTTTCAACATATCCAAATTTGTTGAAGTTGGATTCATATTCAAAATTCCTCTTTCAATCAAATCTTCTTAAATCTATTTGAACCCCACTTAACACTTCCAAGTTGTTGGATGTGGGTTCAAATTTTCAATTTGAATTTAAAAAATCAATAAAGATAGAAATCTGATATAAGCTCATTTCCTATTGCAGATTCTTACAATCAGTTACAATGCAGTGATAGTTCAGTTTTCAATCTTTTACAGTTATTCTGAGATGTTCGGTTCACAAAAGTTCATTTTCACTTTCTGCCATGGTATGGATTTGGCTTTGGACTAAGCCAACTTCCCCCAACTGGACCATACACATCTGATCCACTTTGGTAGGGGATTTGAGGGAGCGAGGATTACTTGTGAGGGCACTCCCCTCACTACGCTAGTAGACCAAGGTGATCGAAGTCGTCATCGATCTACCCTCACTGATGTCTCCTCACCAAAGAGGAAAGAGGCACCCCATGTGCTTCAGCCAGACAACCAACAAGTACAGATAGCAGCCGATTTCGCCCCATGGTTTCTCATGTTACCCCTGAGGCTAGCACCTCTCATAGTACCCTTGGGTAAGGCTCCCCATCTCTGGGCTTGCCTCCCTACCTTTTATGCAGTTCTCACCCTCCCATCCTACCAGGACATAACATAGGAATAGAAACCACATGATCAAGTGGCATCACACTAGGATTGCAAAGGAAATGGAGACAGCCCATTCAGCTGTCGAGGAGTTCCCTGTTCTTACTTCACCACTGGTTACAACAAACCAGTTTCATCCTCTCTCTCGGTCAGATAGAGAGGATGTTTGGAGGATTTGCTCATCACCTCCACTAGTGGAAAAGATAGCCATTAAGAGCAAGAGGTATGCCGCCTCGATTTGTCTTACGCTGTGGTGGGAGCTGGACGCTCGAGTCTGAGCTCAATTTGATATCATATCCATCATCCCCTGGGGGAAGCATATTCAGAGAGGTCTCAAGAGGCCCATACTCACACATTAGAGGAGAGGTGGAGGTTCAACCACCAGTCGGCAGCTTCTGTGCTTATTGATTTTCTAGCTCGACCTGCTACCCGTGCCGACCATACTAACAACATCCTACTTATTGGGACCAGTCATCATAGGAGGACAACTCTTGTGCATAAAGAGTCAATGGTGTCTCCACCCCACCGCTTTACCCCTTGTCCACCATCACTAGTTAAGGTCACAACATCTCCAGTTCCAACAAAGGCCATGAAGGCCATATCTCAGAGCAGCTGGTGATCCAAGAGGATCCAACCCTTCTTCACCGCCTATATGACAGGTCAGCTCTCTACTTGACCTTCTACCCGGTGGTGCAAAAGAGTGACCAAGCATAGCATCCCTTCACCAACTCCACCACAATGGGATGTAGATGGTGAGATTTCTGAGGTGGCATGATAGTCCGCACTAGATAGTGGAACATCCTAGGATTATTACACCTCTCATAGCTAGTGGCAGTCAGGAGTGTCATTCATCCAGTGAGTACAATCCACATAGGATTGACTCTAGTAAGTGAGGTTCTGCCTCTCATTACATGATCATCACATCACGCCCAAAGATATTTGTACCTGCACAGATTGGCCATTCTTTTGATAAGATATTGGCTCATTATTTCATGGAAAAGAAGAAGATCTTGGGGTATAATTTATCAGATGAAGAGAGAGAGTCAGCTTCGATCCCAATGAAGATGACTTGTTGGACTCAAGTGCATGGTATACTAGAGGATCTATTCCTGGGCAAGCCATGAAAGGTGATGAGGTTGATGAAGACACCAACATCAAAGACAACACCTTCACATCGCTTGAAATAAAAGAAGCGATAATAGATGGCAAAGTTAGAGGACTTTAGCAATATTCTAGAAATGACAAATCATCATACTATACATCATACTCTGAAGTAGTGCATGTCTTGGACCCACCAAGACCTTACCTCTCATTGAGGAAGGTAGTGGAAAGTACCTCCAAACAAGAAAAAGATATTAAATCCATGGTTGAGTAGCAAATGAAGGAAGCATTGGCTCAAGCCCAAAGAGGATCATCTGTTCCAAACGGTAGACCCTACCTAGAGGAATTCAATTCCAATATCCTAAGGGTTTTGTGCCTCCTTCCTTCAAAAGCTTCGATGGTAGTGAAAACCCAAGGCAGCATATAACACACTTCGCCGCAATATGGGTGACGCTATTCTCGCCTTCTAGTAGCCTAGTAGGGATTATTTTGATTGGTAGTAACCGCCAACATTCAAGAAAGATATTTGTTGTTAGAGCAACTCTTTATCAAGAGATTTGAGCAAAGGGTTAGTAGGTGATCTCATTGTAGCAAAACAAGACAGAGTCCCTTATTGATTATATTCTTTAATTATGTAAACAGTATGAAATGAACTAAAGCTAAAAGACATGCCACAGATTCTTTTGAAGAATATCCATGGCCCATCACCTTCATGCTTAAGGGCTTCACTATCGTGACATTTGAGAAGCTAATAAAAAAATCTAGGGAGAGGCCAGTTTTCTTTTCAAGACTAAATACCTAAGCATACAAAGGTCTAGAAGCCGAGCACAATGGATAAGAGAAGCCTAGAGATCACAGAGACCATGACCTGTGAGCCTCCACCTCCTTTACACCGGCCACTAGCCTCCACATCCAACACCACCTTCTTAGCCACACAACAGTAGCAACGACATTCATACCCGCCACCAGGTAGCTAAGGTCCACCTACTCTTTTAGATAAGCTAAATAAACATTATTCTTCTAAGAGAGAGGTAATCAAGAAAATCTTTAAGAATCTCTTAAAGAAACTGATTTTGCTACCGCTTAGAGAGAGGAAGCAAATCATGATCCAAACATTTTTTTGAACACGCTAAGATTCGTAGTTATCCCAAAGGAATACCTTGTGGAATAACCATCTAGTTCTATTAGAGTAATCCTTGGGGATACATGTGATCCTACCAAAACTAAAGAAGGTTGGGATATTTCTTTATCCAAAACCTCTAAGAAGATAGTCCAGAAGATCAAGAAGCTTTCCTCAAATAAAAGCTCAAACCTCCAACATCAAGAAGGTTGCAAGGCAACTATAAAAAAAGGGGAGCTCAACAAGGAAGAAGACGTGTCATTCTGAGATTATTAGCAAACACCCACCATATCCAAACTACAAATGTGCCTTAACATGATTTTTTCACTTCATTTATTTCTTCCTTCACTAACTAGAAAGGAGATAACATCAAATCCTTCACCTTTACTTGATTTCTACTTTGTACCTCCAAATAATTCCAAAAAAAAGAATAAAGCTAGCTTGAATTTCATCATACTCTGGGTCTTCTTCTATTCCTAATGATAACTCTTCAAGTCAAAATAACTATAATTTTGATCTACCTCTTTTGATTGAGTTGACTTTCCAACTCAATACTAGGGTTCACCTCTAAGATAGACTTGGAATCATCAATTTTAAGGGTCTCATAGAGAAGTTTGAGAGCAATGTGTAAATAGAACCTTCCATTACCCGCCACAAGAGATCACCAAGTCAACCTCCAGTGGCAAGGTTCACTGGGGCAACACCTCAAGATGAGGGAAACAAGTCATCATTAAGATCGAGAAGCCCTCATGATGCTCCACCATTGAATATGCTTGTGGAGGGTCACCAAGGTGGACTAATGTCCTTTCTCATCTAAGAAAGTTACCATCTGCTAAGCATATACGATGCCTCTTTAACCAATGAGATGAGGGAATCACTAATTAAGGCTCTCGATCCTAAAAATATGCTTAACTCACCACCATAAAGGTGAGGCACATTATACAAAAGAAGAAGGGATCACCTTCATAGATGAAGACCTTCTGGACTTGGAGCACAACCATCCCCTACATCACAAATGATGGAAAGGTTCATCAGTTCTGGATCCGTATCGGAACATTATGAGTCAAAGACCCTTGCCTATTTAAGGATTGTCCTCTACACTGAGGAGATCGATGATGTTGAGAGGATCCAAAGTGAGCTTTAGGTTCTAGTGTTACCTTTAGGATGGAAGATCAAGTTCTACATCATTGATTCAAATACTTTGTTCACTACTTTGCTTGGTAGTCCTTAGATACATCAGAAGATCATTCAATCTTCACTCCATCAGTGCATCAAGTTTAGAAGAGATGGAATTGAATATTGTTTCAATGGTGATGAAAAGCCATTTTCAGTTAGAGAGGTTGAAATTTATGAGGATGTGACCTACTATCTTCCTCAACACACCCTTTTCTCATGAACTTGGACAAAATTCAAATTCAAAAACAAAAGAAAAAAATCAAGAAAAAGAAAAGATAAAAGAAAAAGAAAAGAAAAATGGAATCCAAGTGAACAAGAAAGGGGAAATGAGAAAGAAATAGAGTCGCATATCACATTCCACCCAACCATTTATGACAGTGGGTAGAATGACTCAACCTCCACCAAGGCAGAGAGGTAGAAACAGAGATAGTTCTAGAGATGGAAGACCTCCTAGTTGCCCATCAGCCAACAGAGGTCGTGTTCAAGTTCGCATGAGTACCCCTACTATTCACATAGACTTGGAATCCAACTCGGAGGATGAGTCTAATGTGATTAGTATACCAGCCAACCCCTCTCAATGGGTTCCACTAGAGGTGACTTTCGATCCATACAGTGAAGAAGACCAAGCCTCCAAATAAAGTAAAGTATTCAAATTTGATTTATGTAAAACTATTAGGAAGCAATCAGGAACCTTAGCTCTAACCTCACTTACATCTCAAAAAGTTAAAGGTTTGGTAGTTAAGGAAGTCCTTAAGTCTTCCAATGACATGAAGTAGAAGAGGTTCTTTTCGGGATCATTATCCTCAAGCCTGAAGTGGATGTCGAACTTGAGGAGGATACTTTTAAAGAATTAATGAAATTACCACTTGATTTTTACTCGCCTTGTGTTCCTAATCTTATACAGAAAGGATTAGTTCCTCACTGGTCCGTGCACGTCGAAAGTACTTTAAAAAAAATTATGGAGCAATAAAAGTGGGAAGCACAATCAAGAGCGGACTAGATTTGGTACAATGGGTCCTGGCCGATGACGAAGATTACTACTTATACCAATCATTTGGAGTCGATAGATTTTTCACACAACACCAACTCTTATGAGAATGTGTGTTTAGAAATCTCGATGATCCATGATATTCAAATCAAGAATGCACCTCCAATTTGAAGAAGAAATCCATTCAATAATAGCTCAAAGAAATCAACCTTGACGTAAGAAAATCTACTCATGTGTCGGTTCATTGAATGAAGAAGAAACCAATGACTTAGTTAGGCTATTGATTTAGTTTAAAGACGCCACATGGAGTTATGAAGAAATGCGATTATCTCATGTACACCATAAGTTAGCAATAGATCCTAACTTCATTAAAGCTCCTAGATGCATGCATTAGAAATTGAACAATAAGTCATTTCAAGTCAAGAAAAATGTCGGTTTCATCAGGGAAGAAAAATAACCTACCTAGTTAGCCAGTGTCATCCCAATTAAGAAGAAGAATGGCCAAATTTATATTTACATCTAATTTAGGGACTTAAACAAGGCATATCCTAAGGATGAGTTTCCTCTTCCTATGCAAAAATTAATGGTGGACATTGCCTCATCTCATGTAGTGTTCTCTTTCATGGATGGGTCATCCGGAACTAAATCAAGATGTCAAGATGAAAGAAAATGATAAAATCTTATTATAGGTCATGCCTGTGGGCCTTAAAAATGTTGGTGTTACATACCAACGGGCCATGACTCAGATCTTCAATGAACTCATCCATCATCAGGTTGAGTGCTATGTTGATGATCTAGTAGTTAAGAGCAATGAAAAGGAAGACCACCTCTTTGACTTGAGAATAGTTTTGAACGGTTAAGACAATTGTTGACCTCATTTTTAGAATGAGCTCTCAACACCTCCACCTTAGACATAGGACTCCTCTTAGACTTTAAGAGTTCCATAGTCTTAAAACACATCTAGTGATTAGGTGGACACTCAACCTAGCCCTAGAAGACTTAAAAGGTTAGCCATAGGAATAGGTCATGCCTTAAGGGTGTTAGGATTTTGCCTACCCTTAGTTTGAACCACTCCTCACTTTCCTTCTTTCAAGTCAAACTCCAAATAAATCTCATTTGATTTTCTCTAAACTTAAATCAATTCAATGATTTAAATCCATGATTGAATTCCATGATTAAAATCTATGATTGAAACCCATGATCAAAATCCATCAAAATTCCTAAGTCCAAATTTTAAGTCTTATCCTTAAGGACTTAACCTAAAGCAATCAAAACCAAATCAAATCTTTGAGATTTTCTCATACCTCATTTGTATTCTCATTTATATGCACATATATAAATTAAATATAAATTCAAACAAATTAAATCTAAATTCAAAATTCAAAATCAATTCATGAAATTTTCCTTAAATCCTTTAAATTCCCTTTAATGGATTTAACCTAAATCTTGATCAAACCTATTCAAACCTTTGGGATTTTCTCAAAAATTATTTATATTCTCATTTATATTCTCATATATAAATAAAATATAAATATAAATCAATCAAATCCAATTCAAAAATTAAATTCCAATTTAAATATGTCCTTAAATCCTTTAAATCCCCTTTTTATGGATTTAGCCTAAGTCATGATTAAACCACTTCAAATCCTTGAAATTTTCTCATGATCAATTTATATTCTCATTTATATTCACATATATAAATGAAATATAAATTCAAACAATCAAAACCAATTCCAAAAAATCAAACTCAAATCCACTCAAAATCAATCTAAGCCAAGCAAAATCTTGAACTTAGCCAAATCAATATCAAATCAAGCCAAACTCTTGATTTTCTCATGATTCAATCAACCCTACAATCATGAACTCATATATAATCCAAACTTCAATCAAACAATCAAAACCCATGTCAAAATCAAACCCAAAATCCTTCATATTCTTCCTTTGAATATGAAATTGTCAAATGATAAAACCCATTTGAATTCAAACCACTTGTAAATGGATTTATATTTCAATCATGAGTCCATATACAAGATCAACCAACTTCAAATCAAGCTTTGACCAAGCCATTTGACCCACTTAGGCTCACTTGACCCAAAGTGACCTAAAGTACCTTATGAGCCAAACTTTGATCCTAACCAAATTGGATTGAACCAAACTCATATCCTCTCTCATCATGATCAACAATCATCATGGGATGACCAATCAAATCAAACCAAGTCAAACCTAAGGGTTGACCAAGTCAACACTTAACCCAAAATGAAACCTAACATAGCCAAATTCCACCATAAGCCAAATTGATTGAAACCATTGATCTAAGTTCACTCATAACTATGTTTGAACTTGACCAAGCCAACATTTGAGCCTAACCTAGCCCAATTGGCCACTTGACCCAACTTGACCCAACTTGACCTAAAAAGTCAAAATGTGTCAAAACTTGATCTAAGCCAAATTGATCCAAACCATTGGGTCAAGTCCATTCCAAATCACTTGTGGAACTTGACCAAAGCCTTAATTGGCCAACTAGACCTAACTAGCCCAATTGTCCTTAGACCCAACATGACCTAAAGGGGTCATGTTGAGCCAAAATTGAACTTAACCCAAATTGATTGGAAACAAAGATACCAATCCACTCCATATGATTAACCTAACCTAAACCTACCCTTGACATACCTCAAATAGGTCAAATGGGTCAAATAGGTCAACTTGACCCATTTTACCTAAATGAAGTCATATGAGCCAAATAAAAAACTATACCAAGGAACCAAAACCAAAGGGTACCCAAAATATTTCAAATGGTCATATGAACTTGACCCAACCCTTGGTTTGACCCAATTTGACCTATTGGTCAACTTGACTAAGTTGACCCATTTTGACCTAAATGGGTCAACATGAGCCAAAACCCTATCAAATGGATTCCAAATCCAATGAAACTTGGCCAAACCTAGTTTCTCCACATACCCAACATGTCCAAAGTGGAAAATAGCAAAATGACCATCCTACCCTAGGCCATAGAACAAATTTTGGCCTAATCCATGGGTAATTTGGTCATACCCTCTTCACAATCACTTGAGGCTTTCCTAAAAGCTCAAGGGGACTTAGTGATGAGTGGTGCACCCAACCCAATGGGTTTGGGTCACCCCATTTGGTCCCTAGACCAAACCCCACCCCACCAAAATTGAAATTCAAACTCCTCAAGCTCAACAAGCACATGGGAGGTTGGCAATCCACCCTGGATCAAAGACCATGTGCAAATTTAAAACATCAAACAACCTCCCAATATGATCAATTGGATCAAAATGGTAAAAACATGTCATCCTGATCCTTCAAGGGGAGATATACTCCCCTAATTCAATTCAATTCATTCTCGGATTGAAGCTATGAACTAGGAGCAATCATGAGCACTCCAAGCTTCTAGAGGATTTGAATTCATTTCTCAATTTTGCATGTAAAAAATAGGGGAGCTCAATCCATTCCAACTCTTCCATACACTGATCCTTCCAATTCCTCTTGCACACTTCATCTAGGAGCTAAGTCGAGTGCACCCAAGCTTTCCATTGAGTTCTAGAAGGAAGGATCAATCAAAGCCGAATCTCAAGAAGGAGTTGGTCCATACATTGATCCACTCAACTCAAGTGCTCATACTCAACAGGCTTCGCCTAACTAGACCTAAAAGCTTCCAAGGGAATGATCACTGTAGGGAGATTTTTTTTGACCACTAAACTCAATGGGTGTGGAGCTTTGTGAAAGAAATTTCACCCCATCAATTTTGACCATTGGATGTGCGCTCGCCTTTAGATGGTGTGGGTTGATTTTCTCATCTGATTGATCTTCCCTTGATCATGGATCCGTTGATCGGGGAAGAACTTGATGATCTCACATCCATCCGCACATTTTAGATGGACGGTTGAGATTATTTAGCATGTTTAGATATCCCTTTAAAAAATCAGGGATCCTAGGATGGAGAGGATTAAAGCTGCCGCCACCGCCATCCGTGAGATGATAAGTTAAGTGACCCCTCATGGCATGATGCATGTAAAGCACACTGACCGCCACATGCGCATCATGAGTGGATTAGTTAGGATTAGTTAATTAATTCCTAATTAATCTTAGAACTTCAAAAAATTCATAACTCTAGAAAATTTAAAAAATATGAAATACTATGGATGATAATTAACCTAGAATATTTTAAAATTAATTTTAATGATTTTGAATTATGATTTTCTAATTTGGGTTTTATTGAATTTTTTTAATTACTTTAATTAATCTGAATCCCAAATTTCTTGGGTAAGTTTTAGGGATGACTTCTACCTCCCTAATTTTCTTGGGATTTATTGAGGCTTGATTAGAAATTGCATATTTTCTTAATTACCCTTCTCATGTAATTAAGTAATTAGGTGATTAGTGATTAGTGGTTTTAGTCCATGATTAGGATTGATTGTCATCCAATATAGAGGTGGAAATAATTTTGGGGCATTTCCTAAGCTATTCCTAAACCCCTTTCTTCTCTTTAATCTCTTAATTGGGTTAATTCATTAATTATCCCCTTAATCAATTTCTAAAAATTCTAAAAAAGTTCAACTTAATTAATCTACTTGGGTAGATGCTTAGGTGTTTAATAGCTAAGTTCAATTAAGGAAATCAAAACCCAATTCATGTGTGAAAGGGTGTTTTGAAATTACTTAAGCTAAACCCCTTTAATTAACTTTAATTGTGAGCCAAATTGCATTAGGCCTTTTCATTATTAGGTGCATTGCAAATTTAAATTCCTTGTGGGTTTTATGTCATCTCATTGGCTCATAATTATTTAGTTAATTCTTCTAAGGTGTAGGTAAGGGTTAATTAAGTTACTTAATTCATACCTTAACCTAATCAACATAAAAAAAATGGATCTATAATAAAATTAAACAAAATATCAAACACATGTGGAATGGGTTAGGAACAACAAACTCATCTCACCTTTTCAAAATTAAATCAAACTCAAACCTAAACAAAAATCACTTTCAAATTCACTTTGATTTATTCTAAATTTTCTTATTCTAAGAATGTCTTAGGATTTAAGTGAAGTGAGTTTGTTTACATGCTTTCATTGCTTTGATCTTTCCCCAACATGTTAAGTATTATGTCATGTGATTTCATGCATTCATATTTTGAAATTCAAATTTTAAAATGAAATTATTTTTTTATGTCAAATTTGCATGTGTTGGCTAAAGTAGAAATATGAGGCTATTATCACTACTAAATCCAAATTATTTTCAAAATACATAAATCAAATATCAAATCTAAAAGTGTGCTACTTATATTTTAATTATAAGCTTGCATGTGATAGATTATAAAGGTATGCTTAGTATAGTTTCCTTTCTCTTCTTATGTTAGCATAGTTTTGAATAGAGTTGGTAAGATGTAGGGTTCATTTGAAAAGAACCCAACACTTAATTCATTCATATCCTATTCATCCCTATGCTATCACCTAAGAAGGTCTATACTTGCATACATAAATTGCATAAAAAAAATGAATCCATTAAACAACTTTTGCATTTTCTTTCCATTTCATTTCTTTTATACATATGTTTGTATTTAAGGAAAGTGGTATATTATGACAACCCCGAGAGTTTTAAGTATCCTAAGTAGGTTTTATACCTTACACCTCGTTAACAATATTGTACTCACTTATGCCTTTTACTTACTCATGTGTATGTGAAAATTTTGGATAAGGAAAACCTTTTCTACTTAAGAAAAATCATGCATATTCAACTTCTAAATTTCTTAAATGGATTACTTAGCATGCATCATAAAGTGTGTGTTAAATATTCTCATTTGCATGTATAGATATTTAGGGTCCATCCATATGCATGTTATATAAAGAAAGAAGTAATGTGTGTTATGTGAATTTTATTCATTCATTTAATCTTAAAATGCCTTTCTTTTGAATAGGTTTGTTTAGAGTTTATCTAAACTTAGGATTAATTAAAATATTTAATCAAAACATTCACCTAAATAAAACTAAAATGTGAACCTACTTTAGAAATTACTTATAAGGAAAGAGAAGTTCTTCTCTTTCCCTCTCATAACTTAGTAATTAATTGTAGATCCATTTAACCAAATCAAAACAAAATAAAATCAACCAAAATAATTAAACAACTTAAATGAAACCCTCCTCTAAGTTGAACATGCTTTCACACTTAGAAAATTTGAACCTAAAGCCATAGCTAAGCATGCCACACAAACCTTCAAAGCACACACATTAGCCTAAGTCACCACTTCTAGCTTTAGGTTAGGTCGGTGCATGGTTTGATACTTTGTTTTATTTTATGATGTATGTTTTAGACTGGATGATAGGTGTATGCTCGTAGAATGAATGGTAGGATGATCTTAATCTAACTATTCTTCTTCTGCATGGGATTATGCTTAAAGGGTGCTATCATAAATAAAAATATAAATGTTTTTGCAGGTGCTTTATACCCCTAAGCATAATCCATATGCCAGGTGGACTTAGTCACCCATGTTTGGGGTGATAAGTCTAATATACATGCTTGGGATTTGTGTGAATCATTTTAGCTAACCTTTATTTTGCATGTGTTAGCTAGATTTACCTTTTTCCTTTTCATGTAAAAAAAATTTGTATAATTAGGATTTTTGAATGATTGTTATGGGGATTAGGATGAGCATTGGTCATAAGATCCTATCTTATGTACCATGTAAAGCCTTGGAGTATCCACCTTCCAACCATCCAAAAAAGATGGAACCAAAAGAAGAAAAGAAGAAGAAAAGAAGAAAGAAGAAGAAAGCATGATGACCCACATAAGAATGAATTACTTTGCTTAATTATAATTTTATTCATTTGTAATGTGTTATATAAGGGTAGCCTACCCACATTTGATATTTTGGTTTGTGTGGTGCCCACCACAACTTTTTTATTCTTTTTGATTAACTTTATAAATTGATTGATGATTTATTTAGCTTTTGCATTAAGTGGCATGCTTTTCCTAGTTTCTTCCTTGCTTTATGTATGGCCTAGATGTGGATTATTTTAGGAAAAATAAATCTTTTACCCAACTTAACAACTCAAATTAAAATTAAATAAACTCATAACCTCACCTAAAGCTTAAGTTTAAAATCAAGATAAAAGAATTACAACCCCTTAGATGAGCATTTCTTTATAATATCATGCACAAATGCATCTTATTTCACTCTTGATTGAGGGCTTCCACCTTGCTAGAAACTTCTTGACCTGTGAGAGCCATGGTGGAAACTCACCTCCTCCCTTCTCACATTTTGGCCAATAATCTTATTTCTCATGCATTAGCATATGAATCCTATTAGCTGAGTCAAAATATTGTCCAAAATGAAAATAAAATAAAATTTGAATTGCATTAGATTTCATTTGAAGCATACCTTTACATGATCTAGTCTCTTTAGGAGTGAGTTTAAGGACTTAGTCTCTTTCTAAATAAAAATACAGCTATCTTGCATAAGCATAAATACTTGCCTACATGTATTTAAAATCATAGGAGTTAGTTGGCCACCCCAGTAAGTCCAAGTGTGGTTTGTCCTCTGGAGGCAAACCAATACCCATTTTTTGCCTTAGATTTAGGTTCTTTGGCCTCACCAAAGCTCTAGAGGTTTGAGGTTACTTCTCCCCTTGTGGCCATAAGCATAATTCCTCACCTCTAGCATTTTCTTAATCTTGTGTTAAGGAATCATAAGTCCCAAATTTCTAATGAAAATGTAACTCAAATAAAATAAATCAATTTCAAAATATAAAGCCCAATCATAGATAGTTTGAGATGCTCGCTAGTTTCCTAGCATCAAGCATATCCTACTTATCTCATTTGGCTTTGATAATAAATCTCTTTGATCAATCCCATTTGATCTTAAAAAATAAACCAATCGATTGATATTTCCTATTGAAATCTTCAGACATCATTTTCCTTAATCGAGTTTTCTAAATCCCATTCCAAGATGTAATTAACTATAGGCTTGCCTATAGGAACTTAATGAACCTTTAAAATAAATCATGCTACTTTTTTCATGTAGGAAGAATCTCTAGATACTTCAAGACCCAACTCCTAGGAGTCCCATTGAGGTGATTGTCCATTAAAGGGTAGTGACTTATCTTCTTTGAGATAATACACTATTCCTTGATTCACAATTAATAAGTACATCACGGCTCATGAACCCAACAAGATAATTTGGTTCTTCTTTCTTTCTCCATGATTTTGAAAGGACTCTATATTCAAAATTTTTCACCAGATTTTTAACTCCAGGGATGGTTCCTCTCTCCATATTTGATAAATGATCATTGTCTTAGTATCGATAGTGGATTTGTACTTTGGTATGAATCCAAGACTATCCTTCTTCTCAATTTTCATTCTTAAGTTGAGTTTGCCAACATCTTTAGGTTTTAGACCATTCAGATCTTAAAATCGCCTCCAATGGGTATGAAAAGATCAAAATAAAAAAGAAAACATTTTAATTTTCTTATCTTTCATGATAAGGAAAGGTTCATTCCAAAATAATAAAGTAAATCTTTTGTAAGAACTTTGCTTTCATAAAGCACCTTTCAAAATGCACTTAATAAAATATTTTTCCACAATTTTTTTCACCTCATTTAACAATTTTATAAGTTACATGTAGATTTTCAAAATAAAACTAATAACATTTTCCAAAAGCACAAATGAACATCTTCTTCAATTCACTTTGATGAAAATTTCATTTTCAAAATAAAATAAACAATCATCTTTCCAAAAGTCAAATCAAATCAAAAATAAAGTAAAAGCACAATGAATTTTCAATATCCTCACTTATTGAATGGAAGTTTCATTTCAAATAAAATAACATCTTTCAAAATAATAAATGAACATCTTCCATCAATTCATTTTGATGAAGATTTCATTTTAAAATAAAATAAATAATCACCTTTCAAAAATCAAAAATATTTTCAAAAAATTTATATGAATCCTTTCATTCAATATATCACACTTATTGAATGGAAGTTTCATCAAACAAATTAAATTCCAAAAGCATAAATGAACATTCTTCAATTCACTTTGATGAAGATTTCATTTTCAAAATAAAATGAACAATCATCTTTTCAAAAATAACAATCATATCAAAAATTTTCAAACAACATTTGGAAATTTCATAACAATCAATAAGTCAATAAATCAAATCAAAACCAAAAAATTATCTAAACACATTTGGAACTTTATTTTAACATAAAATTTGTAAGTGAAGTCAAATTAAAATTCAAAAAAAAAACAATATTTGAACTTCATTTAACATACTCAAATTTGTTAAGTGAAGTCAAATAAAAAATCAAAATTTTAAAACACATTTAGAATTTCATTTAACATACCCAAATTTATTATGAAGTTCCAAATCCAAAATAAAAAAAATCAAATCATATTTTAAATTTTCAAACACATTTTGGAACTTCACAACATACCAAATTTGTTAAGTGAGTCTCCAAATCAAAATAAAATATTTTCAAACAACATTTGAACTTCATTTACATACTCAAATTTGTTATGAAGTCTCCAAATTCAAATCAAAAAAATTAAAAGTCTCCAAATTCAAATCAAAATTAAAAATTTCAAACAACACATTTGAACTTCATTTACATACAAATTTAAGAAATCCAAATCAAAATCAAAATCATATCAAAAAATTTCAAACAATATTTGGAACTTCATTTAACATACCCAAATTTGTATGAAGTCCAAATATCCAA
This sequence comes from Cymbidium sinense, assembly GCA_021442155.1. Classification (NCBI taxonomy): domain Eukaryota; kingdom Viridiplantae; phylum Streptophyta; class Magnoliopsida; order Asparagales; family Orchidaceae; genus Cymbidium; species Cymbidium sinense. The sequence continues at coordinate 142,412,416 of CM038216.1, forward strand.
AATCAAAAAAATTTTAAACACATTTGGAACTTCATTTTAACATACCCAAATTTGTTAAGTGAAGTCCCCAAATTCAAAAAAAAAAAAAAAATTCAAAATACATTTGGAACTTCATTTAGCATACTCAAATTTGCTAAGTGAAGTCTCTAAACCCAAAAAAAATCAAAAAATTTCAAAACACATTTGGAATTTCATTTAACATCCCCAAATTTGTTAAGTGAAGTCTCCAAATCCAAAATCAAAAATTTTTCAAAACACATTTAGAACTTCATTTAGCATACTCAAATTTGCTAAGTGAAGTCTCCAAACCCAAAATCAAAAAAAAAAAAATCAAAATACATTTGGAACTTCATTTAACCTACCCAAATTTATTAAGTGAAGTTTCCAAATCCAAAATTCAAAAATTTTTAAAACACATTTGGAACTTCATTTAACATACCCAAATTTGTTAAGTGAAGTTTCCAAATCCAAAATCAAAAAATTTTCAAACACATTTGGAACCTCATTTAGCATACCCAAATTTGCTAAGAGAAGTTTTCCAAATCCAAACAAAAATTTTCAAACACCTTTGAACTTCCCTTAGCATACCAAATTTGCTAAAGAAGTTTCATTTTCAAAAAAAAAAAATCAAAAATTTTGAAAACACCTTTTGGAATTTCTTAGCATACCAAATTTGCTAAGTGAAATTTCCATTTCAAAAACTACTTCATCTAAAATACCAAATTTGCTAAAGGAAATTTCCATTTCAATCAAATCAAAAAAAATGAAACATTTAAGCATACCAAATTTACTAAATCCATTTTCAAACATCAAAACAAGGAAACACTCATTCTTAGCATACCAAATTTGCTAAGAAGGATCCACTTTCAATCAAACATCAAAACAAAAATAAAAACACTTAGATTCCCTTAGCATACCAAATTTGCTAAGGATCCTACCTTTTCAAAAATCAAAACAAAACAAAATGAAACACTTAGGATTTTCTTAGCATACCTAAATTTGCTAAGAATCCTATTTTCAAAAAATCAAACAAAACACACTTGGATTCTTCACTTAGCATACCTAAATTTGCTAAGTGAGAATTCCAAAATTTTCCAAAATCAAAACAAAATTCACAAAAAGAAACAATCATTCTCAAACACTTCACTTAGCATACCTAAATTTGCTAAGTCAGCGAAATTCCAAAATAATCAAACAAAAATAAAATTGATTTGACCCTTACTTTAACATACCCAAATTTGTTAAAGGAAAGGGTCCACAAATCACAAATTCAAACAAACATAAACCTTTGGAAACATCCTTCTTAAAAATTTTGAATCCATATTTCAATATACCCAAATTTATTGAAGTTAGATTCATATTCAAATTCCTCTTTCAATCAATCTTCTTAAATCCATTTGAACCCCACTTAACACTTCCAAGTTGTTGGATTGGGGTTCAAATTTTCAAATTCAAAATTCAAAAAAAAAATCTATGGAGATAGAAAACTGATACAAGTTCATTGCTCATTGCAGATTCTTTTCAATTAGTGTAGTACAGTTCAATTTCAATTTACTACAGTTTTGGAAATGACTGGTTCTAAGAAATTTGTCTTTACCTTCCCTCATGGTATGGATCTATATTTAAATCAGACTGACTTCCCTTGTCTGGACCGTACCCACCTGATTTACTTTGGCCGGGGATTTGAGGGAGCCAGGATCACTTGTGAGGGCATTCCCCACCACGCTGATGAAGGTGTGGTAGATCATCGTGATAGACTTACCTTCGATTGATGTCTCCTCACCAAGAGGAAAGCTATGGTACCACGACTTCAGTAGTGCCAGATGTAGCTGATCCTTGTAGTTCATCCCGAGTTGCCCATGCTCAGTGTGGGCTAGTACTACCATCTCTGCACTCAAGGTAAGGCTCCCTTTTGGCTTGCCTCCCACATTTGAGTATGGGTCTAGCTCACACTCCTCCCATCCTACCCATACCCAAAGATAGAATAAGAACATATGATCAAATGGTTTCACACTGATAGCTAGGAGTTAGAGGCGTATCACCATGGATGAGTCTCCATCATCACTTCACCATGGTTATGAAAACCGCCCATCCTCTCCGGATTAGACAGAGGATGCCGTGAGGATCCGCTTCATCACCTCCTCCAGTGGTGCATCAGCCGAGCAGGGAGAGGTCATATGCTAGCCTCTCATCTATTTTATGCTAGAGCATATGCTTGAGTCTGATACGCTTTGATTTTAATTTATTATCCCATGTGAGGGAGGCAGATTCATCGAGAGAGGCCCATACACATTTACCAAGAAAGAGTGATGGAGGTTCATCGGCCGCTTCACTTTGGTTGATTTTCACCAACGCTACCATCACCATACTGACAAGTATTCTTCTCAGGGACTCACCAGGAGGGTAGTTCTTGTGCATAGAGAGTGGTGTCACCCCACCACTCTCCCCTCGCCATCGCCGAGTTTTTACAACATCTCCCATTCCATCTAAGTCCATGAAGGCCGCATCTGGGGAAAAGCACACCCCATTGGTGATCCGCTATGGCCAAGGGATCCTACTCCTTCTACACCACCCATTATGGTAAGGTCGAGCTCTCCTACTCAGCCTTCTACCCTAGTGGTGCAAGGAGCAAGGCATCATGGTCATTCCTTCACCAACTCCACCATACATCGGATGTGGAGATGGTGATATTATAGATATTCATGATAGTTCCAGTGATAGGGAAATCATGATTGTTACCCTATACCAAGAGTATATCATTCATCCAATGAGTAGTCCCACATAGGATTGACTCTCCCAAGGTGAGGTCTGCCTCTCATTACATATATTGATCACATCGAGCCTAAGATATTTGTACACCGAGTTAGATCATTCTTAGATGAGATAGTTGCACATTATTTCATGGAAAAAGAAGGAGATCTAGGGTATTTATCGATGAAGAGAGAGAGTGATCCCAATGAAGATGACTTGATGGGAGATTCACCGATATGCATGGTTGACACTAGGGGATCTCTTCTCAGGGAACAATAAGCCATGGAAGGTGATGAGGTTGATCAGGAAGACACCACAGAATTAGCCCAAAACCTCTGACATTAGTTAAAGTAGAAGGACGAACAAATTGATAGGATGGCACGTCAGTTACAGGACTTGTTAGTAGTAGTTCAATGCTTCAAAAATAAGCCCCTCCATTTCATCCTATTACTATCAATCAGCTTGAGTTAGTGCATGTGTTGGACCCAGCCAAGACTTTACCTCCCATTGAGCAAGGTAGCACTAGCCTGTATAGGAAGGTAGTGAAAAGTACCTCCATATAAGAAAAGATATAAAATCCATGGTTGCATAGCAGGTGAAGGAAGCTTTCGCTCAAGCTGGGAGGATCATGGTTCCAAAGAGACCTACCAGAATGATTATCTAATATCCCAAGGGTTTCATGCCTCCTTCCTTCAAAAGCTTTGATGGAAGTGGAATCGAAACATATAGCACATTTCAAGCCTTGTTTACTAGGTGGGATGCTTTTTTTTCGACTCTTTATCAAGAAAAGGTATTACTTTTGATTAGTATGTCAACGCCCAATGGTTTAAAGAAATTTGGAGTTAGCAACTCTTCATCAAGAGATTTGTGAGCTCAAGAAAGGGTTACGTAGTGATCTCATTGTAGCATAACAACATCTGCGTGAGTCACTTGTTGATTATATTCTGATGGCAACGAGTATGAATTATGTGAACCGCAACAAACATGCCATTGAGATTCTCTTGAAGAATATCCATGGCCTCCACCTTCATGCTTAAGGGCTTCACTATCAAGATATTTGAGAAGCTAATCACAAGACTAGTCTACAAGGAGAGGCCAAATAGTTACCTTTTCAAGATCTTGCCTGTAGTAAAGGTCTATGAAGAAACTAGAGCAACATCAAGAGATAAGGGGAAGCAAGCTAGAGATCAAGAGACCATGACCAACAGCCTCCACCTCCTTTGCCACCACCAGGCAACATACCGCCTCCACCATAGCCTCCATGGCAGTGCCCACCACCTCACCATACTAGTACAAAGAATGCATGCATACCCACTACGTTATGGTCCACCTACTTTTAGATAAGTTAAACAAACCTTATTCTTTAAGAGGGAGGTAATTAGAAAATCTTAAGAATCTCTTAAAGAAACCTGATTTTAGCTACCCGAGCCTAGAGACTGGAGGAAGTAAAAGTCATGATCCAAACTTTGCCCTTACCACTATGCTAGCCACATTTTGGAGGATTGCTTCACATTCAAGGAGCTTGAACACAATTTCAAGATCGGTGTAGAAGTTATCCCAAAGGAATACCTTGGAACAACCTTCCGTTCCATTAGGGTAATCCTTGGGGATACATGTGATCCTACCAAAACCAAAGAAGGTTATATCTCTTTATCTACCTCTAAGAAGATATCCAAAAAGATCAAGAAGCTTTCCTGTGCTGAGTCACCTCAAACCTCCAACACCAAGGAAGGTTTGCAAGTTGCGCCAACTCTAGAAGGGAGCTAAAAGAAGATGTGATAGTTAGAGCCCACCAATCGCGGTCCACCTCCACCCTTCTCTTTTATAGTGACTTCTTCCATTTCAGTTAGTTCTTCTATTTCTTCTACCAGTAGAACTCTTGTATCAGCAGATAAGGGCATCAAATCCCTTACTCCACTCACTCTACTTGATTTCTACTTTGTACCTCCAAATAATTCCAAGAAATTGAAGAATAAAGCTAGTTTGAATTATATCTGTGTCACTTCTAATGGGTTATCTTCTTCTATTCCTAACGATAACTCTTCAAGTCTAAATAACTATAATAATGATCTTCCTCTTTCTAATTCAGAGTTGGACTTTCCAACTCTGAACACTATGGGTTCACCTCTTGAGATAGACTTGGAATCATCCGATTCTGAGAGTCCCATAAGAGAAGCTGTAGGTGAGCCTAAAGTGCAGGTAGAACCTTCCACCACCTTGCCTCAAGAGATCACCGAAGTCAACCTCCGTAGTGGCAAGGTTCTACCTCCTAGGCGCACCTCAAGAGGGAAATAAGTTATCGAGAAGCCCTTCCAAGATGCTCCACCCTTGATATGCTTGTGGAAGACCAATCAAGGTGGACTACAATGTCCTTTCTCATCTAAGTTACATCTAAGCTAAGCATATATGATGCCCTTGTCTTATCCAAAGAGATGAGAATCACTAATCAAGGCCCTCCTTGATCGAAAATTGACCGCCATAGTGAAACATGCAAAAAAGAAGCCCAAGGGATCACCTTCATAGATGAAGACCTTCTAGGGGACTTGGAGCACAACCATCCCCTACATCATAGTGACATGGAAGGTTCGCATCACCGTGGTTCTCATGGAAGTGCATCTGAACATTATGAGTCTAAAGATTTTGAAGATCGACATCTCTACTCTAAGAAGATGATGATGTTGAGAGGATTCAATGATCAAGGTGAGCTTTTTAGGTTCTATAGTATTACCATTGGAGATCGGTGATTGGAAGACTGAAGCCAAATTCTGCATCATTGATTTGAATACTCCATTCACTGCTTTGCTTGGTAGGCCTTGGATACATCAGGATAAGATCGTTCCATCCTCCCTTCATCAATGCATCAAGTTCAGAAAAGATGGAATTGAATATTGTGTCAACGGTGATGAAAATCTATTTTCAGTCAGAGAGGTTGAGATTTATGAGGGCACCTACTATCTTCCTCAACACACCTTTTCTGAACTTGGACAAAATTCAAATGCAAAATAAAAGAAAAAAAATAAGAAAAGAAAAATAAAAGTCCAAGTCCACAAGAAAGGGGAAATGAAGAAGAAATAGATCACATTCCACCCACGCCCATTCCATCATATGGACATGTGGGTAATGGCTCAACCTCCACGCGAGGCAGGTAGAAACAGAGGAAGTTCCAGAGGTGGGAGACCCCCTAGTTGGCCTTCAGCCACCATAGGTCATGTTCCAGTTCATAGGAGTACCCCTACTATTCACATAGACTTGGAATCCATCTCAGAGGATGAGTCTAATGTGATTAGTATACTAGCCAACCCCTCTCAGCGGGTTCCATTGGAGGTGACTCATCCGCATAAAGATGAAGAGGCCTCCAAGCAAAGCAAAGTATTCAAATCTAGTTTATGTGAACTATTAGGCAGGTTGGGAACCTTAGCTCAACCTCACTTACATCTCAAAAAAAAGTTGAAGGTTTAGTAGTTAAGAAGTCCCTAAGTCTTCCAATGACATGAAGTAGAAGAGGTTCTTTTGGGATCATCATCCAAGTCCCAAAGTGGATGTAGACTTGAGGAAGATACTTTAAAGAATTAATGGAATTTTTGATTTTACCTTTGTGTTCAAAATCTTATACAAAGGTTTAGTTCCTCACACATGGTCCAAGGTTAATACTGAAAAATTATGGAACAATAGGAAGCACAATCAAAAGCAAGACTAGGATTCATAAGGGTCCAATAATAATGATATTTTGGTTGTTACCAACCATTTGAGTCCGATAGGTTCTTCTCACAAACTCTTATGAGAATGTGTTTAGAAACTCGATGATCCAAATGATCTCAAGTCAAAGAGCACCCAATTTGAAGAAGAAATTCATTCAATAATCGACAAGCTTAAAGAAATCAACCTTGGGATAAGAAAATCGCCCGACACATATCGGTCATTATTGAATGAAGAAGAAACCAATGACTTAGTTAGGCTATTGACTAAGTTTAAAGACTGCTTTGCATGGAGTTATGAAGAAATGCCTAGATTATCTCCTGACATTATAGTCCACAAGCTAGTAATAGATCCTAATGTTACCCTATTAAGCAAGCTCCTAGACACATACAATTAGAAATTGAACAACGGGTCATTTCTAAAGTCAAGAAATTGATCGATGCTGGTTTCATTAGGGAAAAAAATATCCTACCGTTAGCTTGTCGCCCCAGTTAAGAAGAAGAATGGCCAAATTATTGCATTTTAGGGACTTAAATACATGTCCTAAGGATGAGTTTCCTTCCTATACAAAGTTAATGGTGGACATTGCCTCATCTCATGTAGTCTTCTTTCATGGATCATCTGCTATAACCAAATGTCTCCTCAAGATGAAAGAAACACTACCCCCAATAAGAATCTTATAGGGTCATGCCTTTGGCCTTAAAATGGGGTGCTACATACCAATGAGCCATGACTGATCTTCAATGAACTCATCCATCATGTTGAGTGCTACGTTGATGATCTAGTAGTCAAAAGCAAAGAAAAGGAAGACCACCTTTGACTTGAGAGTTTTTTTCAAATGGTTAAGATAATATAACCTAAAATGAATCAAGTGTGCATTCGAGTAGTCAGTGGAAATTCCTTGGGTTTGTATTGTTGACATGGGGAATAGAAATAGATCTCAAAAGATTAAAGCTATCTTAGAAATGCCACCTCCTAAGAGTTTAACTCAACTCATCCTTTCAAGGATGGTATACATCTAAGATGCTTTATCTCAAACCTATCGAGAGATGCAAGCCATTCTCAGACTTCAAAAAGGATGCCAAGTTCAAGTGGGATGACAAGTGCACATGCTTTCAAAGATATCAAAGACATGAAGCCGCCAATTCTACTCTATCTCGTGCAAAGCCACTATCCTTTACACTACTGCATTGGATGACTCTCACACTCTTTGGCCAAGAATGATGAAGGAAAGGAGACACTACTACCTACATCCATCCCTCGAAAAAAAATTATCTATTGAGAAATATTGCCTAGCTTTGATCTTTGCATCCTAAAAGCTATGACACTATATGCTTTCATAAGGTGAACTTGATCTCTGACAATCCATCAAAGATTCTCATGACAGCCAACATTATGTGACATTTGGCTCATCGTCCATGATACTCGTAGTTTGATATCACTTTTGTACCCTCCATGGTAAAAGGATGAACAGCGATTTCTTAGCATCACACCCACTTCCTCGAATTCTCCACTTAGTGATGATCTCCCGATGAACAAATCATGAACTTAGGGAGGCCAAACAACCGCCGATGGGAGATGTATTTTGATGGTGCCGCTTCTTTCTTAAAGGTGAAGCACCATGATCTATTCTCCCAAAATGTGAATAGTTCTACTAACTCCAAATCACAATTTGATGAGATTCTCATACTATCTTTCTAACCCTACACCAATAATGAAGCCGAGTATGAGGCTTTGATTGTCAGTCTGGAGTTAGTCATCACTATCAATGTCAAAAGAATCAATATCTTTGGGGATTCTCAGTTGGTTATCAACTAGATCACCGAGTCTTGCAAGGTTCTCAAACCCAAGCTTCTTCATTACCATGAGTATACCATGAAGTTGTTGGCCCAGATTTCTGAAGTTACCATCTACAAGGTTCGAAACAGAACGTAGTAAGATGTTTGGCCAAACTTGCCAAAGAATTGGCATGTCGAAGATGAGTCCATTTCAATAAGGGTCCAAAATAGACAATGTCCTTATTGATTGAACTCATCGAGACTTTCTTGAAGGGGAGGTTGTCATTGCCAAAAAGGATGAGGAGTTGGATTAGAGGCAACCATTCATAGATTACTTGAACATTGGCAAACTACCTCAAGAGAAATCACAAGCCCATCAGGTGAAACAGAGAGCTCTCTCCTATGATCTCGTGATGGCACCCTGTACCATCAGTCCTTTGATCAAAAATGGTTACGTTGTTTAGACAAATACAAAGCCCATGGCATTAACTAACATCGTCTATGCAGTTCATCCATCCAAGATGAAGACAAAGATCAAAAGACTTGGATACTATTGGCCTTCAATGATTTCAGACTGCATGGATGTAGTTAGAAGATGCCATCAGTGTCATGTGCATGGTATGATCCTCCACCAACCACCCAATATTCTACACCCTACATTGGCCTCATGGCCATTTGAGGTAAATGATTGGTCCGATCGATCCTCCTTCTTCCAAGGCTCACCGTTCATTTTAGCGCCACCGACTACTTTTCCAAGTGGGAAAGCCATCCCACTCGTGAGAGGTCACCTCACATGTGCTTCAATTTTAGAACCATATATATAGGTTTGGGGTGCCTCGATGAATTATATCCAATAATGGTATGCATTCAAAAGCATGAAGATCACAGCCGTAAGACATGTATAGATGAGATACTCCATCATCTACTACCCTATAGCAAATGACTTAGCAGAAGCATTCAACAAAACTCTCATCCAAATATTGAAGAAAATTCTTGATGAAAATAAATGACAGTGGCATGAGTAGTTGGTCAAAGCCTTGTGGGCCTACCGCACTACATACTGGACTTCGACTCAATCTACCCCATTTCTCTTAGTGAATGGGTCTGAATCCGTTCTACCTTTAGAAGTTTAGCTCCCATCACTAAGGATAGCATTGGATAACAAGATCACTTTAGAATAAAATGCAAAGTTGCGGTTAGAAGAGCTCAAAGGTTTGGAGGAGAGTCACTTATGGGCATGCTAAACCTCGAGTTGTACAAGGCCAAAATGATTCAAGCTCACAACAAGTGGTCCACCTAGGTCTTTGAGTAGGAGAACTTGTGTTAGTCCTAAGGAGACCAATTATTGCCCATCAAAAGATGGGAGGCAAGTTTGAACCCACTTGGGAAGGCCCCTATGTCTAGAAGGCCTACCAAGGAGGATCTTATCGCCTTATTGATTGTAAAGGGGAATACCCATGCTTCCAATTAATGGGCTCTATCTAAAGAAATATTACCCATGAAACAAAACTTGTTTGAAAATAATTTTTAAAAAAGAACAAAAATGATTCCATTCATCAAATCTTCTTCTTTCAAGTGTTTGCTTGTCTTACAAGGCCATGATGTGTTTAGGTGTAAGAGTCCCAGTGGCATCCTATCCCTCTCACATCACAAACACAATCTCAATGCTATTAGAATAGGTGTGAGAGAACCAAGAGGCATCCTATTAGCACAACTAAGAGAAAGAGAACCCCAAAGATCATCCTTTCTTAGTGGGAATCTTTCCATTTGTGGCACCATTTCATAATCACCGGTGTTTAGGTAGGTGTAAGAGTCCCCAGAGGTGTCCTATTCCTTTTAACACATGCACAATAATCTCAGGCTTCTTTGATGTGGGAGCAAGCCACCTGTGACACTCACTCATTAGCTACTCTAGGTTGGGTCTACATGTTACCTCGCTAGTATGTCACCAAGTGGTCATTTATTGGAGGATGTGAGTCCCCATTCTTTCTTCCTAACTTGACCATTGGAAACTAACGAGCACCTTATTAGTATGGTAGGCTTCATTGCCCAGCCAGTAAGCTACCTCATATTGACTTAGCTTAAGAAGATGTGAGTCCCTGTGCTTTTTTCTTGAACTAGCCATCATGCACTAACTAGGTTGAATATTTTTGAGATTTAGAATAAGTCCCCCAGAGCCTCCTTCCCTTTTGACTACTTTTGAGTTGATATAAGTCCTCTAGTGGCATTCACCCAAGTGCCTGGTTGGATAACACATCTCAAAGACAAACTATCTCAAGAATGGAAGAGGATGTGAGTCCCCAGCTTTCTTCCTAGTCGATTGCAAAATCGATGGCACCTTAGGTTGGTTGATGTTCTATGCGACAGACTCACCTGATAGTACACCGCTTGCGATATGAGTCCCCTGCTTTCTCCTCTTGACATTGAATGCCTATTGATATATGACTGTCATCTTGGTGTTGGATTAAGCCCTTAGCCCCATCCTGGGCACTCTATTTGGATCACATCCTTACAACCCCATTTAGCATTACTTGGTTACTTTGGATTGATCCCCTTTCCTAGTACCACCGTGGTTGAGAATTTGTTTAGATATGCATTCTCCTCGTTCAAGAAATTTGTGTCTTAATATAAGCTCCTTCGATCCTCAAGAAACAGGGTCCATGCTAAACCAACTAAAATAAAAAAAATTGTTTGGATTAGAAATTCAAAGTTCTCCAAGCAATCCTATCTTTAGTAGTGTCAATAGAACTCTATAGAATTGCATTAAAAGATAATCCTGCTCTCACTTGTGGATTAATCTATTTTTTGCCACAAAGGTTACCCTTCATTGCTAAAGATGTCTATGACATTCTTTCTAGCATGATTGTCGATTGAGCAGTTCGAGCCCAAAGCAACCGAGCACCCCAATGATCTTTTCTATGAAGATGTGCATCCCGCTTTTCCCTAGAATTGATCATTGCAAATGAAGGCACTCCTTTTGATAGTCCTCTCATGGGTCGGGAAGCTACTCCCTTTGGTTCAGTAAATCTGAGATAGGTGTAGGCTTTCATAAGCTCCTTCTTAGATTAATCCATCTCAAACCAACGAAATTCATAAAAAGAAATCTAAAAAATGAAATCAATCTTGACTATCATGAGTTAATTTAAGTCCCCTAATAGCATTCACTCAATAGTTAGAGGTTTTGATTGTTGCCAAGATCACCCCTATCTTTCTAGTGGAAGATGTGAGTCCAGATTTTCTCCTTGATCATTGCAAACCAAAAATACACTCCTTTGGTTGGATACCCCCATTGTGGTTGTAGACTATTCCCTTTGAGTAAATTTGAGTTAGGTCTACCTCCCCTATTCAATGATCCATCAAAACCAATAGATTCATAATCAAAATAAAAAATCTAAAAATGAAATTAATCTTAACTATCTTGAGTTGATTAAGTCTGGCATTCACTCAATAGCCTAGTCGTTTTGATGTGCGAACCCATCACCAGTGGTCTTTCTAGAAGATGTGAGTCCCAGCTTTCTTCTAATTGATCATTGCAACCAAAGGCACTCTTTGGTTGGATAGTCCTACCTTGTGGTTGGTAGACTATTCCCTTTGGATTGATAACTGAGTTAGTCTAGCCCATGGCCCCTATTCAAGGTACCCATCGCAAACAATAGATTCATAATCAAAATAAACAAAATTTAAAAATGAAATCATTTTGACTATCTTGAGTTGATTTAACCCCCTGGCATTCACTCAATAGTCACCTAGGTTTGGTTCAATATTGCTTCCCAATAGATCACCCTAAATGTCCCTACTTTGAGGATGTAAGTCATTATGCTTTCTTCTAGTATGCTATATACCAAAGGCATCCCTTTGGTTGCTAGTCCTACTATATGTTTAGTAGACTACCCCTTTGGATTGGTAAATCTGAGTTAAGTCTAGGCCTCCATGGCTCTTACTCAATGCGATCCATGGCAAACCAACAGGGTCCATCTCAAATTTAAAATCTAAAAATTTGAAATAAACAAATCTAAAGAAACAAAATAAACAATTCAATCTAAATCACCCCTTTTGCTTCTCCTCAGTGAGATGCAAATCTTTCTAGTCCCCTAGCAGATCTAGAATTTTAATCCCTCAGAAGATTTCACAATCCCTCCCTTGTGGATGACTTGAACCTGCTTCCCCTAGTGAAGAGTTCATTTTTCTATCCCCCGTGGAGTCTAAACAATAAATTAAAACAAATGAAACAAATAACAAAATTAAAACAAATTCAACCCTCTTCCTCAGTGGAACTCAAATCAAACCTCTCATCCCCTTGTGGATGACTTGAACCTGCTTCCCTAGTGGAAGGTTCACACTCTATCCCTTAGTGGATTTCTTCCCTCTCTCTTATGTATTAAGTAGAGCCACATTGCATTATGCTCTGAGATTCTTTCTACCCTTGTTAAGGATAGATGTTTTTCTTGTGATCTTTGGTGTTGTTGATCATTCCAACACCAATATATGTGGTGTACCGTCAATCACACCACATATTCCTTGTTGACCTCATTTTTAATGAGCTCTCAACACTCCATCTTAGACATAGGACCTCTTAGACTTTAAGAGTTCTTAGCACATCTAGTGATTAGGTGGACAATCAACCGCCCCAAGACTTAGAAGGTTAGCCAAATAGTCATGCCTTGGGTGTTAGATTTTCCTACCCTGCTTAACCACTTCCTCACTTTCCTTCCTTCAAATCAAACCCAAATCAATCTATTTGATTTTCTTCAAATTTATCAATTCCATGATTGAAATCCATGATTAAAATCTATGATTGAAGCCCATGATCAAAATCCATCAAAATTCCTAATTCTTTTTAAGTCCTTTTCTCTTAAGGACTTAACCTAAAACCAAAACCAAATCATTTGAGATTTATAAACTATTTAAATTCTCATTTACATGCACATATATAAATGAAATATAAAATCAATCAAATCAAATTCAAAATTAAAATCAAATAAAATTTCTTAAATCCTTTAAATTCCCTTTAATGGATTTAACCTAAATCTTGATCAAACCTATTCAAACTCATGGGATTTTCAAAACTTATTTATATTCACATTTATATTCTATATAAATGAAATATAAATATAAATCAATCAAATCCAATTCAAAAATTAAATTCTAATTTAAAAATTTCCTTAAATCCTTTAAATCTCCTTTTAATGGATTTAGCCTGTCATGATTAAACCACTTCAAATCCTTAAAATTTTCTCTTGATAAATTTATATTCTCATTTATATTTACATATATAAATGAAATATAAATTCTAACAATCAAAACCATTTCCAAAAAATCAAACTCAAATCCACTCAAAATCCAATCTAAGCCTTTCAAGCCAAAATCTTGAGCTTAGTCAAATCAATTTCAAATCAAGCCAAACTCTTGATTTTCTCTCATGATTCAATCAACCCTACAATCATGAGCTCATATATAAATCTAAAAGTCAATCAAACAATCAAAACCCAAGTAAAAAATCAAACCCAAAATCCCCTCATATTCTTCCTTTGAATATGAAATTGTCAATTGGATCAAAACCTATTTGACTTCAAACCACTTGTAAATGGATTTATATTTCAATCATGAGTCCATATACAAGATCAACCAACTTCAAATCAAGTTTTGACCAAGCCATTTGACCCACTTAGGCTCACTTGACCCAAAGTGACCTAAAGTACTCTTATGAGCCAAATTTTGATCCTAACCAAATTGGATTAAACCAAACTCATATATCCCTCTCATCATGATCAACAATCATCATGGGATGATCAATAAATCAAATTGTGTCAGACCAAGTCAAACCTATGGGTTGAACAAGTCAACACTTAACCCAAAATGAAACCTAACATAGCCAAATTCCACCATAGGCCAAATTGATTGAAACCATTGATCTAAGTTCACTCATGACTTATGTTTGAACTTGGTCAAGCCAACATTTGAGCCTAACCTAGCCCAATTGGCCACTTGACCCAAGTTGACCCAACTTGACCTAAAAAGTCAAAATGTGTCAAAACTTGATCTAAGCCAAATTGATAAAAAATTATTGGGTCAAGTCCATTCCAAATCACTTGGGGAACTTGACCAAAGCCTCAATTGGCCAACTAGACTTAACCTAACCTAATTGACCATAGACCCAACATGACCTAAAGGGGTCATATTGATCCAAAATTGAACTTAATCCAAATTGATTAGAAACAAAGATACAAATCCATATGACTAACCAACCTAAACCTACCTTGACCTACCTCAAATAGGTCAAATGGTCAAATAGGTCAACTTGACCCATTTGACCTAAATGAAGTCATATGAGCAAATCAAAACTATACCAAATTGAATCAAACCAAAGCCACCAAAATATTTCAAATGGTCATATGAACTTGACCCAACCCTTGGTTTGACCCAATTTGACCAATTGGTCAATTTGACCCAAGTTGACCTATTTTGACCTAAATGGGTCAACATGAGACAAATCCTATCAAATGGATTCCAAATCCAATGAAACTTGGCCAGTTTTTCCTCATACCCAACATGTACAAGTGGAAAAATAGCAAAATAATCATCCTACCCCTAGGCCATAGAATAAATTTTGGCTTAATTTATGGGTAATTTAGTCATACACTCTTCACATTCACTTGAGGCTTTCCTAAAAGCTCAAGGGGACTTAGTGATGAGTGGTGCACCCAACCCAATGGGTTTAGGTCAGCCCATTTGGTCCCTAGCCCAAACCCCCCTAAAATTGAAATTTTCAAACTCCCAAGATCAGCACATGGGAGGTTAGAAATCCACTTCTTGGATCAAACCAACCATGTGCACACTCAAAATAGATCAAATAGCCCACCCAATATGATCAATTGGATCAAAATAGTAAGAGCATTGCCAATCGTCTGATCCTTCAAGGGGAGATATACTCCCCCTAATTCAATTTAATTCTCACTTGCCCTCTGTCAATTAAAGCCAAGAAACTCAGAGAAATCATCAAAGAGCACTCCCAAGCTTCTTAGAGAGGATTAAATTCCCCATTTCTCAGTTTTGTATAGTGCAAAATAGGGGAGCTCAACCAACTTCTTCCATACTTCATTTCCTTCCAATTGCTCTTACACACTTCATCTAAGAGCTAAGTCGAGTGCATCTAAGCTTTTATTAGAGTTCCCACAGTAAGGAAGGATCTAATTCAATCAAAGCAAGGAGGAGAGTTGGTCCACATTGATCCACTCATCTCAAGTGCTCATACTTTCAAGGCTTTGTCTCAACCAAAGCTTCTCAAGGGAATCGGCCAATGATCACCTCAAAGGTATGAGATTTTTCAATCACTAAACTCAATGTGGTGTGGAGCTCTATAAAAGAAATTTTCACCCCATTGATTTTTGACCATTGGATTTGTGGCTCTCTATCTTTAGATGGTGTGGGTTGAATTTGGTTTGATTCCATGCTAGATCTAGCTTAGATCTTCCCCTTGATCATGGACGATCTTTGTTGATTAATGAGAAGAACTTGGAGATTATTTAGAACATTTAGATATCCCTTTATCGATTTAAAATGCGGGATCATTACCGCCCAATTTTGATCAGATGGTAGAGGATTAAATCACGTGCGCCACCATCACCATCTGTGAGGTGACAAGTTAAGTGACCCCCTCACAGTGTGACACATGTAAAGCGTGCTGACCGCCATCGCATCGTGAGCCAGGGATTAATAAAATGCATTAATTAATTCCAAATTCACTTAGAGAACTTCAAAAAATCATAACTCTTTTAAAAATTTAGAAAATAGTGAAATAAAATTCTATGGATAGATAATTAAATCTAGAACATTTTAAAATTAATTTTAATGAGTTTTAAATTATGATTTTCTTTGAATTTGGGTTTTATTGGAAAGTATATTTTGTTAATTACTCTTTGATTAGGACTCTGATTAATCCCAAATTTCTTGGATAAGTTTTAGGGGATGACCTCTACCTCTCCTAATTTTCTTGAGATTTATTGAAGGCTTGATTAGAGTAATTGCATATGGTTTTCTTAATTACCCTTATTAAGTAATTAAACATAATTAGGGTGTCATTAGTGGTTTTACCCTATGATTAGGAATAATTAAGGCCAGATCCAATAAGTAAGAGGTTTATGGAATAATTTTAGAACATTTCCCCTAAGCTATTCCCTAAACCCTCTCTTCTCTCTTTAATCTTCTCTTAATTAAATATTAATTCACTAATTATTCCCTTAATCAATTTCTAAAAAAATTCTAAAAAGTTTAGAACTTAATTAATCTACCTTGGTTAGATGCTTAGGTGTTTAGTAGCCTAAGTTCAATTAAGAAATCAAAATCCAATTCACATGTGTGAAAGGGTGTTTTGAAATTACTTAAGCTAAACCCCTAAGCTTAATTAATTTTTAATCATGAGCCAAATTGCATTAGGCCTTTTCATTATTAGGTGCATTGCAAATTTAAATTCCTTGTGGGTTTTATGTCATCTCATTGGCTCATAATTATTTAGTTAATTCTTCTAAGGTGGTGTAGGTAAGGGTTAATTAAGTTACTTAATTCATACCTTAACCTAATAAACACATAAAAATGGATCTAATAATCTAAAAATTAAACAAAAATATCAAACACATGTGGGAATGAGTTAGAACAACAAACTCATCTCACATTTCTAAAATTAAATCAAACTCAAACCTAAACAAAAATCATTTTGAAATTTACTTTTATTTATTCTAAATTTTCTTATTCTATAAGCATGTCTTTAGGATTTAAGTGAAGTGAATTTGTTTACATGCTTTCATTGCTTTGGATCTTTCCCCAACATGTTAAATTGTATGCCATGTGATTTCATGCATTCATAGTTTTGAAATTCAAATTTTAAAAAGAAATTGTTTACTTTATGTCAAATTTGCATGTGTTGGCTAAAGTAGAAATATGAATGGCTATTATCATTACTAAATCCAAATTATTTTCAAAATACATAAATCAAATACAAAATCTGAAAGTGTGCAACTTATATTTTAATTATAAGCTTGCATGTGATAGATTATAAATGTATACTTAGCATAGGTTTCCTTCCTTTCTTATGTTAGCATAGTTTAGAATAAGAGTTGGTAAGATGTAGGGTTCATTTGAAAAGAACCCAACACTTACTTCATTCCATACCCTATTCATCCCTATGCTATCACCTAAGAAGGGTTGACTATACTTGCATACATAAATTGCATAAACAAAAAAATGAATCCATTAAACAATTTTTTGCATTCTCCTTTCCCATTTCATTTCTTTTATACATATGTTTGTATTTAAGGAAAGTGGTACATTAGTCTGGACAACCCCGAGGTTGTGAGGCTTTAAGTAGCCTTAAGTAGGTTTTATACCTTACACCTCTGGTTAACAATGACGTTGTACTCACTTATGTCATTCTTACTTTCATATGTGTATGTGAAATTTTGGATAAGGAAAACCTTTTCTACTTAAGAAAAATCATGCATACTAATCTTCCAAAATTTTCTTAAATGGATTACTTAGTATGCATCATAAAGTATGTTAAATATTATCATTTGCATGTATAGGTATGCATGGGGCACATCCATATGCATGTTATATATGTTGGGAAAGAAATGAAGTAATGTGTGTTATGTGAATTTTGATTCATTTTATTTAATCTTAAAATGCCTTTATTTTTGAATAGGTTTGTTTAGAGTTCATCTAAACTTAAGATTAATTAAAAGATTTAATCAAAACATTCACCTAAATAAAACTAAAATGTGAACCTACTTTAGAAATTACTTAGGTTAGGGAAGGAAATAAAAAGTTCTCTTCTCTTTACCTCTCTTCATAACTTAGTAATTAGTTGTAGGATCCATTTGAATCAAATGAAAACACAAAATAAAATCAATCCAAAACTTTAAACAACTTAAATGAAATGCTCCTCTAAGTTGAACATGCTTTCATACTTAGAAAATTTGAACCTAAAGCTATAGCAAAGCATACCACATAAACCTTCAAAGCACACACATTAGCCTAAGTCACCACTTCTAGCTTTAGGTTAGGTTAGTGTATGATTTAATGCTTTGTTTTATTTTGTGATGTATGTTTTAGACTGGATGTTAGGGTGTATTCTCATGGAATAAATGGTAGGATGATCTTAGTCTAACTATTATTTTTTGCAGGGATTGTGCTTAAGGGGGCGCTATCATAAATACAAATATAAAATTTTTTGCTTTATACCCCTAAGCATAATCCATAGGCTAGGTGGGCTTAGTCACCCATGTGTGGGGTGATAAGTCTAATATACATGCTTGGGATTTATGTGGACTATTTTAGCTAACCTTTATTTTGTAGGTGTTAGCTAGTTTTACCTTTTCCTTTTCATGTAAAAATTTGTATAATTAGGATTTTGGAATGATTGTTATGGGGATTAGGATGAGCATTGCTCATAAGATCCTATCTTATGTACTATGTGAAGCCTTGGAGTATCCACCTTATAAGCATCCAAAAAAGGAGGAACCAAAAGAAGAAAAGAATAAGAAAAGAAGAAAGAAGAAATAAAGAAAGAAGAATAAAGCTTGAAGACCCCCATAACAATGAATTCCTTTGCTTAATTATAATTTAATTCATTTTTAATTCGTGTTGTATAAGGGTAGAGCTCAGCTACCCACATTTGATATTTTTTAGGTTTGTGCAGTGGTGCCCAACCACAATGGCCTTTATTCTTTTTACGCTTAACTTTATAAATTGATTGATGATTTATTTAGCTTGTGCATTAAGTGGCATACTTTTTCTAGTTTCTTTCTTATTTTATGTATGGTCGGGATGAGGATTAACCTCTTTAGGGAAACATAAATCTTTTACCCAACTTAATAACTCAAATTAAAATTAAATAACTCATAACCTCACCTAAAGCTCAGGTTTAAAATCAAGTTAAAAGAATTAGCAACCTCTTAGCTGGATGAGCATTTCTTTTTGTAATATCATGCACAACAGTATCTTATTTCACTCTTGATTAGAGGGCTTTCACCTTTGTTAGAGAAACTTGGCTTGACCTGTGAGAGCCATGGTGGAAACTCACCTACTCCCTTCTCACAGATTTTGGCCCATAATCTTTATTTCTCATGCATTAGGCATATGAATCCTATTGGCATGAGTCAAAAATGATTATCCAAAATGAAAATAAAATAAAATTTGAATTGCATTTGATTTAGATCATTTGAAGCATACCTTTACATGATCTAGTCTATTTAGGGAGTGAGTTTAAGGACTTAGTCTCTTTCTAAATAAAAATAGCCTAGCTATCTTGCATAAGCATAAAGACTTGCCTACATGTATTTAAAATCATAGGAGGAGTTAGTTGGTGCCCACCCCCAGGCGGTTGTAAGTCTAAGTGGTCGGGTGGTTTATCCTCTCTTGTGGAGGTAAACCAATTATCCATTTTTCCCTAGATTTAAGTTGGGCTTTTGGCCCTCGCTAAAGATCCCTAGATTTAGGTTCTAAGATTGCTTCTCTCCTTTATGGGCCATAAGCTTAATTCCTCACCTCTTAGGCATTTCCTTAATCTTGTGTTAAGGAATCATAAGTCCTAAATTTCTAATGAAAATTACAACTCAAATAAACTAAATCAATTTCAAAAATATAAAACCCAATCATAGGATAATTTGAGATACTCGCTAGGTTTCCTATCATCATGAGCATCTCCTACTCATTCTATTTGACTTGATAATAAATCTCTCCTTGATCAATCCCATTTGATCTTCAAAAATAAACTAATTGATTAATAGTACTTCCCTATTGAAATCTTTAGAGATATGATCATTTATCTTAATCGAGAGTTTTCCTAAGGAATTCCCATTCCTTAGGATGTAATTAACTATGGGGGCTTGCCCTTATAGGGAATTTAATGAACTCAATTTAAAATAAACTTTGCTTTACTTTTCCAATGTAAAGTAGGAGAAGAATTTCTGGTACACTTCAAAGACCCAACATTCTTAGGAGTCCTTATTAAGGTGATTAAGTCCATTAAAGGGTAGTGACTTCTATCCTTCGAGATTGTACACTATTCCTTGATGACGTACTCGATCACCTAAAAAAGTACATCTGCGGATCTACATGGTATCCTAAAAAGATGAATTTTTATAGGTCTCCTCTTTATTTTTCTACCAGATAGATTTTGAAAGGTGACTTCTATATTCAAAATTTTTCTACCACAATAATATAACCTCAAAATGAATCCCTTGAAGTATGCATTCGGAGTAGCTTTAGGGAAATTCCTTGGGTTTATTGTTCGACACTGGAATAGAAATAGATCTTAAAAAGATTAAAGCTATTTTAGAAATTCCACCTCCTAAGAGTTTAACTCAACTCAGATACTTTCAAAGATGGATAGCATATCTAAGATGCTTTATCTCCAACCTATCAGGGAGATGCAATCCATTCTCAGCACTTATCAAAAAGGATGCTAAGTTCAAGTGGGATGATAAGTGTTAACTTGCATTTGAAGACATCAAGTAGTATTTGGTGAAGCCACCAGTTCTCGCAGCCTTTATCCCGGGTAGGCCACTCATCCTTTACACTCCTGCATTGGATGACTCGTTCGGTGCTCTGTTGGCCCAAGCCAATGATGAAGAAAAGGAGAGTGCTCTCTACTATCTCAGCCATCATCTGATCCCTACTAAAGCAAACTATCCACCTATTGAGGAACATTGCCTAGCTTTGATCTTTGCTTCCCAAAAGCTACGGTATTACATGATTTCTCATAAAGTGAACTTGATCTCCAAGACAAATCCATTGTAGTATCTCATGACATGGCTAATGCTATATGGACGTCTAGTAGGCTGGTCCATGTTACTTTCGCAATTTTACATCACATTCGTACCCCTCCGTATGATAAAAGGACACATACTAGAAGATTTCTTAGCAGCACACCCACTTCCTACTGATTCTCCGCAGTGAATCTCCGGCGAAGAAATCATGAACTTAGAGGTGGCAACCACCAATGGGAGATGTATTTTGATGGTGCAACTTATTTTCATAAAGAGGAAGCATTACGATCTATTCTCCCAGGAAAGGCGTAAGAATAGTTCTTCTAACTCTAGACCATGATGTGATGAGATTCTCATACTATCTATCCAACCCCTGCACCAACAATGAAGCTGAGTATGAGGCTTGGATTTCTAGTCTAGAGCTAGTCATCACTATCAGTGTCAAGAGCATCAACATCTTCGGGGATTCTCAGTTGGTTATCAACCAGATTACTGCGTCCTACAAGGTTCTCAAACCCAAGCTTTATCATTACCATGAGTATACCATGAAGCTTGGCCCATATTCTCAAGTCACCATCTACAAGGTTCTCGTGAGAATGCAAGTACAGATGCTTTGGCCAAACTTGTCAAAGAATTAGCATGCCTGAAAGATAAGTCCATTCCAATAAGGGTCCAAAATAGATAAGTCCTATCCTTTATTGATGTTAAACTCATCGAGAGACTTTCTCTTGAAGGGGAGATTATCGTTGCCAAAAAGGATGAGGAGCTGGATTAGAGGCAATCGTTCATAGATTACTTGAACACCGATAAACTACCTCAAGAAAAGTCACAAGCCCATCAGGTGAATTAGAGAGCTCTCTCCTACGCTCTCGTTGATGACACCCTGTACTTTCGATCCTTTGATTAAATATGGTTATGCTCTTTAGGTAAATACGAAGCCTGTGGCATTGTAACTGAGGTACATTTAGGTCTATGCAGAGCTCATCAATCTAGTCCGAAGATGAAGATGAAGATCAAGAGACTAGGATATTACTGACCTTCGATGATCACAAACTACCTGGATGTAGCTAGATGATGACATCAGTGCCAGGTACACAGTGTGGTCCTCCACCAACCACCCAATATTCTACACCCTATGGCCTCATGACCATTTGAGTGTTGGGGTTATGACATTGTGGGTCCGATCGATCCTCCTTCTTCCAAGAGTCACTAATTTATTCTAGCTACCACAGACTATTTTTCAAAGTGGGTGGAAGCCATCCCACTCAGAGAGGTCACAGCCAAAGAAGTGTGCTTTTCATGAACCATATCATATATAAGTTCCTCAATGAATTATATTTGATAATGAAACTACATTCAAAAGCAAAGATCAATTTTGCCGAAGACATGGTATAGATCGGAGATACTCCACCATCTACTACCTCAGAGCAAATGGCTTAACATAAGCATTCAACAAAACTTTCATCCATATATTGAAGAAAACTCTTGATGATAATAAATGATAGCAACTCAATCTACCCCATTTTCTTTAGTGTATAGGTCTGAAGCCATTCAGCCTTTAGAAGTTCAACTCCCATCACTAAGGATAACATTGGGTAATAAGATCACTTTTAAAATTAAATACAAAGTTGCGGTTAGAAGAGATAGAAGGTTTGGAGAAAATTTGCTTACAGGTGTGCCAAAACCTTGAGTTGTCCAAGGACAAAATGATTCAAGCTCACAACCAGCTAGTCTGACCTAGGTCTTTCCAAGTAGGAGAACATGTGTTAGTCCTAAGAAGACCAATTATTGCCCATCAAAAGATGGAAGGCAAGTTTGAACTTACTTGGGAAGGCCCCTATGTCATAGAAAAGGCCTACCAAGGAGGATCTTATCAGTTTATTGATTGTAAAGGGGAACACCTGATGCTTCCAATTAATGGGCTCTAACTAAAGAAATATTACCCATAAAACAAACCATGTTTAAAAGTAATTGATTAATAAAAAGAACATAAATTAGATTCCATTCATTATATTTTCTATTATTTTGAAGCATTGTTTGCTTATCTTATGAATCCACCATGACGTGTTTAGGGTAGGTGTAAGAGTCCCCTAGTGGCATCCTATCCCTCTTTCACATCACAAACATAATCTCCCAGTGCTATTAGACTAGGTGTGAGAGAACCCAAGAGACATCCTATTTCGATTAACATAACTAAGTTAGGTGTAAGAGAACCCAAGCAGCATCCTTTCTTAGAGAAAATCCCTGGTTGCCATCCATGGCATCATTTCATCAAACTCCCTAGTGTGTTTAAGATAGATGTAAGAGAACCCATGAGGCATCCTATTTCTGTTAACACATGCACAAAATAAACACAAATCTTTTATCTCAGGCTATTTTGATGTGGGAGCAATCCCCCTGTGGCACTCACTCATTAACTGCTCTAGGTTGGGTCTACATGCTACCTCGCTAGTATGTCACCCTAGTGATCATTTGTTGGAGGATGTGAGTCCCCATGCTTTCTTCCTAACTTGATCATTGCAAATCAATGAGCGCCTTATTAGTATGGTAGGCTTTATTTCCCAGCCAGTTGGCTACCTCATGATGACTTTGCTTAAGAAGATGTGAGTCCCCATGCTTTCTTCTTGAACTAGCCATCATGCACTGACTAGGTTGAGTATATTTGAGGTTTAGGGTAAGTCCCCCAGAGGCTCCTTTCCTCTTGACTATGTTTGAGTCAATATAAGTCCCCCAATGGCATTCACTCAATAGTCACTCTAGGTCGGATAGCACCTATCGAGTCGAAGACAGACTATCCTAGCAATTAATTCCATTATAGGAGGATGTGAGTCCCTGAGTATTCTTTCTATACTGATTATTGCAAATTGATGGGCACCTTAGGTTGGTTGATGTTTGCTATGCTGATAGCGACTCACCCGGTGAGTACACCACTCTTGGCAGATATGAGTCCCCGCACTTTCTCCTTGAGTTGGACATCGAATACCAATTGAATATATGACTAACCATGTCATATCCTCTAGGGTGTTGGATTAAGCCCTTTAGCGGCCCCATCCCATGTGGGCACTCTATTTGGATCAAGTCCT
The DNA here is from genome assembly GCA_021442155.1 of Cymbidium sinense. Lineage (NCBI taxonomy): Eukaryota > Viridiplantae > Streptophyta > Magnoliopsida > Asparagales > Orchidaceae > Cymbidium > Cymbidium sinense. Next base: position 142,436,485 of record CM038216.1, read on the forward strand.
TTGCGACCTCATTTAGACACTACCTCGGTTACATTTGGATAGGATAGTTCCCTTTTCCTAGTAACCACCTCTATGGTTGGAGAATTTATAGGATATGCATTCTTCCGTGGTTCAAGAATTGAGATAGGTCTGATATAAGCTCCTCATGATCCCTCACAAACTAATAGGGCCCACGTTAAAACAAACTAAAATAAATAAATAAAATAAATTTGCTTGTGGATTAGGAATTCAAGCCCCCAAAGGGCCCCTTTTCCCAACCAGGCATCCTATCTTTAGGGTAGTGTCAACAGAACTCCCTATAGGAATGCCTCACTACAAAGATAAATGATCACTGTACACTTAGGTCAAGTTTAATCTATTTTTCTACAAGCAGGTTACCTCAGCAATCATCCCACTTTGGAAGATGTAAGACTATGACACATTCTTTCTAGCATGATTGTCGTAAACCGACAGGCAACCCTAAGTCAGGTTTGATTTGTTGCCCAAAGAAATCGATCACCCCAGTGGTCTTTTGTAGTGGAAGATGTGAGTACCCGAGCTTTCTTCCTTTCAATTAATCATTATAAATCAAAAGGCACTCCTTTGGTCGGATAGCTCTCCCATCGGCCAGGAAGCTACTCCCATTGGTTCAGTAAATCTGAGATAAGTCTAGGCCGATATAATCTCCTTCTCAATTTGATCCATCGCAAACCAATGGAATCCATCAAAATAAATCTAAAAAATTCAAATCTAATATTTGCATTTTTGAGTCGATTTAAGTCCCCCAGCGGCATTCACTCAATAGTCAGCCTTAGGTCTGATTTGATTTGTTACCCAAAGCAACGATCATCGTAGTGGTTCTTGGTTTCTAGAAGATGTGAGTCCCATGCTTTCTTATAAAGACTTGACCATTGTCAAATCAAAATGCACCCCTTTGGTTGGATAGTCCTACCTTATGGTTGGTAGACTAATCTCTTTGGATTGATAAATCTGAGTTAGGTATAGGCCTCCACGGCCCCTATTCAGTTCATTGCAAACCAATAGGATCCATCATAATCAAAATAAACTAAAAATGAAATTAATCTTTGACTATTTTTTTAGTTGATTTAAGTCCCCCAGCAGCATTCACTCAATAGTCAGCCCTAGGTCGGGTTCAATTTATTTCCCAAAGCAGTCGATCACCCCAGTGGTTTCTTATTTCTAGAAGATGTGAGTCCCCACACTTTCTTCTTAAGACTTGACCATTGCAAACTAAAAGGCACCCCTTTGGTTGGATAGTCCTACCTTATGGTTGGTAGACTACTCCCTTTGGATTGGTAAATCTGAGTTAGGTCTAGGTCCCCATGGCCCCTACTCAATACAGTTCATTGCAAACCAATAGAATCCATCATAATCAAAATAAATCTAAAAAATGAAATTAATATTTGACTATTTTTTAGTTGATTTAAGTCCCCCAGTAGCATTCACTCAATAGTCAGCCTTAGGTTGGGTTCAATCTATTGCCTTGCTAATAGATTAGGAACTGGCCCCTACTTTGGATGATGTAAGTCTACTACGCTTTCTTCCTAGTACAACTGTTGTATACCGAAAGGCATCCCTTTGGTTGGCTAGTCCTACTATGTGTTTAGTAGACTACCCCTTTAGATTGGTAAATCTGAGTTAGGTCTAGGTCTCTGTGGTTCCTACTCAGTGCGATCCATCACAAACCAACATGATCCATTTCAAAATATAAAATTTAAAAATTTAAAATAAACAAATCCAATGAAACAAAGAAATAAACAATCAATCTATCTAAATCAAATCTTTTGCTTCCCCTCAATGAGATGCAAATTTTTCTAGTTCCCCCAGTGGATCTAAGATTTTAATCCCTCACCGGATTCCATAGCCCCTCCCTCGTGGATGACTTGAACTTGCCTCCCTAGTGGAGGGTTCACTTTTTTATCCCCCATGGAATCAAAACAAAAACAAATTAGACAAACAACAAATTGAAACAAATTCAACCCTCTTCCCCAGCAGAACTCAAATCAAACCTCTCATCCCCTTGGGGATGACTTGAACCTACTTTCCTGGAAGGTTCACCTACTCTATCCCTTAGTAGATTCCTCCCTCTCACATATGTCTTGGACATAAGTGTAGCTAAATTGCACTAAGCTCTGGATTCCTTCTACACCTTGGGTTAGGGGTAGACTATTTCTGTTAGTGCTTGTGATCTTTTGGTGTTGTTGATCATTTCGGTCAATACCAATCCGTGCGGTGTTCCTTGTCAATCACACCACACTTGTTGGGCGCCCTTTGTGGACCTATTTTTTTGGATGAGCTCTCAACACCTCCATCTTAGACATAAGATTCTTCTTAGACACTAAGAGATCCTTAGTCTTAAGACACATCTAGTGATTTGGTGGACACTCAATCTAGTCCTGGAGACTTAGAAGAGTTAGCCATAGGAATAGGTCATGCCTTGGGTGTTAGGAAAATTTACCTACCCTTTTGCTTGAACCATTCCCCACCTTCCTTCCTTCAAGTCAAACCCCAAATTAATCTTAATTGATTTTCTCAAACTTGAAATCAATCTTATTTGATTTTCTCCAAACTCAAATCATTGAACTCAATATCACATGATTGAAATTCATGATTGAAATCCATGATTGAGATCCATGATTGAAACCAATGAATGAAATTCCTAAGTCCAAATCTTTCTTAAGTCCTTGATCTTCCCTTAAGGACTTATCCTAACTCATGATCAAATCATTTCAAATCCTTAAAATTTTCTCATGACTCATTTATATTCTCATTTATATTCACATATATAAATGAAATATAAATTCAAACCAATAACTAAACTCAAAATTCAAATCCAAAAATCCAAAATTTCCTAAATTCTTTTAAATTCCCTTTTAAAAGACTTGGCCTAAATCATGATCAAATCACTTCAAATTCATGGGATTTTCTCATAACTCATTTATATTCACATATATAAATGAAATATAAATTCAAATCAATCAAATCAAATCCAACAATCAAACCCAAAACTCCAAAATTTCCTAAGTCCTTTAAATTCCATTTAATAGACTTAGCAAATATCATGATCAATCACTTCAAATCTTTGAAATTTTCTCAAGATCCATTTATATTCACATGTACAAATAAAATATAAATTCAAACAATCAAAACAAATTCCAAAAATCAAACTCAAATTCAATCAAATTTCTACCTAAGCCTTTCAAGTTAAAATCTCGAACTTAGCCAAATCAACTTCAAATCAAGCCAAACTCTTGATTTTCCTTCATGATTCAATCAACCAAACAATCATGAATCCAAATATAAATATAAACTTCAATCACTAAATCAAAATCAATTCAAAAAATCAAACCCTAAATCCTTTCATATTCTTCCTTTGAATATGAAATTGTCAAATGGATCAAAACCTATTTGACTTCAAACAACTTGCAAATGGATTTATATTTCAATCATAAGTCCATATACAAGTTCAATCAAACTCAATTCAAGCTTTGACCAAGCCATTTGACCCACTTAGGCTCACTTGACCCAAAGTGACCTAAAGTACCCTTATGAGTCAAATTCTAATCCTAACCAAATCGGATTGAATCAAACTCACCTATGCCTCTCATCATGATCAACAATCATGATGGGATGATCAATCAATCAAATTGGGTCAAACTAAATCAAACCTAAGGGTTGACCAAGTCAATACTTAACCAAAAATGAAGCCTAACATAGCCAAATTCCACCATAGGCCAAATTGATTGAAACCAATAATTTAAGTTCATTCGTGACCTATGTTTGAACTTGACCAAGTCAACATTTGAGCTTAACCTAGCCCAATTGGCCACTTGACCCAAGTTGACCCAACTTGACCTAAAAAGTCAAAATGTGTAAAAACTTGATCTAAGATAAGTTGACTCAAACCAATGGGTCAAGTTCATTCCAAATCACTTGTTGAACTTGAACAAAGCTTCAATTAGCCAAGTAGACCTAACCTAGCCCAATTGACCTTGCCCAACTTGACCTAAAGGGGTCATGTTGAGCCAAATTCAAACTTAACCAAAATTGATTAGAAATAATGTACAAATCCACTTCATATGACTGACCAAACCTAAACCTACCCTTGACCTGACCCAAATAGGGTCAATAAATTGTCAACTTGACCCATTTGACCTAAATGAAGTCATAAGCCAAAATTCAAAACTAAATTGAATCAAACCAAAGCCACCAAAACATTTCAAATGGTCATATGAACTTGACCCAACCCTTTTTGACCAATTTGACCAATCATCAACTTGACCATGTTGACTCATTTTGACCTAAATGGGTCAACATGAGCCAAACCTTATCAAATGGATTACAAATCTAATGAAACTTGGCCAAACCTATTTTCTCCACATACCCATATCTAAATTAAAAAATTAGCAAAATGAGCATTCTACCCCTAGGCCATAGAACAAATTTTGGTCTAATCCATGTGTAATTTGGTCAAGCCCTCTTCATATCAACTTGATGCCTTCCTAATAGCTCAAGTGGACCTAATGAAGAGTGGTGCACCCAACCCAATGGGTTTGGGTTAGCCTAAATAGACCCAAGGCCAAACCCAACCCCTTGCTCAATTTTGCTAATTCAAAATCCTACTTCCATCCAATTTGATGCACATGGGAGGATAGCAATCCACTCAAGACCTCAAACCAACCATGTGTCAACTTCAAACAGCCTAAAAAGGCCTTCTATTGTGGTCAATTTGATCAAAATGACAAGCTAAAGCCCGGTCGTCTGATTGCCATAGGGGTAGATATACTCCCCCTAATTCAATTTGAAATCATGATTCCCACATTCGATTGAGCCTTAGTGAGTGTTAGGAAAGATTAGATAGCCATCCTAAGCTTTCTAAGAAGGATTTGAATCTTAGCTTTCTCAATTTTCTTTATTAAAAAAATAGGGGAGCTCACTTCAATCCTTAACTTCCTAGATACTCAAATCCATTCCAATTCCTCTTGCACACTCCCTCAGAGGATCAAATCGAGTGCACTCAGTGCTCTCATTCGAGTTCCCAAAGCAAGGAGAGGTGGAATTGGATCAAAGCTGCAAGCAAGATCAAGAGGTATTGGTCTATAGGGAGATCTACTCAATCCCAAGGCTTGAAACTTTCAACAGGGCTTCGTCTCCACCAGACGAAGCTACCTCATCAATCTCGAGCATCAGTGATCACCTCCAGTAAGGTATGAAATTTTCAAACCACTTAGCTTAGGGGGTGTTGGCCTTTTGTGAAAGTAATTTTCATGTCATGAGAAATCCACCGTTGGATAGGCTTCTCATTAGATTTAGATGGTGTGGGAACAATCTCATTCCAATCCGAGCTCAGATCTTCTCTAAGGTCATTAATGGCCTCTGTTGATCCTAAGGGAAGAACTTGAGAGATCCTGGCCATCCATCCATAAAATTTGGATGGACGGCCAAGATTATTCTCACGTTTAGAAAATGTTTAATCCCTTTTAAAACTATGGGATGATCCCTGGTCGTTTGATCCTTGATCGAATGGTAGGGATCAAAACGCATCCCGCCACGCCATCTGGATGTGACATTTAAGTAATTGGATTACCATGCAACGCATGCAAAGCATGATGACCGCTGCCGCTGCGTGTCACGCTGTGAGCTGAGGGATTAGTTAGGGGATTTAATTAACTTTAATCAATCTCCTGATCTTCAAAAATTCATATCTCCTTCAATAAAAATCAAACAAATATGAAGTAAAATTCTATGGAAAGATAATTCAACGTAGAATATTTTAAAAATAATTTAAATGGATTTTAAATTATCCTTTTATCTAATTTTGGGTTTTATTAGAAACTTTATTTTGCTAATTATCCCTTAATTAGTCCTCTGATTAATCTCAAATTTCTTGGATATGTTTTAAAGGATGACCTCTGCCTCTCCTAATTTTCTTGGGATTTATTTAAGTCTTAAATAGGGGAATTGCAAATATGTTTCTTAATTACTCTCTTAACTCAATTAAGGATAATTAAGGTTAGATTAGTGTTTTAATCCATTATTAAGGTTGATTAAGGTTAGATCTAGGGAATAGATGGCTTAGGGAATAATTTTGGGGAATTTCCTCTAAGTTATTCCCTAAACCCTTTTTTCTTTCCTTAAACCTCTCTTAATTAAGGGTTAATTCATTAATTAACCTCTTAATTAATTTCTAAAAATTCTAAAAACTTCCAGAACTTAATTAATCTAACTTGGGTAGATATTTAAGTGTTTAAGAACCTAAGTTCAATTAAGGAAATCAAAACCCAATTCATATGTGTGAAGGAGTGTTTTGAAATTACTTAAGTTAAACCCCTTAACTAAATTAACTATTAATCATGAGAGAAATTGCATTAGACCCTTCTCTTCATAAGTGCATTACAAATTTAAATTCTTTGTGAGATTTTTTGTCATCTCATTGGCTCATAATTACTTTGCTATGCTATGGTGGTGTAGGTTAATTAACTTGCTTAATTTATACCATAACCTAATTAAAATATAAAAATGAATCTAATCATCTAAAAATTAATTAAAAATATCAAACATATGTGGGAATGGGTTAGGAACAACAAACTCAACTCTCATTTTCAAAATTAAATCAAACTCAAACTCAAACAAAAATCATACTAAATGAACTTTGATTTACTTTAAGCTTTCTTATTTCATAAGATTGTCTTAGGATTTAATTAAAGTGAATGTGTTTACATGCTTTCATTGCTTTTAATTTTTTTCCAACATGCTAAATATGTGTGTCATGTTTTCATACTTTTTTCAAAATACAAATTTAAAATGAAAATGTTTACTTTATGTCAAATTTGTATGCTAAAAAGTAGAAATATGAGTGGCTACTATCACTACTAAATTCAAATTATTCTCAAAATATATGAATCAAATGTCTAAAACTAAAAGTGTACTACTTATATTTTAATTATAAGCTTGCATGTGAGTAAGATATAAGGATGTGCTTAGTATAGGTTCTCCTTCTCTTTTCTTTTAGTATAGTTTTGAATAGGATATGATAAGTTGTATGGTTCATTTCAAAAGAACCTAACACATGCCTAATTCCATATCCTATTCATTCTTATACTATTACTTAGGAAGGTTACCAATGCTTGCACACATAAATTGCATAAACAAAATAAATCAACAAACTTTTGTTTTCTTTCTTTTCCATTCATTTCTTTTATACACATGTTTGTTTTTAAGGAAAGTGGTATATTAGTCTAGAAAACCCCAAGGTTGTGAGAATTTAAGTATCCCTAAGTAGGTTTTATACCTTACACCTCTAGTTAATAATGGCATTGTACTCACTTATGCCTTTCTTACTTTCATGTGTACATGTGAAAATTGGATAAGAAACTCTTTTCTACTTAAAGAAAATCATGCATCTTAAACTTCCAAATTTTCTTAAATGAATTGCTTAGCATGCATTATAAAGTGTGTTAAACATTCTCATTTGTATGTATAGATATGCTTAGGATACATTCATATGCATGTTATACATGTTGGAAAAGAAGTGAAGTAATGTGTGTTTTGTTAATTTAGTTCATTTTATTTAATCTTAAAATGCCTTTCTTTTGGATAGGTTTATTTAGAGTTCATCTAAACTTAGGATTAATTAAAAGACTTAATCAAAACATTTACTAACAAAACTAAAAAACATGAATCTACTTTAAAAATTACTTAGGTTAGGGAAGGAAAGAGAAGTTCTCTTCTCTTTCCCTCTCTTTATAACTTAGTAATTAATTGTAGGTCTTGTACCTTACACCCCTAGTGCTAACAATGGCACCGTACTCACTTATGCCTTTCGTACATACATGTGTGCATGTAAAAAATGAATAAGAAAATCTCTTTTCTACTTAATGAAAATCATACATCATAAAGCATTCAAATTTTCTTAAGTAACTCACTTAGCATTCATCATAAAGTGTACTAAATATTCTCATTTGTATGTATAGATATGCTTAGGATTCATTCATATGCATGTTATACATGTTGGGAAAGAAATAAAGTGATGTGTGTTTTGTGATGTTAATTCACTTTACTTAATCTTAAAATGCCTTTCTTTTTGAATAGATTTATTTAGAGTTGATCTAAACTTAGGATAAATTAAAATATATAATAAAATATTCACAAAACAAAATTAAACATGAATCAACTTTTGAAATTAGTTAAGGTAGGGAAGGAAAGAGAAGTTCTCTTCTCTTTTCCCTCTCTTTACAACACTTAGTAATTAATTGTAGGATTCATTCAAATCTAAACAAATCATCAAATAAAATCAGCCTAAATCAACTAAACAACTTAAATGAAACCATCCATCTAAGTTGAACATCTTCACACTTAAAAAATCCAAATTTAAAGTCATAGTTAAGCATACCGCACAAACCTTCTAAAGCACACACATTAGACTAAGTCACCACTTTTAGCTTTAGATTAGGGTCCATGGTTTGATGTTTGTTGACCTCATTTTTGGATGAGGTTAATTTAATAATTAGGATATCCTAATCTCAAATAGGATTTTCCTAATTTAATGTTTAGTGACCTAAGGATGTCACCTTAGGTTGGATCAAACTTGTTTGGCTCGGGTAGGATCAACTCAAGCATCCAATATGAATCAATTCAAATAAATCAACAAAATAAAATGGAAAGTCAAAATTAAATCTAAAGTCAAATCTAGTCAACTTAGGTTTGACTCAGGTTGGACCCACCTAGTCAAAAGTCAACCCACAAAAAATGTGGCCAAATTAAATCATTCCAAACATTCTGAATGATTAAATAAATATGTTTGATAATAAATATAAAGAGATTTGAATTCATTTAGTACTAAAATGGGTGAACTAGACCACTTGGTCTTATTGGATTCAAACCTCAATTAAATTGAAATAAACTCAAATTAATCATTTAAAATCATTTGAGAATAATAATCAAACATAATTTAATTTCCCATTGGATATGATTAGGCCAAATGGGTCATTGGACCCAATTGAAATCAAACATAACCACTAACCCCACGTTGGGTCAAATGGGTTTACATCAAAATATAATTGCAATCAAATAAAAATAACCACTCCAATTCATCCCATGCACATGATCAAGCATGATTGGAGTTCAAACCTATTACAACTAAGTCAAATTGATCATTTGACTTTAATTGGAACCAAATTTAATCTATTTATATTAAATGGGTTAATATGAAATGCTATTCACATTCAATTAAAAAAAATGAAATCGAAAATGCAATTCATCATTAACTCAATAAACAAATTAGCAAAAATAATAATAATAATAATAATAATAATAATAATAATAATAATAATAATAATAATAATAAAAGAAATGAAGAAAAGAGGGAAGATGGGAAATTGAATTTTCTCTCTTCCCACATCAAGCCAAACTCCACCCCTTAACGAGGGTGGCTGCCTTCAAGGCAATTAAGGCAATCAAGAAAGCTTAAAAAGAACTTGCCATCCTAAAAAAAAGAAGAGAAGAAAGAAGAAAAGGGGAGAGGAAATAAAGTTAATAGTGCTCGGCCAAAGTAAAGGAAGAACATATACAGAACCTCAAACTAAATTGACTTCTCCAACACCTTCACCACTCAAAACTGAACTCAGTCGAAGCTTTTCCCACTTCCTAAGCCATTGGAAATAGTGCAAACCACCAAAGCCATTATGTAGAGAAGTAGCTTGGTTAGAGATCAAAAGACAAAGAATTGACTCAATTTCTTTGGCGCACAATCATCTTTCAAGAGCTATAGAATCAATTAAGCCAATCGAAAGCAACATGGTATGCCATTAAGACAACCCTCATCTCTCTTAAGCAATTTGATTTTGATCATTTTCGTAGGAAACGTGATTTTCAAGTTGATCTAACCATATAGAATCATAGGATTTCTTTCCACGATCGTGTAACACTTGAAATCACGTGATTTTGTTGCTTGGATCAAAAGATATTAGCAAAATAAGTTAGATGGTTCTCGGCTCCCGCAGGAAATGAAGAAGGCGATCTCTAGACCGTCCGATCCTTCTATTTAGATCGGACATTCCAGATCTAGGCACACAAACTTATTTAAACCCCTTAAGGACCGCGGGGGATGATTCAGACCATCCAATCCACGATCAGATGATCCATGATCTACCACGTCACGTGACAAGTGGTCTGCCATTGACCGATGGGATCGCGATAATCGCTCGATCGGTTGTAAACGATCCTGCATTTTAACTCTACCGTGCGGGTCCCTCCCGCTTAAAAAATCATTAGGATTTGTTAATTAACAGTTTAATTAATTAATTAAAATCCTGAAAACTTCAAAAAAGCATATAAAATCAAAGAAAAATTAGAAAATTATAAATAAAAGCTCTATGGATTCATCTTGATGAGAGGAATCTATAGAAATTAAAATCCCCAATTTTTATTAAGTAATTTTACCTTAATTTAGGTTTACCTAAAAAATACTAACCCTAATTTGAAACTTTGGGGAAATGAAATTAAGCTTAAAACATACCTTAGGTAAATTTTTGGAGATTTAATTCTCTGAATTCAAGGAAAATTGTAATTTCATGTGTTTAACCTTTAAATTAATTAAATTAATTACCCTTTAATAAAATAATTAGAAAACTTTAATCTAATACCTTAAATCAACATAATAAATATTAATGAATATCATAATACTAATTAAACCTAATCAAACCTATATGAACCTAATAGATCACTAATTAACTTAATTAGGTAATTAAAAGAATTAAATAATTCAATTAAATGACCTAAAATTAATTAAATTATAATAAATTAACCAGTTAACCAAAAATTATGAATAACCCCTCATTGGAAAGATATTTCAGTGAAGAATAAGCGAAAAAAAAATCCCTTAATGAATCTTTATAAACTAGGCTTAATTTAGTTTTAATGAAATAATTAAAACCTTAATTACACTCTAACTATATCTCTAATCAAGTTGAAACTTTATAAAAGTAAAATTGGTATGTAACCCCATTTGTCATAATTATCTCAAACCCAATTGGTCTATAAACTTGGAATTCTTGATTTCCCAAATCTCTATGTCAATATGAACTAAATAATAATTAAGAAGAATCATTAATTCATTGATTCAACAAATAAATTGAACTAATCTAAAATAAACATTAGAAATACTTAGGGTAATTCATCAAAACTTCTTAGGTCAAAGAATTTAATCAAATATTAAAATTTTAAGAATATTAATACTTAATGAAGTTCAAACATAATTAAACAACTTAGGTTAAGTTTAATGAAATCATTCATCCTTAATGAATTTAAATAATCAATCTAAAACCTAGATTAATTAAATCAGATAAAATAATTAACCTAAGTGTTTTAGGTTAAGCATAATCCATGAACAAACTTAAGGTATTAATTCATATTAATGGACTTAAAACTTAAGCTTACAAATTCATAATTTAATAACTTAAGTTAAATTGAATAGAATCAAACTCCTTAAATTATCATGAGCCAAATCAAATGAAATCCATATAATTTAATTCAAAATGAAATAAATCAAATAAATTAAATCAAATAAATAAAATAACATAAAACTAATCCAAACATAAATAAAATCAAAAGGATTAATTAAAATACTTAAGGATTTTAGTTATACTTTTAGAAACTTCATTAGGATTTAGGATGTTGAATGGAAAGAGTTCCATCCAAAAATGGAATCATCCATTCTTCATTCTTGAAAACCTATACAACTTAAACCAAATGAAATGAACATAAAATGGTAACTAAATCACTAAGTCATTTGAATTGAAACCAACAAATGGTAAAAATTAAACTAATTCAAACTTTAAACTTCAAACATAAACTTTAAACTTTAAACATAAACATAAACTTTAAACTTCAAAGGCATAGCAAAGACTTACCACAGAAACCCCACTTCTACACACACTAGATTACTTAGCTCATGGACCCTAGATCTAGGTTAGATCGATATGTGATTTTCTTTTAATCTCTTGTGATATATTGTGTTGTGCTTCACATGTCTGTGTGATGTATTACTTTAGACTGGATGCCTAGGCTTGTTTGTTCGTTAGACTGGATGTTAAGACGTTCTTTCTAGATTTAACATTATTTTCTGCAAGAGACTGTGTTAAAGGGATCGCTATAATAAATAAATCATAAAATTGATGTTTGCTCGCAGGTGCTGAAAATCCCTTAACATAGTCCATAGGACTAGTCGGCTTGGAAAACAACTAATGCTAAGCCCGTATGTTTGTGAAATATAAACTGCTTTATGTGATGTGTGTAATTCCTAACATCTATTTTGTAGGGCTTAGGATTTCTTTTAAATTTTAAATATAAATTTGAGCTTAGAATTAGGTTAGGATCTATGGGGTCTAGGATTAACAGAGACCCAACCAAGAGATGGTGCGGTGGTCCCCTGGGAGCATGGATGTCCTCAAGAAGGAGACTTTCCCGAAAGAAGACCCATAGATCTGAACTTGTAGTTCTAGGTGGGTTGTATAAAGGCAGAACTCGGATGCCCATTTTTCTTTCTTTCGGGGTGTACAGCAGTACTCGACTGTATTGGCCTTTTCTTATATAATTTAATTTGGCTTGATTTATTTTGAGTGTGCAATAGAAATAACATGCTTTTCTTAGGTTTCTTTCTATGCTAAGTTTGTGATGTATGCTTGGACGTAGGCTCATAGGATAAACATATTTTCTACCCAACTAAATCAATTGAAACATAAAAATAAATATAACTCATAATCATCAAATAAAATCCTAGGTATTAAAGAAAGATAAAATATGTAGCAACCCCTTAGCTGGATGTTTTAATATCATGCATAATCATATTATTTCACTCTTGAGTAATAAAGGACTTCCATCCTTGCCAAAGAACTTGGGCTTGATTTTTGAGAGCCTATGATAGAAGTACACCTTCTTCTATTTTGATTTGGCCCATAATCTTTTTCCAATTACATGCATTAGCATAAATTGCATTCCTATGACCTAAATGAATCCTAAGTCAAAAATTATAAAAATCTAAATAATATGCATTAGTTAGGTACATCTTCATACCCTACATAATCTTAGTGGTTAGGGAGTAAGTCTAGGTTCATAGATTTATTTTCTAAAATTGCAATAGCCCAGCCATCTTGTATTCAAATGACTTAGCCTCATGATTTTAAAATGCGCTTAGGTGGTGTTAGCTGATAGCCTTCTCCAGGCAGGTTGTAAGTCCAAAAGAGTCAGGGATAGGTTAGTTCTCTCAAGTGAGGAGAATGACCAATGATTCTCAAGGATAGAACTAGGTCGAGTATCTAACATATGTCAGAAGCACTTATAGATTAGGTTCTGAAGCATCCTCTTAGGAATAAGTCTTTGACTCTAGGTATTTCTAGTCTTGTGCTGCTAGAATCTAAGCCTTAAATTTTTAAGAAAAGGATAACTTGAAATCTAAAATTAAATCCCAAATTTGAAACCCAATCATAGGATAGATGAAATGTCTACTGGGCATCCCAGTATCAATAGGCATTTCCTACTCTTTTCTATTTGACTCTTAAAAATAACTCTCTCCATTTTGGACCTCTCCCAATTTAATTTTAAAAAAATCAATCCTTTGAAAGCTACCTTAGTAGTCTTTAGGAATAACCTCTTATTTCTTTAATCTAGAGTATTCTTAGGAAAAAGACCCTTTTTAAGATATGATTAACTATAGAGGCTTGCTTTTATAGGGAACCATGATCCTAGGATAAAATAGACCCTATTATACTTTTCCATGTAGTTCAAAGGAAAATACTCTAGTACATGAAAGACCCATTATCCTTAGGTATCTTTTATTGAAATGATCGAATCCATTACAGGAGAGCATGTTTATCTTTCGAGATAATATGTTTATTCCTTAATGCCATATTTGATCATCTAAATAAAATATTCCTAAACTCTATGTGGTGTCATTTCTTTTCTCTATTCCATAGAAAAGAACTAATAATGTTTTCTCTTATTTTGTGATGTTTTATTTTAGTCTGGATGTTAGGGTGAATGTGCGCAGAATGAATGGTTGGATGATTTAGTCTAATCATTATTTTTTGCAGGGGATTGTGCTTAAGGGGTGATGCAATAAAAATATAATTACTTTTGTTGTGCAGGTGCTTATACCCATAAGCATAATCCAATAGGCCAGGTGGACTTGGTTACCCATGTGGGGGGTGCTAATTTCAATATACATGCTTGGGATTTGTATGGTTTGTTTAGCTAACCTCTGTTTTGCAGGTGTTAGTTAGATTTACTTTTTCTTTTCATGTAATTTTTACAATTAGAATTTTAGAATAATTATTATGGGAGATTAGGATGAGTATTGGTCATAAGATCTCATCTTATGTACCATGTAAAGCCTTTGGAGCATCCACACTCTAACCATCCAAAAGAAGAAACCAAAAGAAGAAAGAAGAAAGAAGGAAGAAGAATGAAGAAATGAAGAATGAAGACCCCCATAACATGAATTTTCTTGCTTGATTGTAAATTAATTCATTTGTAATATGGGTTGTATAAGGGTAGAGCTCGTCTACCCAATTTGTTTTTGAGTTTGTGCGGTGGAACCCGACCATAAATGGCTTTTTATTCTTTTGCGATTAGCTTTATAAAATATGTGATATTTTGTTTAGCTTGTGCATTAAGATGGCATCCTTTTTCTAGTTTCTTCCTTGCTTTATGTATGTCCTGGATGATGATTAGGCTCTTAGAAAAAATAAATCTTCTACCAAATTAAATAACTTAAAATTAAAAATAAAGAACTCATAACCTCACCTAAAGCTTAGGCTAAAAATCAAGATAAAAGAATTAGCAACCCCTTAGCTGGATGACTATTTCCTTTATAACATCATGCATAAAAGCATTTTATTTCACTCTTGATTGGAGGGCTTCCACCTTTGCCAGAGAACTTGGCTTGACCTATGAGATCCATGGTGGAAACACACTTCCACTTCTCACTGATTTTAGCCTATAATCTCATTTCTCATGCATTAGGCATATAAATCCGATAAGCCCGAGTCAAAATGATTATCCAAAAATAAAAATAAAATGTAATATGATTTGCATTAGATCTAGGTCATTTTCATGCCCTTACATGATCTAGCCTTTTAGGGAGTGAGTTTAAGGACTTAGTCTCTTTCTAAAATAAATAACAGCCTAGCTATCTTGCATAAAGCATATGACTTGCCTACATGTATTTAAAATTGTAGGAGGGTTAGTTGGTGGCAACCACCAGGCGATTGTAAGTCCAAACAGCAGGGTGGTTTACCCCCACTTGTAGAGGTAAACCAAATACCTATTTTACCTTAGATTTAGGCCATGCTTTTGGCCTCGCCAAAGGTCCATAGATTTAGGTTTTGATGTTGCTTTTCCCCTTGCAGGTTACAAGCATAAATCCTCACCTCTTAGACATTTCCATAACCTTATATTATGAAATTGTAAGCCCTAACATTCTAATAAAAATTCCACTCAAATAAACTAAATCAATTTCAAAAATATAAAGCCCAAACATAAGGTAGTTTGGGGTGCTTACTAGGCTTCCTAATATCCTAAGCACCCCCTACTTGTTCTCATTTGGCTTCGATAAGAACTACCTTCTCTTGATCGATCCCATTTGATTTTTTAAAATAAATCAATCGATTGATAGTCCTACCTATTAAAATCTTTGAAGACAATGATTATTTACCTTAATAAAGAGTATTCCTAAGGAATCCCCATTTCTTAAGATGTAATTAACTATGGGGGCTTGTCCCTGTAGGAAACTTAACGAACCCGATTTAAAATAAACTATATTTTACTTTTTCATGTAAAGTAGGGGAAGAATCTCTGGTACACTTCAAAGATTCAATGTCTTTAGGAGTCCTTATTTTGGTGATTAAGTCCAATGTAGGGTGATGACTTCTATCTTTTGAGATAGTACACCTCTCCTCAATATCATACTCGATCACCCTAATAAGTACATCTGCGAATCTGCATGGCATCCCGACAAGGCATATATTTTTTTTCATTTATCCTCTTCAAAAAAGATAGATGAAGGCGGGAATATTTAAACCACTCAAGTGTAACTACATATGATCAAAGGACTGTCGATACAAGATATCATCCACGAGAGCATATGAGAGAGCTCTCTTTCACCTGATGTGCTAATGACTTCTCCTGAGATAGTTTTCTTGTATGTAGGGAATCCATGAATGGTTGCCTCCAATCTGACTCATCGTCCTTTTTGGCAACGATAACCACTCCTTCAAGAGAAAGTCTCTCAAAGAGTTCAACATCAATAAGGGATTGGACTTATCTATTTTGGACCCTTATTGGTATGGACTCATCTTCCAGATATGCTAACGCCTTGGCAAGATTGGCTAATGCATCTTCTACTGCATTTCCTCCTCAAGGGATCATGTAGATGGTAACCTCTGGGATTTGAGCCAGCAACTCCATGGCATACTTATGGTAATGATGGAGCTTAGGCTTAAGAACTTTATAGGACCCAACAATTTGGTTGATAACAAATTGAGAATCCCCAAAGATGTTGATGCTTTGGACGCATAGCATAATGGCTAACTTTAGACTGGCAATCAGATTTGTTCATCGTGGAGGTCATCACTAAGCAGGGAATCAGCATGAAGTGGGTGTATTGCTAAGAAATTTGCTAGTGCTTGTCATTTCACCATACAGAAGGGTACAAATGTGATATTAAACAGTGATAAAATCATGGACCAACGTGCCAATGTCTGGATAGCATTGGCCATGTCATGAGATATTGCAGTGGATTGATCCTAAAGATCAGATTCACCTTATAAGAAAGCATGTAATGTCGTAGCTTTTGAGATGTAAAGATTAAAGCTAAACTATGCTTTTCAATAGGTAGATAGTTTACCTCAGCAGGGATTAGACGATGACTGAGATAGTAGAGAGTGTTCTCTTTCCCTTCGTCATTGGTTTGAGCTAACAAAGCACCAAGAGAGCGGTCTAATGCAGCGGTATAAAATATCAATGGTTTGCTCGAGATAGGGGCTGCTAGAACTGGCGGTGTCATCAGGTAGTGCTTGATGTCTTCAAAAGCATGCTGACACATGTCATCCCACTTGAACTTAGCATCATTTTGACAAGTGCTGAGAATTGATGGCATCTTCCTGATATGTTGAAAATGAAGTGCCTTAGATACATCAACCACCCTTCAAATGATTTGAGTTGAGTTAGACTTTTAGGGGGTGGCATTTCTAAGAAAGCCTTGATCTTCTCCGGGTCAATTTCTATTCCCCAGTGTTGGACAACAAACTCAAGGAATTTTTCTGAAGCTACTCCGAATGCACCCTTCAGGGGATTCATTTTGAGGTTATATTATCTTAACCATTCAAAAATTACTCTCAAGTCAAAGAGATGGTCTTCCTTTTATTTACTTTTGACTACAAGATCATCAAAATAGCATTCAACTTGATGATGAATGAGTTCATTGAAGATCCAATTAATGGCCCGCTGGTATGTAGCATCAATATTTTTAAGGCCGAAAGGCATGACCTTATAACAATAGATTCTGATCAGGGTTCGAAAAGCAGTATTTTTCTCATCCTCGGGGGCCATACTAGTTGTAGTCATATGACTCATCAATGAAAGAGAATACCTCATGAGATGAGGCAATGTCCACCATCAGTTCTAGTATATAAAGTGGAAATTCATCCTTAGGATATGCCTTATTGGGATCCCTAAAATTGACGCATATATGAATTTGGCCATTCTTTTTCTTAACTGGAATGACACTACCAATTAGGTGAGATATTTTTCTTCCCTGATAAAGCTAGCATCGATTAGTTTCTAGATTTTAGAAATGACATATTGCTCAATATCTAATCGCATGCATCTAGGAGCCTTCTTGATAGGGTTAGCATTATGATCTATTACTAGTTTGTGGACTGCTACATCAGGAGATAAATCAAACATTTCTTCATAACGCCATGCAAAGCAGTCCTTAAACTCTACTAATAGCATAACTAAGTTATTAGTTTCTTCTTCATTCAATAAGGAACCGATCTATGTCAAGCGTGGATCTTCTTTTGTTCCTAAGTTGATTTCTTTAAGTTCATCGATGGTTGATCTGATTCCTTCTTCAAACTCTGGCGGTGCATCTTTAACTTCAAGATCATTTGGGTCATCTAAAGTTTCTAAATATACTTTCTCATAAGAGTTAGCATGATTTGAGAATAACCTATCAGACTTCAAATGATTGGTGATGACTAGGCAATGGTTGTCATCGTCGACTGGACCCACTGTGTCGAATCCTAGTCCTGGTCTTGATTGAGAATGTTTGTTTTGGTTATCTCATAATCTTTCAAAGTAATCCAACCTGTGTTTAGATCAAGTATGTGAGATTAATCCCTTCTTTGCTAATTTAATAACACAAGATGAATACCAATCAAAAGGTAGTTATATTAAATCTTTATATGAATCATCTTCAAGTTCTACATCCGCTTCTTGACTTGAGGATGATGCTCCTAACAAAAACCTATTTGGCTTGACATCTGTGGATGACTTGGGGGTTGTTGACCTCACTTTTGGAGCGAGTTCTCAACTTCCCCATCATAGATCTAGGACTCTCATAGATACTATGAGTTTCTTAGTCTTAAGATATGTCTAGTGATTATGTGAACACTTAACCTAACCCTAAAGACTTAGACAAGCAAAAGGAATAGTTGTGTTGGGGTTTAGGAAGACTTGCCTACCCTATAGCCCAAACCCAATCCTTGCTTCCTTCTTTCAAACCAAATCTCAAATTCAAATTCAAATTTTAAAAATCAAATCCAACTACCCAATGATTGAAATCCACCACCAAATTCAAAATCCAAATCCCTTCCTAGGCCCTTTGATTTTTATCTTATGGACTTAGCCTTAACCAAATTCAAATCAAGTCCAATTCAATTGATTTTATCAATTATCAAATACAATCTCAAATCAAATTCCAAATCAAAAATCAATTCCAAATTCCAAATGATTTAAACTCATGATTAACTCCAAATTTCAAAATATCTTCCTAAGCCATATGAAGCACCTTCATGTGCTTAGCCAAAACTCCTTCAAACCTACTCAAACATAATTTATTTCTTTATAAATAAATCATTCCTACATTTATGTTCATAAATATAAATAAAATCTAAATTCAAACCTTTCAAATCAAATCAAAATAAATCAGACCAAATCAAAACCTTTATTAAGCCATATGGATCTACCTCCATAAACCTAATCAAATCTTGATTTAAATCAACTCAAACATGATTGATTTCTTTATAAATCAATCATTCTTTCATTTATACTCATAAATATAAATAAAACCCACCCTTCAATAACTAAAAATAAATCAAACCAATTCAAAATCCAAGTTAACCTCTTTTGACATATATCCCTTAATTTAGTCAAATTTGCTTCCCAATCACTCCAAACTCAAGTGATTTTCTCATGAATCATTTATATCTTCATTTATATTCACAAATATAAATGAAATATAAATTAAAATGGCCAAAAATAAACTCAAATCAAATCAAATTCCCAATTTTATCCCTTTTAACTAATCTTTTGAACTTGGCCAAATGAAACCCAAATCAACTCAAAACTCATGGATTTCTTCAGGATTCAATCATTCCTACAATCATTGATCCAAATATAAACATAAACTACCATTATCAAACTAAATCCAAGTCAACCCAAATCAAGCCCAAGTTGACCCTTTTGACTTAAAATTGCCATATGAACCAAAACCCATTTGGCTCCAAACCAACAATTAGATTTATATTTCAATCCCAAGCTATAGGGTTCAACTAAACTTGAATCAAACCTTGATCAAGCTAATTGACCCATTTAGGCTCACTTGACCCACAGTGATAGAAAGGACCTTCTTGAGCCAAGTTCTAATCTAACATAAATTGGATTGAACTAAGCCCATCTAAACCTCAATCATGATCAACAGTCATCATGGGGTGATCAACCACCTTAAATTGGGTCAAACCAAGTCAAACCTAGCCTTTGATCAAGTCAACATTTAGCTCAAATAAAACCCAAATAAGCCAAAATCCACTATATGCCAAATTGATTGAAACCATTGACCTAAACCCATTCATGATCAATGATTTAACATGACCAAGCCATCAATTGAGCCAAACAGAGCCTAATTGGCCACATGACCTAAGTTGACCCAAATTAGCCTAAAAAGCCAAAAATGGGTCAAATCATGATTTAATTCAAATTGATTGTAACCAATGGCTCAAGTTCACTCCAAATAACTTGTTGAACTTGACCAAAGCTAGGATTGAGCCTAAGTTGACCAATTGGTCGACTTCACCCAACCTAGCCCAAATTGACCTAAAAGGTCAAATTGACCAAAATCTAAATTAATTCCAAATTAAAATAAACCAAACCCTACAATCATTTTTAATCAACCAATTGAACTTGACTCAACACCTAACCCAACCTAATTTGGTCAAATTGGTCAAATTAGTCAACTTGACCAATTTGACCCTTTTGAATCCAAATGAGTCAAATTCAAACCTAGGCCAAACCAATCCAAATTAATTAAACCAAAACATCCCAAATCATCATATGAACTTAACCCAAGCATTGGTTTGACCCAATTTGACCGATTGGTCAATCCAATCCAACCTAGCCCAAATGGAACCCATTTGACCAAATGAAGCCAAATCTCTTCAAACCAACTCATGGAACCCTAAGACTTAGTCAAACTCGACCCAAACATGTTCAATTCATTTTATAATTAGCTTAAAAGCCAAGTGGGCCCTACTAAGGGAATTAACCATCAAACCATAGGATTTAAACTTAAAACCATTAGATCCAAGCTAAAGTCAACTTGCCCATCCCCATGGCAGCTCATTGGCACTTCATGGAACCTTCTCCTGACCCACCTAGCTAACCTAACTCACCCTAGATCAGTCAAGGACCCTTGGGAGGTGAGTTGACTCACCACCAATCCAAACTGAGCACCAATTGGATCAAGACCATGGCAACTCCCCATCATTCCTCCCATCCTTAGCGTACCTCCCTGACTTGATGGAGTCAATTTTGGTGCCCGGACAGTAGCAAGATAGTGCAAAATGCCTGCAAGCTGCCATCCTTCAAAGATGGGAAATTGAGGGGGTATACCCCTTTAATTCAAATATGATTTCACACACACTTGTATTGTGAGCCTTCTAACTCAATTCTAAAGCCCCTCAGAGTGTTTGCAAGGATCCTTAAGCCCTCTCCATTCGACATTGCCCATTCCCAAGAAAAACTAAAATAAGGCATCCCAATCCCGAGCAATACTCCCTCTCCACTCAATCAAAATTCAATTCCTCTTTGTCACACCAGCACCATACCCAATCAAAGCCAACCAACCAATTCCCAAGCTTCCAAGCCACGGAAGAATCGAGTTCGGTCCTTTATGAAGAAAATTTGAATTTCATGGAAAATTGATCTTTGGATGTGTGTGTCTCCCTTCCCCGAAGGTGTGAGAAAGAATTTGAGACACCGAGCAGGTGAGCTCGATCGAACGAGAGAAAAGAACATCGCCTTTCCACAATGGATAGATCACGCCGGTCCATCTCGCATGATCGAGATGAATGGCTCTGATCAAATCCTACAGTAGAGCCTCTAATTCTTTTCCTAAATTGTAGAATCACGTCCAGATCTTCTGGACGCCCATGAGAAAAGTCGTCCACCAGGCCGAGTCGAATGTGACTACTTAAATAACCAATCCTATCGCCACGCATAAGCGCCGCGTGACGTGCTGATGGGAATAAAGTTTTAATTATGGCAAATTAATTGGTTTTTAATCTTGAAACTTCCTAAAATCATAACTAATTATAGAAAAATCCAAAAAATACAGACTTAGGCTCATTTGGAAGATATTTCAGAGGAGAATTTAGGAAAATTATAATTAATTGAATTTGAAAAGTGATTTTAGCTTAATTAGGGTTTTTTTAAATTTAATTAGCCTAATTACACCTTAATTAATCACTCAATTAATCTTAAATTTTTTGTGTATGTTTAGGGGGATGACCTCTCCCTCCCTATTTTTTGAGTTTGTATTGATTGCTTAATTGGGAAAATCACTTGATTAAGCCCTAATCACTCTCTTAATCCAATTAATTATAATTAAGGAATGAACAATAAATTAATTAATCATTTAAACATAATTATCTCTATTGAACAATAAGATCACTTAGGGAATGTGGTTGGGGATACTTTTCCTAATTCATTTCCTAAGACTTCTTTATCATTAAAAATCAAATTAATCAATGGCTAATGAAATGATTAATTGATTAATTAAGTGAATAGTCTTCAAAGTGAGAAAATCAAATAAAATTGAATGTTTAAATGACTTAGAGATTAGTATTGGGGACTTGCCTTTGATCCTTTTCCCTAAGTTAATTTTATCATTCAAATTAAAATATAACCAAAATGTTTAATCAATTCATTAAAAGCTTAATGAAATTAAAATTAAAAAATTAATTCATCCATACCTAAAAAACCTTTAATTGATCTTGGGTAGCTCCTTGGGTGTTCAATAACCCAAGATGAGAGATAATGAAATTATGATTGGCTCACATGTGTGAGAAAATCATAAAAGTAATTAAGTGAGATCTCTTAAGTTTAATTAACTATTAATCTTAAGCCAATTACATTTGATCCCTTTCATTTCTTAGGAGCATTACAAATTTACTTTTCATGTGGTTGCATATCATATTGGTTTATTATTGATTAGTTAATTAACTTAAGGTGATATAGGTAAGGGATAATTATTTCATTTAATTCATACCTTAACCTAATCAAAATATAAAATTAACTTAAATATTCTTCATTAAACCAAACTAATTCACACATGGGGAAATGGGTTAGGATTAGCAAACCTCTCTCATATTTTTTAAATCAAATCAAATTCAAAGATAAAAATGTCTTTAATGAATTTTGGCTTATTTTAAATAGCTTTATTTAATTTGATTGTCCTTAAGAATTAATTGGGATGAATGAAATCATGTGTTTGCATTCCTTTATTTCTTTCCAATCATGCTAAATATTGTTTACCATATGAAATCATTCACTCATTTTTTTTGAAAATTAATTAAATAAAATATTTTCTTTTATGTCAAATTGCATGTATTGACTTAAATTAAGAATATGAATGGCTATTATCACTATTAAATCAAAAACTATTTTCAAAACCTATAAATCAATTATCATAAATGAAGTAATGTTAATTATAAATATTTATAGGCTTGCATGTGATGATAGTATGCGATGTGTAATATGAAGTTATCTTTTCCTATCTTAACATGGATTCACATAGGATTTGTAAGTGTATAGTTCATTTGAAAAGAACACAACACTTGTCTAAATCTATTCCTATGCATCCCTATGTTAAGACTTAGGAAGAATTTCATATTACACTTGTAAATTATACAACCAAATCAAACATAATTTCTTGCATGATTTCCTATCCATTTGGTTCTTTTTGTACATTCATATGTATTTGAGAAAAGTGGTATATTATTTTGGACATCCATGCTTTTAAGTAGTAAGTAGTATGTACCTTACACCCCTGGCATAAAAAATAATGATGTCGTATTCACTTAAAACTCTTATTCATATGCATGTGTGATGTGTCTAATGAATAAAGAATCAAAAAACCAAATAAATAAAATATAACCTTTTGCATGGATTTTCTTATCCTTATAGTTATTCATACATTGACATGTATTTAAGAAAAGTGGTATATTAGTCTGGATATCCCAGGGCTATAAGGCTTTAAGTAGCCCAAAGTAGGTCTTATACTTTGCACCCCTGGTGTACAAAAATAATGGCACCATACTCACTTAAAACTTTTCATACATGTAAATGTGTATTTAGCTAATGGATGAAAAGTCCTCTTTTTTATATAATAAAGACATTCATTCATAATTCAATCAATAAAATGAAATATTTAAATTTCCAAATACATTTCTTTGTATTCATCATCAAAGTGTGCTAAGATTTACATTGCATGTATAGATATGCTTAGGATTATTCATATGCATGATATACATGATGGAAAGAAATGAATGGGTGTTTGTTATGTGATAATAATCCATCCTAATTAATCTTAAGATGCCTTTCTTATTAAATAGGGTTATTTAGAATGAACATAAACTTAGGGTTAATTAAAACACATAATAAACAATTCACTAAAGGAAATTTATTAATTAACTTACCTTAGAAATGACTTAAGGTAGGGATAAAAGATATACTCTCTCTCTCTTTCTTCTCTTCATAACATTTAGTTGCTAAGTGTAGGATACATGAACAAAAGAAAACACTAAGTAAAATCCTCAAATTAACTAAACCACTTAAAGAGAAATCAACCCTTTATAAATTAAATCTTTCACACTTAGCAAATCATAACTCTAAAGCCTAGTTAGGACATACCACACAAGCTCTAACGCATTCACATTAGGTTAAGTCACCATTTTTAGCTTTATGTTAGGGCGGTACATGGTTTGATGAAGGTTTTGTGAGAGATGGGTGTATGTATGGATGTTAGAGAAATGCTTTAATCATGCTTTAGTAGTGTGCTAAAGGGGGGATATAATAAAAATATAAATACTTTTTGCTGTGTAGATTGCTTATGCTCCTAAGCATAGCCCAAGTTAGGATAGGTGGGCTTGGTTACCCATGTGTGGGTGCTAAGTCCAAATTATTCTTATAACTGCTTGGGTTGTATGGTGTGTTTAGCTGACATTTATTTTGTAGGTGTAGCTAGATTAACTTTCCTTCCTTTTAATGTAATTTTTTGCATTAGGATTAGGATAAGTGTTATGGGGATTAAGGTGAACATTGGTTATAAGACTATGTTTTATATACTATATGATGCCTTTGGAGCAAACAACATCTCAATTAAGCCAAAAGAAACAAGGAAATGAAGCAAATCAAAAATGAAGGAATGAAAGGTGAAGAGTGAAGAATGGAGGATGATGAATGAAGACCCCCATAACACTTATCACTTCATAATTGTAATTATTCTTTCATTATATCGGGATGTATAAGGGTAGAGCTCGACTACCCACATTTCTTTTGGGTTTGCTGTATGCATTCACCTTTTATTCTTTTGTAATAGCTTTATAAAATTATTTCATATTTTATTTATCTTGTGAATTAGAAATAGCATGCATTTTCATAGTTTCTTTATGATTGGTGATCGTTGTGTGGCCTGAATGTGATTAGACTCTCACGATAAAAATTAATTTTCTATCCCACTGATAACTCATAACTAAAATTTTGAAATAACTCATAACCTCACATAAAAGCTGGGAATTAAATCAAGATAATAAAAATGTTTAACAATCCCTTAGTTGGATGATTGAATGTATAATATTATGCATGTCATATTCTTTCACTCTTGCTAAGAGAGGGCTTCCATCTATGCCAGAGAATAAGGGCTTAACTTGTAAGAGCCTTTGATGGAAAGACACCTCTTTCTCTTCTGATTTAGCCTATAATCGATTTCTCATGCATTTAGGCATACAAAATCTTATAGCCTGTGTCAAAACAAAAAGTCCAAAAATGAAATAAAACATGAGAAAATTTGCATTATATTAAGTCATTATTCATGCCCTTTATGATATAGTCTCTTAGGGAGTGAGTTTAAAGACTTAGTTTCTCTTCTAAAAAAATAACTGCCTAACCATCTTGCAAAGCATATGACTTGCCTACATGGACTTAAAGCGTAGGAGGAGTTAACTAGCTGCCACTCTAGGTGGTAATATTTCCAGTAGTCAGGTGATTTAGGTAAATCATATACCCATTTTGCAGGTTTAGGTCGTGTTTTGTCCCTCCAAAGATCCCTAGATTTATGATCTGAGGTTGATATTTCCCCTTTTCGGGCTATAAGCATAAATCCTCACTTCTTAGGAACTTCTATAATCTTATGTTGTTGAATTATAAGTCATATATTTCTAATAAAATTTTAACTCAAATAAATAAATCCCTTCAAATTCAAATATATAGAGCCCAACTATAGGATAGATTGTAGTGCTCACTAGGCTTCCTAGTATCATGGGCACTCCCTATTAATCTTCGTTGAGTTTGATAATAACTCTTTCCTTTTGATCTCTGACTTAATTTTTAAAAATACAACTTATCCTTACATAGTCCTATCTTTGAATTCTTTGGAGACAATAATCGCATACTTTAACAGAGAGTATTCTTAAGGGACTCACTTTCCTTATGATGTAATTAACAATGGAGGCTTGCCTCCATAGGGACTTTAACGAACCCGATTTAAATAAATCGTGCTTTACTTTTTCATATAAATTAGGAGAAAAATCTCTGGTATATTCGAAGACCCATCATACCTTAGGAGTCCTTATTAGGTGATTAGGTCCATTATAGGATAGTGACTTCTATCTTTCGAGATAGTACACTATTTCTTAATGTCATACCTAATCACTCTAATAAGTACATCTGCAGATCTGTGTGGTGTCCCCCAAAACACACCAAACACAAAAAATAAACATCATAGGGGCTTCCTTAACTACCAAACCTTTAACTTTTTATGAAGAGAGTGAGGTTAGAGCTAAAGTTCCCAAATGCTGCCTAACTGTTCTACATAATGATGGTTCAGATGCATTCATGCTTTGCTTGGATGCTTGGTCTTCATTACTATATGGCTTAAATGTCACCTCCAAAGGGACTCACTAAGAGGGGTTGGTTGGCTTGCTAACCATATGAGACTCATCCTCTGAACTAGACTCTAAGTCTATGTGGATAGCTGGGGTACTCCTGTGAGCTAGAACATAACTTCTACTGGCTGGCCACTAGCAAGGAGGTCTTTCACCTCTGGAACAACCTCTAGATCTGCCTCTTCCTCTACCTAGTGGGGGTCGAGTCATCATACCCATGTGTTCATATGGAGGAACAAACTGTGGGTGGAATCTAACTTCAAGCTCTGCTTCTTCTTTAGTGTCTGATTCTCGGTCACTAGTACTTTTATTTTCTTTTTTCTTTTTTTTTTAAAAATTTTTTATTTTCCTTTTCTTTTTCTTCTTTTTCTTTTGTTTCTTTTTCTTTTATTTTTGAACTTTCACCAAGTTCGTGAGAATAGACTTTTTGATTTGGAGGAAGATAGTAGGCCTACATCCTCATATATCTTAATCTCCCTAATTGAAAATGGCTTCAAGTATCCTTTGACATAATACTCAATTTTAACTCTTTAAAGTTTGATGCACTGATGTAAAGAGGATGGAACCGTGTTGTTTCCATGTATCCAAGGCATGCCGAGCAAATTTGTGAAAGATGTATCTAAATCAATTATGTAGAACTTGGCTTCTATCTTCCAGTCATCTATCTCTAATGGCAACACTATGGAGCCTAAAGACCTCTCACCTTGCTCATTGAATCTCTCAATATCATCCGATCTCCTTAGAGTTTGAAGATGTCAATCTTCAAGTAAGCAAGGGTCTTTAAACACATAATGTTCATTGATGCACCTGGATCAATTAACACTCTGGAGAGTTTGAATATGCCCATGTCCACTATGATGTAGAGGAGACGGTTGTGCTTGGTTGTCCCCAAAAGAAGGTCTTCATCGATGAAAGTAACTCTATGGGCTTCTTTTGAATAACATGCATCCTCTCCAATAACGATGAGCTAAGCATATTTCTAGACCAAGAAGGGCTTTGATCAATGACTCTCTCATCTCTTTGGATAAGATCAGGGCATCATATATGCTTAGCTTGGCTGGTAACTTTCTCAGGTGAGCGAGGACATTGTAATCAACTCTAGGCTAGTCCTCCACAAGCATATCCATGGGTGAAGCATCCTGTGGATGGGCTTCTTGATCACTAAAACCAATGACTTGCTTACCCTTATCCTGAGTTGCTATCCTAAGAGGTAGAACTTTGCCACTATGAAGGTTGAATTTAGTTACTTCATAAGATGGATTTAGTGGAAAGTTTACCTGCTCATCAGGTTCACTACAGCTTCTCCTATAGGATCATCGGAGTCGGATGACTCCAAATCAATCTCAATGGGCAAACCCGAGTGATTTAAGAATAGAAAGTCCGTCTCTAAATCAGAAGAAGAAGAATGATCAAAACTAGAGTTATTATTAATTAGATTTAGAGAGCTATCTAAAGGAATAAAATCAGGCAGATCATCAAAAGTGACACAAATGCAAGTGGAATCAGCTCGCTTCATTAATTTATTAGATTTGGATGGAAGTATAAAGTAGAAATCAAGTAAAGTAAGTGGAGGGAGGGATTTTGCACCCCCTCTGTTGATGTAATATGGCTACTAAAAGAAGAGTTGGCTGGAAAAACTATAGTTGCAACTGTGGAAGGAGTGTTGGAATCGATCGGTGGTTGTGCTACTATGCTATCCCAGGTAAGTGGAGGTTGTCGCTGCTACTGCTGAGCTCCTACCTCCCTCAAGTTGTCCTTAATAACTTGCAAACCTTCCTTAGAGTTAGAGGTTTGAGCTGCTTTAGGCACCTACAAGGGTAATTTTCTTATCTTAGAAATAATTTTCTTGGAAGTTCGAGATAGGGCGATATCCCAACCTTCCTTTGTCCTACGAGGATCGCATAGAATTAGAAGGTTATTCCAATAGGTATTCCTTGGGGATCTGATAATGGCACCTGACTTGAAGGTATGCTCAAGCCAGTCCTTAAATGTAATGCAATCTTCTGAGACATGGCCTAGCATGCGATAGTAGGGGCAATAGTTTGGATCATGACTCTTGCCCACTTCCTCTGGCCTCCTAGGCTCCGGTAACTGGAAATCAGGTTTCTTTAAGAGATTCTTAAAGGTCTTTCTGACTATCTCCCTCTTGAATGAATAAGGTTTATTTAATCTATCGATAAGAGTAGGTAAGTAATAGTTACCTAGTGACAGGTAGGAATACTACTGATGATGATGCTTATGAGGAGGCGGCGGTGGCAGCCGCTGTGGCAACTAAGTTAGCCAGTATGATTGTCGAGGTGGTGGCAGAGGAGGTGGTAGAGGAGACTGCTCAGCTTGAGGCCTATTTGATTAAACCCTAGCTAGCTGTTTCCCCTTGTCAACTGCTATGACTACCCCTGGTTTCTTCTCAAATGCCTTCTGAAGTTTGGGAATGGGCAACTGTTTGGCCTCTTTTTGTAGACTAGCCACCTTTATTAATTAATTTATCGAAGGTTTTGTTTGTAAAACACTTGAGCATGAAAGCAACCGGGCCATAGATGTTCTTCAAGAGAATCTCTATGGTGTGTTGTTTGGATAACTGTGGTTTGCATTTCATACTCAAGTTTCGTCACCTGAGAATGTAATCAACAAGACTCATTGGGGACTTGTGTCGCTACAACAAGATTGCCTACATTAATCTTTTGATGAGCTCCAATAAAACTCTTGCTGAAGAGGTGCTCCAATTCAACAAATGTCTTTATCAAATCATTGGGAAATTTTGCATACCAGTCAAACACAACACCTGTCAGACTGCTACTAAATAATCTGAAAGAAGGGCATCACTACCTCCAATGTTGCAGCAGCCGGGCCTAAAATGTGCAATGTATTGGTGAGGGTTCCCACTGCCATAAAAAATCTTGAAGGAAGGAGGTACAAAGCCCTTAGGATACTAAACAATATCAAATTCCTCTAAGTATGGTCTACCCTTTGGAACAGATGAGCCACCTCGGGCTTATGCTAATGCATCTTTCACTTGTTGCTCCACCAACTGTTTGATATCCTTCTAATGCATGGAGGTGATATCCACCACCTTCTTATGCAAGCTACCACTGTCTTCCTCTGCAGGAATGCACCTAAGATGATCTGAGATATGTGCCAACTCTTCTCTATCGACTACTATGAGAGAAGGCTATGAAACTGGGGCTAAATTCTGTAATGCTAAAACCACTACCATCAACTCCTCAATCTTCTTCCCCATTTTATTAATATAATAATCTATATACCTAAGCTAGTAGAGGAGGTGCTAAGTTGAATGGACAGTCATCATCCTATTCAACTACAATACTTTCTTAGCTCTGTTGGTCTCTATGAAGGGGGCTCATAGTATCGACCATGTGGACTTTGACCGAATCCTCAAGGATGTCATCTTCATCAGGATCAAATGTTACCCTCTCATCCTCCGAATCTATGTGATCACTGCCTAAGAGTTCCCTCTTCTCAGCAAAGTAGGTTGCTAAAATCTCATCCAAAGAACGATCTTCAATCTTGTCGGGCTGCACGGGAATAAATACTCATTGATGATCGGTAATAGTATTGTTGTCACTAACAGAAATGCATCTAACATTGTCTGCCACTGGAGTGCCATATCTTGGAGGACTATGCTCGCTAGAAGATACATGGTCATGACTGCCCACTATTGGTGGAGTGCTGTCTTTAGGGGTATCTACTTCCATGGGAACTGCAGAACTGTCTCCCTCCCCCTCTACTACTATCGTTATCTCACGATGGTGGTGGTGCATGTGATGTCGGTCACCACTCCTTCTTCACCAAGACTGAAGTAGGAGGTCGAATAGGGGAACTCGTCCTCACCTCAATCGGTGGAGTAGATGAAGTGGGATCCTTTGGCCATAGCTGGATCACCTAAGGGGATTTCTTCTCCCCTAATGCTGTCTTCTATGCCTTTGTGGGAACGGTGAATGGCGGGACCTAAATTGATGATGGCGGGCAAGGAGTGGATCAATGTGGTGGAGATGACACCAACTCCACCATCACCGGGGCTTTTGCGTAATGGTGTCAATATGTTGTCGGTCCTATCAACCGATGGCGGATGATCGAGAAATTAACTGGCGAGGCCAACTACTTGACAAACCTCCGTCACTCCCTACTCCCTGACTGAGCTACTACTTGAGCCTCCAATGCTCTATCCCTGGGGATCTGCCTTGTAACACTAATTGGGATGATCAACCTCAAGTCAAATAGTGTGACAGACTCTAAGCGTCCGTGTGCTCTACCAACCTAGCGTAGTACCTTCCGTAGACTGGCATAGGACTTCCTCCTGTCCCTAGCCAAAATCTTTGGGTATGCGGGTGATGGAGGCAATGCAGCTATCCTCCTGTAGTCTTTCTCTTCATCTGATGCTGAGAGGGGGTAAAACGTATCACCACTAAGAAGTTGAGAGGTCTCACGAGGAGATTCCTCCTCAGCAACATGGGATGATGTGTCTATCTCTCGGGTTGCACGCTCATGGTGCCGCTTGAACTTGTTTCTCCTATCACGTGCTGTGTGCGGCTGAGTAGGGCAGTGTGAGAACTAGATCCTACATCAAAGGTAGGGGAGACTATCTCTGAAGTCAAGATAGCCTTCCCCTTAGAGGGGACCAACAAGGAGGTGCTAGTACGCTGTAGGAGCAACTGATTGGGTGGGAACTAAACTGACTAGTGGAATCTCGACCACCTTCCTCTTCATGGAAGGATACTTAGTATCAGAAGGCAGATCAATGTGGATGACTGGCTTCTGCCCACCCACCTCATCTCGACTGACAGTGGTGAGGGTCATCCCCTCACAGGTAATGTAGGCTCCCTCAAATCTTCAGCCAAAGAAAACCAAGTGGGTGGAGGTAGTCTTAGGGAGGCTGGCCCAATCCAAGGCCAAAGCCATCCCGAATGGAAAGGTGAAGATGAACTTCTGGGAGGCCATGTATACTGCAAAATCGACTGGTCTGCACTGTATCTCTGTATATGTTGAAATGTAACTTGAGTCTGATCTCTGCTTTAGCACTTATCCCAAGAAAGTAATAAGAATTTGGAGTCCTGAACCCACACTCAATAATTCAAATATGTTAAGTGGGGTTCTGTAGAGAGATTTTGATAATGTGAGGAGAGCTTTGCCATTTGATTTTGATTTTGAACCCATGCTCAATCGATTTAGGTAGGTTGGTGGGGTTATATTTGAAGATGTTTGTGTTGTTATCTTATTTGAAAATATTTAATTTTGAAATACTTTAGTTAGCAAATTTAGGTATACTAAGGAAATGTTATGATTGTATGTTTTTGGAGATTTTATGAAAAATCTTTGCTTATGATGATTGATCATGTGTTTATTTGATTTTAAAAGGGGGCTTCTTACTTAATAAATTTGGTATATTAAGTAAGAACCAACTGTGATATGATTTAAAAATATGATTCTCACTTAATAAATTTAGTATGTTAAGTGGACCAAATGTGATATGATTTGAGGATGAGATTCTCACTTAACAAATTTGGTATGTTAAGTGGGAACCAAATGTGTGTTTTGAAGATGAGACTCCCACTTAATAAATTGGGTATGTTAAGTGAAAGCCAAATGTATGTTTTGAAAATGAGACCGTCACTTAACAAATGGGGTATGTTAAGTGAAAGCCAAATGTATGTTTTGAAAATGAGACTCTCACTTAACAAATGGGGTATGTTAAGTGAAAGCCAAATTTGTATATTTTGAAAATGAGACTCTCACTTAACAAATGGGATATGTTAAGTGAAACCAAATTTGTATGTTTAAAAATGAGACTCTCACTTAACAAATGGGGTATGTTAACTAAGTGTTTTGAAAATGAGACTCTTACTTAACAAATGAGTATGTTAAGCTAAATTTGTATTGAAAATGAGACTCTCACTTAACAAATGGGGTATGTTAAATGAAAGCCAAGTTTGTATGCTTTGAAAATGAGACTCTCACTTAGCAAATGAAGTATGTTAAGTGAAATCCAAATTTGTATGTTTTGAAAATGAGACTCTCACTTAACAAATGGGGTATGTTAAGTGAAAGCCAAAATTTTATGTTTTGAAAATGAGACTCTCACTTAACAAATAGAGTATGTTAAGTAAAAGCCAAATTTGTATGTTTTGAAAATGAAACTCTCACTTAACAAATGGAGTATGTTAAGTGAAAGCCAAATGCATGTTTGGAAATGAGTCCCCCATTGTTAAGTGGAGGTCAAATTTATATTTTGTAAATGAGACTCTCACTTAACATATTGGATATGTTAAGTGAAACCAAATGTATGTTTTGAAAATGAGACTCTCACTTAACAAATGGGGTATATTAAGTGAAAGCCAAATGCATGTTTGGAAATGAGACCCTCACTTAACAAATTTGATATGTTAAGTGGAGGTCAAATTTGGTGTAATTTAAAAAATGTGATTCTCACTTAGCAAATTTAGTATATTAAGTGGGAATCAAATATGGCATGACTTGCTCTTGAGAAGAGGAAAGCTTCAATTCTAACATATGTGAAATATGTTAAGTGAAGTTTTAATTTTATGCTATAATTTTATTTGAAAAATGGATTCCTCATTCAATAATTTTGAGTATGTTGAATGAGTATGGTCATTTTCAAAAATGTGCTTTTGAAAAGATGGAAACTCCAATTTTAGCATATATGAAATATGTTAAGTGGGATTTCAATTTTATGATATGGTGTTATTTGAAGATAGACTCCTCACTCAACAATATTGAGTATGTTGAATGAATAGGGTCATTTTCAAAAATGTGTTTTTTTGAAAAGATGGAAACCCCAACTTTAGCATATATGAAATATGTTAAGTGAAGTTTCAATTTTATGCTATGATTTTATTTGAAAAATAGACTCCTCATTCAATAATTTTGAGTATGTTGAATGAATAGGGCCATTTTCAAAAATATGCTTTCGAAAAGATGATTTTGATTTAATTTTGAAATGAATGTCCATGTAATAATCATAGGGATCATTAGATGGGGTTTGGTTATATGAATTTTATGAAATGTGCTTTTGGAAAGTGGCACGTTGCAAAAGATTTTATTTTCTTAATCATTAAGATGAACCTTGCCTCGCCAAGCTAGTGGTAAGGAGGTTTTGAATTTGTCATTTCCTTTCATGAGTTAATTTTATTTTTCACCTATTGGAAAACCCAATAGGGGTTATAGGACCTACAAGGAGGAGAGGTCTTAAAACCTAAAAGATGTTAGCTATCGACGCTTGGAGACAACAATTATCTACTAGAGATGGAGAGAGGAACCATCCCCAGTGCAGTCGCCGGAAAAATCCATGGTGTTTATTTTCAGTTCATGTGTATGTGTGTGTATATGGGGGATGGGGGGACACCACACAAATCTAAGGGTGTACTTATTGAGGTGATCGGATACGACATCAAAGAATAGTGTACTATCTTGGAAGATATAAATAACTTCCCTATGATGGACCTAATCACAATAAGGACTCCTAAAGCATGATAAGTCTTCGAATGTACCAGAGATTTTTCTCCTACTTTACATGAATGAATAAAGTAGAGTTTATTTAAATTGGGTTCTAAAGTTTTATGGGGGTAAGCCCACATAATTAATTGCATCCTAAGAAGGTGAATTTCTTAGGAATACTCTCGATTAAAGTAAGCAATTATTGTCTCCAAGGAATTCAAAGATAGGACTATCAATAAATTGGCTATATTTGGAAGATCAAATGGGATAGATCGAAAGAAAATACTTATTATCGAAGTAAAAGAATATGAGTAGAGGATGCTCATGATACTAGAAAATCTAGTGAGCACCCCAAACTATCTTATAGTTGGGCTATATATATTTAAAATTGAGGAGAATTATATATTTGAGTTAAAATTTTATTAGAAATCTATGGCTTATAATTTCACAAGATAAGATTATAGAAATGCCTAAGAGGTGATGATTTATGATTGTAGCCCCAAAGGGAAATAATAACCTCGGATCCTAAATCTAGGGAGTTTTAGTGAGGGCCAAAGCACGACCTAAATCTAAGATGAAAGTGGGTATATTATTTACCTCCACAAGAGAGGATAAACCACCAAACTACTAAACTTATAATCGCCTAGAGTGGCAGCCAACTAACTCCTCCTACATTTTAAAACTATGTAGGCAAGTCTTATGATTTTGCAAAATAGCCGGGTTATTATTATTTAAAAAAGAAAATAAAGTCCTTAAACCCACTCCCTAAGAGACTAAAGCATGAGTGGTATAAATAATGACTTAGTCTAATGCAAATCTTATCAAATTTTATTTAAACTCTTTATTTTGACACAGGCTATATGATTTTTATATGTCTAAATGTATGGTGAAGTTGATCGTGGCCTAAATCAAAAGAGAAAGAAATATTTTTTCATCATAAGCTCTCAAAGGTTAAGCCCATTTTCTATCTGATAAAGATGAAAACCCTCTCTTAGCAAGAGTGAAATAAAATGGCATGAATAATATTAAGCATTCAACATCTAGCTAAGGCATTGCTAAATATTTTATTATCTTGATTTAATGTCTAGGCTTTATGTGAGGTTATGAGATTATTTTAGAAAATTTCATTATGAGTTGTTAATTGGGGTAGAAAAGTTAATTTTTCCTAAAAGCCTAATTGCATCCAAGCCATATAACAACCACCAATCATAAATAAACTATGAAGAGACATGCTTTTTCTAATGCACAAGCTAAATAAAATATCAAACAATTTTATAAAGCTACTACAAAAGAATAAGAGGTTGGTGCGATCGGATACCGCCGTACAACCCAAAAAAGAAATGGGTAGCCGAGCTCCACCCTTATATAACTAAGTACAATAAAAGAATAATTATAATTTAATTATAATAAATGAATGGGAGCTATGGGGGATCTTTAAATCTTCAAAGCTCTTTCTTTCCTTTATTTCCTTCTTTCATTTGATTGGGCAAGCTCCATAGGATCACATGGTACATAAGACTTGGTCTTGTAACCAACAATTATCCTAAGCCCCCATAGTGCTAATCCTAATTCCTAATACAAAATTACATTAAAAAATAGAAAAAGTAAATTTAACTACGCCTATAAAATGAGTGTTAGCTAAACACACCATACAACCCAAGCAGTTATATGAATAATTTAGACTTAGGACTCTACACATGGGTAGCCAAATCTACCTATCCCAATATATTATGCTTAGCAATTAAGCAACCTATATATCAAAAATATTTATATTTATTTTAAGTACCCCTTAAGCATAATCTCTTACAGAAAACATGATTAGGCTAACCACGGCTTAACATCCATTCTACACACATACTCCCTAACATCCAGCCTACAACATTACATCACAGGACAAAATATACATTAAACCATACACCATCATGTCATAAAGCTAGAAGTGGTGACTTAATCTAATGTGTGTGTTAAGGGTTCTATAGTATGTCCTAACTAGGCTTTAGAGTTAAGATTTCTAAGTATGAATGACATTTAATTATCAAGGGTGATTTCACTTTAAATGGTTTAACTAACTTGTAAATTTTACTTGATATTTTCTTTTGTTTCATTTGACCTACACAACAACTAAGTATTATGAAGAGAAAGAAAGAGAGGATCACTCTCTTATATCCCTACCTTAAATCACATCTAAAGCAAGTTAATTAATCAATTTCCTTTAGTAAATGACTTGTTACATGTTTTAATTAATCCTAAGTTTAGGTTTACTTTAAATAAATTCATTCAATAAGAAAGGCATCTTAAGATTAGTTGGAATGAATTATTATCACATAATACATGTTTGTTCATTTCTTTCCATCATGTATATCATGCATATGATTAAATCCAAAGCATAGCTATACATGCAATTTGTATCTTAGCACACTTAAATGATAAATGTGAGTAAATATAATTGAAATTGATGTTTCATTTGGTTGAATGATTTTGTTATATTAATTTAAAGCTATATCTAAATTCCTATGCAAAAGCATAAAGAAAGAACCTTAAATCACATTACTAATCAACTCAACCAAATAAACAAGGTAGAATACATATCCTTTTAATAAAAAAAGGGGTTTTCATTCATCAACTAAGTACACATCCATATGTATAAAAGTTTTAAGCGAGTACGTCATCATTGTTCTGCACCAAGGAAACGAGGTAGGAACCTCTTTGGGGCTACTTAAAGCTGCACGTCTCTAAAAGGTCTAGACTAATATACCACTGTTCTTAGAAACATGTGGATGTGTAAACAACTACAAGAATAGAAAATCATGCAAAAATTATATTTTGATTTAATTGATTTATTTTATGTAAATGAATTAAAGCTCTATCTAGATTTTAATGTTCAAATGCATAAGAATGAAATAATGCAGGTACATCGCTATTGCTCTACACCAAGGGAACGAGATAGGAACCTCCTTAGGGCTACTTAAAGTCGTACATCCCTGGGATGTCCAGACTAATATACCGCTAACATTCTTACTTATGCAAATCAACACATGAATGTAAAGAAGAGACTTTATTTTATACACTAAATTTATATTCACTTGCATTTCCTATGTATATATATATAACTAAGTTTACTATATATATATATATATATTCATAAATAGACTTTTAAAAATATATTTGAGATTTAATAGTGATACTAGCCACACATATTTTTAATTAAGCCAACACATGCAAATTAACATGAAGGAAATCTTTTTTTATATTTGATTAATTTGAAAGATTTGAATGCAAGAATACAAGTGGCATACAATATTTTAGCTTGATTGGAAAGAAATAAAGAAACACAAGCATGTACTTTCATTCAATCCAACAAAGTCCTAAGGACAATCAAACTAAATAAAATTATTTAAAACAAATCAAGGTTTGTTAATGTCATTTCATTTTCATGTTTGATTTGATTTAAGAAATGTGAAAGATGTATTGGCTAAGCATATGAAGATGGTTCATATGGCTTAGAAAGGAGTTTTGGAGTTTGAATTCAATCATGGGTTTCAATCATTTGGAGTTGGATTTGATTTATGATTTGGGTTGGGATTTGAGGTTTGGTTTGAAAGAAGGAAATAAGGATCGGGTTTAAGGCTATAGGGTAGGCAAGTCCTCTTAAATCCATAAGGCATAACCTACTCCTATGGCTAACTATTCTAAGTCTTTAGGCTTAGGTTAAGTGTTCACCTAATCATTGAAAGTGTCTTAAGACTAAGGAACTCTTATATACAAGAGTCTTAGATCTATAATGGGAAAGTTGAGAGCTCACTCCCAAAAGTGAGGTCAACAATCATTTTTAATTTCATGTTTGATTTTATTTAAGAGATGCGAGAGGATGGGTTTGTTAATCCTAATCTCATTCCCCATGTGTGAGTTAATTTGATTTAATGAAAAGCAATTAGATTGATTTTATGGATTAGTTAGGTTAAGGTGTGAATTAAATTAATTAATTAAACCCATGCTTATGTTTCCTTAAGATAATTAATTAAATGATTATGGGCCAATGTAATATGCAAATGATTTAAAAAGTAAATAGCAATGCTCCTATGAAATGAAAGGGGCCTAATGCAATTAGCTCACAATCATTAATTAGTTAAGCTTAAGGAACTAACTTAATTACATTAATAGTTTCTCACATATGTGAGCTAACCATAATTTCATTAAACCTCTTTAGGTTATTGAACACCTAAAGCTCTACCCATGGATCAATTAAGGGAAATCAGATGCAATTACCCTTTTAATTAGGTTAATCAAGTCATTAATCCATTAATTCATTTATCTTTACTTAATTACCAATTTTTGATTGATTGCTCTTTGAAGTGATATGGGCTTAAGGGGAAAAGCTTGGGAAAGATGTCTTAACCTAATTCCATAAGCATCTTACTTAATCAAACATGATTTGGTATGATTTGAGTTTCAATCTAACTAATTAAGCCATTAATTAGCATTTTAGTTGAAAAGGAGAAGGAAACTTAGGGAAAAGATTAGGAGGGGGGCCCAATCCAATTTTCTAAGTCTCCTCATTGTTCAACAATGATTAAGGGGTCTAATTTATTGATTAATTACTTTTCACATGCTTAATTATCACTTAATTAAGTTAAGAAGGTAATTAGGGCTTAAACAATCAATTTTCTCAATTAATCAACTAATAAATTCTAAAAAAAATAAGGGAGACAGAGGTCATCCCCCTAAACATTCTTAGAAAGTTTGAAATTGATTGGTTAATTATAGAGTAATTAAGCTGATTAAAATTTTAATTAAATTAATTAAGCTAAAATTACTACTCAAAATTAATTAAGAATAATTTTAATGGATACCCCACTAAAATACTTTTAAAATAGGTAATTATTTATATTTTTTGAATTTTTCTATAATTAGTTATAAATTATGAAAGTTTCAATCTTAAAAACTACATAATTAGCCTTAATGAAGCCTAATCACATTAGCACCACGTGGCACGCTGATGCGGCACGCTTTTCACATGGTATCACGAGATTGGCTATTTAAGTTGTCACATTCGTGCGCTAAGTCAGTTGACGACAGACGCGGTATTGATCTCCGCCGTCCAATCTTAGATCAAACGGTGCAGATCAATCCCACAGCGTAAAAGGGAAAAATAGATGGATTTAGTGCGATCTAATCAGGGCCGTCCATTCCAATCACGTGAAGCGGATGGCTCATGATCCTCCTTCCCACGAGCGATGAACGACGGAGGTCGTCTATCATGGATCGGTCGATCCATGCTCACCCGAGCTTGGATTCACTCCAAAATCAACCCACACTTTTGCACGAGGGATCCACAAGGATCCAACTATGATGAGTTCACATGCGAATTCTCTTTACAAAATGACCAACCAAAAATTCCTATTTCTATGATTTTGAGAAATTACCTTATCGAAGCTCGAGATCGATAGTGGGATCGACGGAGGTAGCTTTGTCTAGTAGAGACAAGGCACCGTTGAGTAGCACGCAAGCCAATTCCCTTTGGTTCACTCGATGGATCAACTTCCGTCACTGTGAAGCTCGATGGTGGTTGAAGTCCCTCCTCCGATGGCTTTGGAGCTTGGGAAATGACTTGGGTAGCTTCGACGAGGTGCGTGGAAGGTGTGTGTAAGATGAATTGAAGTTTGGTTGAGAAATGAGCAAGCTTGGATCAGGATTTGCCTCCCTTATTTTGGTTTCGCACGGGAAGAGAAAATGCTAAAGGAGGGAAGCTTGGAATTGCTCAGGGGATTGCAAGGAGGCTTAAATTCACACTTGGAAGCTCTCACGATTTAAATCGATGCATTTCCCTTGCGAATTGATGGGGTATACCCTCGATTTGTTGAGGTGGATGGATGGGATTGCTTCCCATTTTTTGGCCAGCTGGCCAGCTATTGCCAGAGCGCCAGAGTTGTCACCATCAAGTCCATGTGGCTCTATTTGCTTGAAGGAAGGAGTGAGAGGTGGCTCAAGGCTTGATATGGGCTCGTGGTTTCTCCCCTTATCCCTTAGTTCTCGATTTAAGAGGGAGGTGAGTTAGCACACATCCCTTTGGTCCATGGAAAGTCCTAGCATCCTTAGGGTGGGCTAGGAAGTTTAGGAATGCTCTATTTGGAAGTTTGATGGTTGCCAAGGATGAGAAGAGAGTGGACTTTGCCATATGAGGAAAGAATCCAATGTGAGAGAGGATCCGTGGAGGATTTGCATTGGACTTGGCTCTAAATGAGTTTGAGCTGATTTTAAGTTGACCCAAGATGGGTTTGGGTCAAGTTTGGTAGCCTCCGATGGGTCATGGGTTGGTTTCATGGGTTTTGGCTTCATTTGGTCAAATGGGTTCATATTGGGTCATGTTAGGTTGGGTTGACTAATTGATCGAATTGGGTCAAACCAAGGCTTGGTTTATGTTCAAATGATGATTTGAAGAGTTTTAGTTCAAGTGGTTTCATTTAATTTGGCCTAGGTTTGATTTTGGCTCATTTGGAATCAAATGGGTCAAATGGGTCAACTTGACCAATTTAACCAATTTGACCAAATTGACCAAATTGACTTGGCTCAGGTGTTGGTTCAAGTTTAATTGGTTAATTGAAAATGATTGTGGGTTTTGGTTTGAATCAATTTAGATTTAATTTGGATTTTGATCAATTTAACCCTTTATGTCAATTTGGGCTAGGTTGGGTCAAGTTGACCAATTAATCAAATTGAGCTCAATTATGGCTTTGGTCAAGTTCAATAATCAATTTGGAATGAACTTGAGCTATTGGTTGCAATCAATTTGGGTTGACCCATTTTGGCCTTTTAGGCCTATTTGGATCAACTTGGTCAAATAACCAATTAAACTTAGTTTGGTTCAATTAAGGGTCAAGTCAGGTTCAATCATTGATCAAGAGTTGGTGTTAATCAATGGTTTTAATCAATTTAGTGTATGATGAGTTTTGGCTAGTTTATATTTCATTTGGACTAAATGTTGACTTGGTCAAAGGATCGAGTTGATTTGGTTTGACCCAATTCAAGATAATTAATCACCATAGGGTGATTGTTGATCATGATATGAGGCCTGCATGGACTTAGTTTAATCTAATTTGGATTATATTAGAATTTAGCTCAAAAAGGTCCTTTAAGCCATTTTGGGTCAAGTGGGCCTAAATGGATCAATTGGCTTAGTTTTAACTTGATTCAAGTTTAGTTGAACTCATATATGAGCTTATGATTGAAATATGAATTCAACTGCAATCAATTTGAAGTCCAATAGATGTTGGCTCATTTGAAGTTTCCAAGCTAAAAGTGCTAACTTGGGCTTGACTTGGGTTGACTTGAGTTTAGTTTGATAATTGTAGATTTTATTTATATTTGGATATATGATTGAAAGAATGATTGATTCAGGAGAAAATTCATTGGTTTTGGCTTAGTTTAGGTGGATTTTGGTTAAGTCCAAGAAATTGGCTTAAAGGATATAAATTAGATTTTGGTTTGATTTTGGATTTGGTTGACAATTTGGATTTATATTTCATTTATATTTGAGAATATAAATAAAGATATAAATGATTTATGAGAAAATCACTTGAGTTTGAAGTGATTTGGAATCAAATTTAACCAAGCTTATGGATGTAGGTCAAAAGGACTAAGAAGGAAATCAATTTAGTTTGATTTATTTTTGGTCATTTGAAGGTGGATTTTATTTATATTTATGAATATAAATGAAAGAATAATTGATTTATAAAAAAGTAATTAATTTTGGATTGATTTGGGTTAAGATTTCGTTAAGCTTATGGAGGCAGGTCCATTTGACTTAAGAAGGGTCTTAGCTTGATTTGATTTGGGCTGATTTGGTTATGGTCATTTGAGTATGGATTTCATTTATATTTGTGAATATAAATGAAGGAATAATTGATTTATAAAGAAATCAATCAAGTTTGGGATAACTTAGGTGGAGATTTGGCTAAGCTTATGAGGATGGGTCATATGGCTTAGGAAGGAATTTGGAACTTGGATTTGATTTTGGGTTTTAATCACTTAGAATTGAGTATGGATTTGGATTTGATAAATGATTGAGAAATTGAATTGATATTTGAGAAAATCAATTGAATTGGAATTAAATTGGACTTGGTTAAGGTTAAGACCATGAATTCAATCATAAGTTTATGGGGAATTTTGAGCTTGGATTATGATCATGGGATTGATTATGAGTCTTGGATTTGATCATGGGGTTGATTATGAGTCTTGTAAATTTGGTTTGGATTTGGCATGAATTTGAGGTTTGGTTTGAGAAGGAAAATATGGATTCGGTTTAGGCTATATGGTAGGCAAGTCTCCATAAGTCCCTAAGGTATGACCTATCCTTATGGCTAACCCTTCTACGTCTCTAGGCTGATTAAGCAATTTTTTAATGTAATTTTTTATATATTTTTGAAATATTTTTAATCGCTTAATTTTTAATTTGGTGGCTTAAACTCATAGTTAAAAAATTAATAATGTGCATGTTATTATTTGATGAAAATGATATAAATCATATTGATCTTTAAGAGAATAATATTTGGAGTCTCAATCAGCTCATTAACCACAAAATTGTGTACTCTATAGTGATGAGATCAAATTTAGAAAGAGGATAGCTTTATCAATGTACTATAGCACTCTCTTGAGCTATAGAAGGGTAAATTCAATTTTATTATATTATAAATAGTGTGTTTATATTCAATATCTTCAAAACTTTCATTTAATGAGTCATGGCTGCAGAAAATGTTCTCATCTTATAATTTTTTTGATTTAATACAAATATTGTCGATGCACTATATTATAGTTATTGTAATGTATTATGTTTACCTTTAAATTGAATAAATTCAACCAATATTTGATCATAATTCAAATTTCCTTGAACCTCGTCTTATGTTTAAACCTATATTCAAATAAGAGTTCAAATAAATCGTGGAATGAGAGTTTGAATACGCTTTGAGTAAGGTATAAACATATCTTGAATTTTTTTAGAATATGATCACCATATTATTTAAAATTTATTTAATATTTATTTGATTTTTTAAAATTAATATTTATTACTATTTGACTTAAATAAATACTCAAAACTCAGAAGTAGATACATTTCTCTAAGATATAAAATATCAGTTTTTTTTTAATTTTGAATATTATGAGCTATGAAATAAAATTTCACTTTATTAATATAATTATAAATATTATAAAAAATAAAAACTTTGCACAAAATTTTAAAGTGACT
The DNA here is from genome assembly GCA_021442155.1 of Cymbidium sinense. Taxonomy (NCBI): domain Eukaryota; kingdom Viridiplantae; phylum Streptophyta; class Magnoliopsida; order Asparagales; family Orchidaceae; genus Cymbidium; species Cymbidium sinense. The sequence goes on from CM038216.1 coordinate 142,479,910, forward strand.
TTTACATACATAGTCATCTTATTTTACAATATTTACAAATTAACTATTTTTAATCTTAATTTTAAAATATTGAAATTCATAATAAAAGTTCAACTTATATTTTTTATTTTTATAAAATTTTTAAAAATTTGATCATGATATATATAAATATATAGATCCAGTAGTTAAAAAAAAATTTATTAAAATATATATATATATATATATATATATATATATATATATATATATATATATATATATATATATATATATATATATATTGAATGTAAAGAAGTTTAAAAAATTCAAATTTGAAAATTGATTCCGCAGCACGTGTCCCACTGTAATATCATAACTCACTCCTTTTGCCTCATCAGGGACCGCGTCCTCATCCCATCACAACCTACCATTAAGACGTACATGTTAAGTTAAGCTCCGCCGTCGGAACAAAATATCGCTAGTCCGTGCTTGAGGATAAAAAATAATAAGAAAAGGAGAAGTTACAGCTCGAAGTCCTGGTCAGCGATCGTTCGTCGCTGGTTTTTCGCTTGTTTTATTTTCCGGTTATGTCGCCAGGATCCATTCTTCTACTGTTCTCGCTGTTCACTTCTTACTTTCGATTCGAAGGCAATTTCAATCGAACGAAAAATTGAGGCGAAAGTGTTGGTAGCTTCGATTTCCCACTTCTTCACCATTAGTATCTTCGATCTGCTGAGATCTCAATTCTAAATCTAGGGTTTTTTTTTTAATTTTATTTGTTGGATTCTTATTTACAGTTTATCATTGTTTGACAATTTTTGGAGCATTGGGTTCTGGATTCGATCTAGTGATGCTGCGAGGCCGGCGGATGACAGGGGAGGGTTGAATTCGGGAGTGGGTTGTGGAAGAAAGAGAAGCTTGAATACTCTGAGGATGAGCTTACTGGATTCATCGGCTTCTTTGTTGGCTACATGCGGAGGGGACACTGTAAAGCTCTTTGATGTGAGCGTCAAATCTGGTGATCCATGTACTCTGAGCTATACGCCTTCGCCTGGATCTCAAGTGAACTCCGTGAAATGGAATCACACGAGTAATTCACCTCGCCTACGTTTGTGTATTTATTCATTTTTTAAATTGGTTCCTTTGTCAGTTGTCTGCCATTATCTTGGATTTGGCTACATTAGTGGCAAATTCCTCTTGGGGGCATATCTGGAAAGCAAAGCCATTTTGGGTAATATTAATCTTTCAGCATAAGATGTTTGTTATAGCACTAGTTTTACCTACGGGGCATCATCATCATGAGTGAAAGTTGTACAGATCATCATTCTTTGAGCATTGACTTGCATTATAGTTTATTGTGGATTGACCTTTGGGTTCCCATTCACTGTAGGGATTCATTAAGAGTTAAGATTATGTTTGCATATTTTTTTTATTTATGGAGATGCTAATAAATGACATCCAATTAGTGTACCTTGGTCTATGCTATTTATAGATGACACAAAATTTATAGGGGAGACTTCATTCAAAATAGTAAAAAGTGAATAATAGGTGAAATTTTTAGGACATAAGGGGTTTTGTGTTAATAGTGTAAACTCTAGCACATTGACTTTAATTTGAATGGGCATGAAATTGATAATTATCATTTAATGATGATGGAAGATCAAGTGATATCTAGGCATTGTAGGTTTCTATATCTTTAATCTATTCTGAAAAACAAATGAGATGTAATTGAGGGAATATTTATTAAGATCATGAAAACTTAAACTTAAATTTTATAAAACTACTTTTAGGTCTACAATATGAATTACAATTTTTGTTTGATGAAGAAAATCTAGAGCCAAGTTGAGTACGACAAAATTGATAATGAGATGGCAGATAACTAAGATGTAATTGTGGTACTTACTCATTTGGCTTATGATTCCTTCTGATAAATAATTTCGATACCATCTACTTAGTAGATAAAGCTATAATTATGTGTAAGTGCCACATTCTAGTCTTCCATGATCCCAAAAATTCACTTATTTTATTTTTACAATAATCAAAGGGGTCATTTTCTAATATTGGTGTCTTGGTTGTATATTTTCCTTCTTGGTATTTTTGTGCTTTAGTATCTACTCTTAGGGGCTATTTGGCTGTACACAGGATTTAATTTAAGTAGGATTTAGTAAATCTAGTAAATTCAGATTTAGTAAATCTTGTGAAAGTTAAATCCAAAATTTGTTTGGTATGCTGATAGTTAAATCCAGTTAAATCCTGTGCTACTGTTTGGTTACTTAATTGAGGATAGTTAAATCCAGTTAAATTAAATAAATAAATCAAAAAAATTATAAGTAATTAAAAATAATAGCAACGTAGATGTTAATATTTAAATTACAAATAAATTAAAATTACAATAAATAATATCTAATAGATGATCAAATCAAAATTATAAAAGTACAATGAAAAAAAAGTAAAGGATAACGATTAATATAGTCTCCTCATCTATCTTTTAAATAACCAATAAAATATATAATTCTTGTGTGTATTGAGATAATAGTTAAGAATATCTAATAAGTGAATTAAATAAGAAATTCTATTTAGTTTGTTTACATAAAAATAATATAATCATATTTAAATTAATTAAAATATAATTATTATAATATAATATGTCAATTAATTATAAATCTATTAATTAATCATAAAGAATTAAGTCTATATAATTACATCTAATTTTATTAATTATAATTAATTTAAAATAATATATTAATTAATCATGATCTAAATAATTTAAAATTAAATTAAAAATAAATAAAAATAAAAATAATGAATTGGAAAAGGGAAGAGGTTGGGATTTCGGCGTTCAAAACCATTGTCTTCCTAACCCCTTTTGCTCCGCTGCTACCCGAAAAATGAGAAGGGAGATGTTGCGAAGGTAATCCTCGTCTTTCCTCCCACCCTATGTCGCACGCTTCTGCTTCTCTAAATCCCGTAAATCCACCTACCTACAAGATTTAGTAAATCCGGATTTAACTTGCGAAAGTGGCTTTAACGGGATTACAAAAGCAGTGGATTTAATCTGTCCAAAAATATCGTTTGGCTGGATTTAAGTTAAATTCGGCTTAAATCTTGCTCAAATCCTGCAGCCAAATAGCCCCTTAGGTGATTAAATTAATTAAAGGGGCCAATATTTGATACCAATTGTTAGTTTATGACATGCCAAGAGGGGGGATGGGTTGAATTGGTGTTTTGACAACTTTTCATGTTAAATCATAGAACAACAATCAAGAAATACACTTGAAGAAACATGATAACAACAAATTCAAGACAAATGTAAAATGAATTTAAGGGATTTTTATGTGGTTCAACTTTAAATTGGCCTATATCCATGCTTAAGACTGCATGGCTTAGGATTCCACCACACAATTTTTCTTATGCTCTAAGATTTAGTGGAGAAATCTTCACAAAGACACTCTTTAGTAAGGCTGAGTGTAACCCACAATAGGTTACAAACTATTAACTTTCCAAGTCCTCTGTGACTTGGGAAACAAGAATCTAGGTGAGAGTACACGCTCTTTTGCATTGCCATTTTGTTGTTGTAGGTCTATGCTGAGTCGTGCAAATGATGTAGGCTTCTCTCCTAAAGAACTTGCAATCAATTTTCTTTAGATTAAATTCAAGTATTTAGAAGAATTTTTGGTGGATGAAGCTCAGAAGAGTTATTCAAGTGGTTTCTAAGCTTCAAGTGATGATGAATATATATATATATATATGGGGACAAATATAGTTCAAGTAGTTCTCTCAAGATCCCAAATAAAATTCACAAAAGTAAACCAAATTAAGTGAATATAGCTATGTTGCAAACAAAATTTGTGGAGATCCATAAAGAATTTTCACCAATTCCGCAAAGTGGCCAAAAGCACAGCTCAATCTATGTACAAAACCAAGTTATTGAGATTTGCAAGTAAGTTTGTTGAGACTTATTAACTTAGAGATAAATATTAGATACGGGGACAAAAAGAGTTCAACTGGTTCTCTCAAGATCCCAAGAAAATTCACAAAAGTAAACCAGATTTGTTAAAATTAATATAGCTATATTGCAAACAAAGTTTGCGGAGATCCATAAAGAATTTTCACAAATTCCTCTAAGTGCAAAAAGCACAGCTCAATCTATTTACAAAACCAAGTTATTGAGATATGCAAGTAAGTTTGTTGAGACCTATTAACTTAGAGACAAATAAAAGAGACAAAAATAAAAGATTTAAAATTACCATAAATATGATATTCAAGCTTTGAATCTACATAATGTGTCATCTAGTTGTTGTATTATTCTTTGGAAAAATGTTGCATTGATTTTATGTTAGTGTCTATTTATAATTATGAAAATGAGTTTTTTAATTTATAGACTCATGAGGTGAGTAATGCATAAAGCCAATTCTAAATAATGAAATAAGATTACTATTGAAGATGTAGTTTTTTTTGGAGTAGTGTGTGTTAATTCGTGATCGTTACTTTTGCAGATCTAGTTGTCGCCAGTGCTGGAGAAGATAAAAAGATTTCATTGTGGCGTAAAAATGGTCAAAGCATGGGGACAATACCCCCCGGTGGCAATAATATTGGCGATGACATAGAGGTAAACAAATTTATTTGATAACTAACATGAAATTTTATGATATTATGATTACACTTTTGGATCCATCCTTGTTTTTGTAGGATAATTCTATAAACATGTGGTTTATAGAATTTTTGTTTATTTTTGCAACCAGTGTTGTATAAGATAGTTTTTTTTAGGAAATAATATTATGCTAACTCATAACAACAACAACAAGCCTTTATCCCACTAAGTGGGGTCGGCTACATGAGTCCTTCGTCTCCATTGTGTCCTATTATGTGTCAAATTCTCATTTAATTCAAGTATTAAATTGCATTAATACATTGATTCTAAAAATCTTCTTTGATTCTTTTATGTGATTGTGGAGGGAACAACCTGAAGTATTTGGGCAGTTGCAAACTTGCACCTTTCAATAATTCTGATTCTCTCTCTTATATATATATATATATATATATATATAATGAAACTCTATTCTTATGTTACCTTTAGTTTTATTGTTAAATATAAAAATATAAGAGCACATAGTATTTGACTTATTCGTTGTCTTTAAAATTTCATATAACTTTGTCAAAATGTTAGTACTTTAATTTTGATAGATGGCACCTTTATATTAAAAAATTAGAGGAAACTCATTCTCCTTAAAACACGTATGTTTCTTGTACAAATAATTAATATGTGTCTTTGATTATTCTTTAAATTTAAAAGTTATCTTTTTGAATGACAAATTTGACATAGTGAAGGTCATTATTCATTTGTTTGACATCCACACCTCTGGAGATCTGCACTTTTTCCATTTCCCATGAAGTTCAAGGTTATGGGATAAAATTGCACAACTGCAAAAATTATTAGTCCTTTTGTTATTTTGTTTAATTTATATTGGACCTAATACCACACATGTATAGTATGGAATTGCTTATATTTTTGGCTAAGCATTAGCTCTATGTGGAGAATTTTAGCTCAAATTCTAATGCTTTAAGAACATTTTGGCAAATTAAATAGAAGCATACTCATCATCATGATATAAATCATGAGAATTACCCTATAGGCAAAGTATATGTTTCAAATGCTAGTTAAAGGATGTATAATCTTGTCCATCAAGTCTCCATCAAAGATAAAAATATAAATAAAAAATCTTGGCCATTAAGGCTGAATTTAGGTTAGAATGATGACAATTAAGAGTAAAACCTGAAAATTTTGATTCATAGTTTTTGCATGTTGTGTCAAAAATAGTTGACACAAAGAGTAATCTTTACATTCTTCCATGGTATTAGAATTTAGTATATTTGATAGCCAACTTAAAGACTTAAACTAACCTTATAAGATGAATTTCATGTGTTGACAACTATTATAGGTTCCCCTAAATCCTCTAAACTACCAAGCCAGCCTAGCCATTGTTGTCATCTTCATTAGCTAAGCTTACCTTAGTTGCATGCTGCACATAAGGGTAGACTTATGTTATACTCGGTGTTGGCAAATGCCCACCTTAGAAATTATTTTTTTCTTATAATAATAGGGTATTTTCACAAAATTTCAGCTTAGTATTAATTTAAATGTTTTAGGCCTTTCTTTGCCATAGGTCTCCTACATGAGCCACACCATTGGGGTAGCTGCGCCACACTCTCTTGTCTACCATCTTTTCTAATCTCTCTCACCCTCTAGTAACGATATTGATGGTGATGTTGATAGTTGCGATCCCGCTGTCACCATCTTTCTTGAAGATCACTATCGACAACCCCTGGCCTCTTGTCCAGTATAGCTGCACTTCTCTCTTTCTCTCCCGATACTAATGGTTGATTAATAATCTCGAATTGTTGGACAGGGCATATTATCGTGGACATCTTGTTTTTTTATCATATATGGTGAGATCTGAGGGCTATTATATTATGCATAATGATGTAGTTTATTTTTTAATTATTTATGATTATTGATAAATATTATTTTTAATATATTTTTTAAGATTTATTAGGACCATCATGTAATAAAGCTTAGGGGCAGTTTGTACCTTAAATACACTATTCCTATACATAGCCCTTATGTTTCAAAATAATATTAGGAATTAATATTATTTTTTTTAAAATTTATTAGGAATTAATATTTTTTAATTTATGAAATGTTGAATGAAATTTTACTTCAGCTCATATTTGAGTTTCTTAGTTTTTTTGCACTTTAGGAATCATAACAAGTTGTTTTGATGATTCAAATTCAAAATTTTGATGATTTATTTTTTTTTTCATTTTATGTTCTCAATTATTTAGATTTTCTATCATAAGTGCAATTTTGCTCTTATGCTAGTGTGGCGCCAGGAATTTTTTTTTTTTGTTGCTCTGCACTTGTTATCATCATTTTACAACATATTTGACTTGTTATCTTTTCCATGTTTTTATTGTTTATTTCTATGTTTTCCTTCCTCCCAAATCTTCTCTTCCACTCACATGCCTTCCCTATCATCTCATGAAGAAAAAAATAACCATTGCTCATGATTTCTATTTTCATTACTTATGCTCTTCATATTTTCATTTTTCTCTCTCTCCCTTTTATTTTTCTTCCATAATCTTCTAAGTTTTCCCATCAATTTTGAAAGGCAGAACCCTTCATTTTTCTTTACATCCATCTTATTATCTCCTTTCTCAATATTTTATCATCATCAGTAGCCTATCCTAAATACTTTTGAGTTAGCTTTACTCTTTCTTTCTGATTGTTGCCTAAGATGTTAAACTTATTTTTGTAAATTATTTTAATTAATTTTCATGTTATTTTAGTTTTGCCTCTTTTATTTTATGATCTTTCAACACTCTTTAATACCTTTTTCCACAATCTATTCTTCTAACTTCTTCAACTATCGCATAATTTATCAATATAGCCATTTAAAATTGCTCTCAACCAATTCCTTTATCTCTTCTGCCAATCTGTTAGGTCCCGAGTTGTGCGTGGAGTGACATCCGACCTTACTCACGAGATTAGCTTGGCGAAGTGGGGAGAAGAGAGAGAAGAGGTGACTAGAGTATGGGTGAGTAGAGAGAGAATGGGCATGCGTATATCACTATTAGTAAAAGAGCAAGAGATCGAGTGTAGAGCCTAGTCTCTATAATCTAGAAGAAGTCTGAGATTAGGTCCGATTTATAGAATCTTGAATACCTAAGTATGCCTCCTAATTGTTTATAGGGTTGGAGAGCTATACGAATGGCTACATCACATATATAAAATAATGAAGAAAAGGGTACAAACTTTAAGGACTGCTTTGATATAGACACATTTATGGTGGTCGGTGTTGCCTATGGCCGACATGTCCTTCCATGTGGGTCAACTCATCGGGCCTTGAGTAGGGTTGAGCTTATTGAATGAGTTCTTATCAAGTTGCCATTGGGCGAGTAGTTGATTGGCTCACTTATCTTGGTCTCCTATTGGACAGGCTGGGTGAGTTCGCTATGAGAGTTGCGACAAGTCTTCTTGATGGGATGGCGAGTTCTTAGTTTGACATGTTCCCTTGGTTGTTGAGCGAGTGGGAACTTGGTCTAAGATGAGCTAGCTTGATTGAGTCATGGATTGCTTTGGATGGTGTCTAGTGATGGGTTGGTTGATTTGTGGTACCCTGGGTATACACAACCAAATATGAACTCAAACTCTAATTATTCTAATCTAAAGTTTAATCCCTTCATTAAATTACCCACATAAATAACATAATCCAAATCTCATATATTGCAATCCATGTGGCATCTAAAATGCACTAAACTCTTGAACTTTAGGGATTCCTTCCTCTCTTTTAGAGCTCTGGAGGTCCAACATGGGGTTATAAAAGTAGATTAAGATTTGTCTTTTCTCTAGCTAGTAGGGTTATGGACCCAATTCCTCATAGTTAATTATATTTCTAATGTGGTATAGAGAAACACTCTTAATTAAGGGCATGATACTCCACATTAGAGGCTACATGAAGTTATTATCATTTATTAGGGGGATTGATGGTCAACCAATCGAGATTTTTTGATTTTGTCATCCTTGATTAACTTGGTAGTCCCAATCAACCAATGACAAATGCAATAGAGTTATATTTTCTAGGAGGTTGATTAGCAGCAATGAATTATCTCTTTTTTCTTGTATGTTGATTGGTGATGGCACAAAGTTTGAGAAAAATTATGATACTACTTGGATGGTTTGACTTTTTTTTTAAAGGACCATTGTTAGTTTGTGTGTAAAACTAGCAAGTAAAAAATTAGGAGAACGAAAGATGAATCATATGCTTTGTTGACTTTGGAAAAGTATATGCATGAATAATTTTGGTGAGTGTTACAGATAAAAAAGTGTTTTATGAGTATGTTGAAATTGTTAAGATATGTATGATCATGGGTTTGAATCCTCTACAATTATCATGGTAATTGTAGAAATGTATTTCAACAATCCTTATTATACAACTATTTTTGGTAGCTAGGATTGCTTTCATCAAAACTTTGTTAGTTTAAAACAAAATGCTGGACTCAGTTTCTGATGCACTAATTAAATTTAATGAATATGATTGGTGAATTATACTTCTATAATTACCATGGTAACAATCGAAGATTTGAACCCGCAGTTGGTAGTAACTAGTAATAGATGTTGTTGTGGAGTAACCACTTAAATGCAACCATAACAAGGTTTCTTATTTTTTTTGGACCAAACCTCTACTTTAGAGGTTAAGGACAATATCATTAAGTAGCAATCTATTAAGTCAATTTTTTTCTTATATTGTTCATGGATGTATGATGTAGAAAAGGGGAGTACTTTAATCAAAGCACTACTTTAGGATTGAAAAAGGCATCATCCTTAAGTACGTGTCATAATACATGATCAAAGCTTGAATAGGAGTATAAAATCAAGATGGAGTGTTATGATTATCATTAGTTATAAATTTCGGTGCAACCAATCAAGAGGGTCATATGCTTAATTCTAAGACAACTCCACTTTCCAAACAAGCTATAGACATCCAAATCCTGCAAATAACTATTAAAAGCACTCCAAATTTTTCCCCAGAAGTTGAAAAAGTCAGTCAATCCATGCTTGAATCAAGGGAGTCTGAATATTGATTGAAAATTGGAACCACTTTTTTTTTTATTTTGTTGGGCCAAAATCTACATGCTTATCTTCTATTTATTTTGTATTATTATTTTTCTATATTTGCTTAGTTATGTTACTACTAAATGTGAAGTGATTCCAAATTAATTTTCAAATGAGGAGAAATTTGGTTACCCATGGATTAGAAACCATTGAGTCCATAAAAAATTTAATCATTTGCTTTATTTTTATTCTTTGTGTTATAATATTTGAATGAAACCACTTTGCTTATGCAATGCTCCCTTAAAAAACATGGTGCTAGCTTTTCACCTTAGAGATACTTTGTGGTTGATCCAAAACTTTTGTACTTAGGTTTGTCAAAAGTGCTCTTTATTAAGTTTAATTGAAACCCCCACCTCTTCTTGACTAGTTCTCGAGTCCTTCCTCCTTCACAAATCTAGTCATAATATCTCCATAATATCCCTCCAAAACCTTAAGCTCACGTCCTCGGTCTTCTATTTAGTTATCCGTTAATCCAACTATAAACCTCAACACAAATCAAGTCATAAACTAACCTTGACTAAACATAAGCAATTTGTGATGCCAATGGAATTATATTTTTTGAAACATGTTTCGTTCATTTCCAAAATGAGATTAAACCATTTCTCCAAGTGGGAAAAGCTATTTTCCCACCCAATTCCCCTACATTGTACATCATCTATGATGTTCACCTCGTGTCATTAATGACATATTGTCTTCAAGGACACACTCGTTTAGCTTGGTATTATGGGCACCGAAAATTTGCCACCGATCTCTCAATTAAGAGAGTATAATTTATGTCAGTTAAATTTTCAGAAGACGGATGAAATAGTAGTAAGACACTATCCAGAGATTTTGCCTTCATTTTGTGAGGGCTTTAGATCTGGTTCCAAATTTTTCTATAAGCACAATCACCTATAGTTAATTACCCCTCTTAATGTTAAGAGAAAATTTTCGATTAATGTTAGATTGCTAAATGATAAATGGAGAAAGAATGGGAGTTTTGAAATTTAAATTTATGGAATTTATCATCCTTTAACTTGAAGTGGATGGTGTCACACCCCCGTGATGACCCCTTACGCTTACGCAGGCCAAATGTATCACAGACGACTGACGGACAGATTCCAACACGTCGCAAACTACAAGCTACCGCTGAAAGCCAAGTATCTAATCAAATCATCACAAACTATTTTCGCTCATATACTACTTAACTTAATTCATATCACAAATACTCAAGACGAAATCTTAAATAAATACGTACGTAAAGACATTTAATTCAGACGCATCTAAAAATCCTTAAGGCTTCCCAAACTATAATTCAACAAACAGACTAAATTTCTACCCAAACTGCCTTTTCCTAAAATTTCAACCAGAAGAATCATAAGCTAAAAGTTTTAGTGAGACAAGAGCTAAAACAAAGCTCAAGACAGACAAGAGAAACGGTAATGATAATGTGAATCAGTTTCCGAAAACTCAGGAAACTATACCGCAAGAATGTACATCAGAATCAACAATACGCCGGTACCAGAAACGTAACACGACCGAATACGTCAGAAGTTCATACAGATCAATCAACGCCACAACGTTGATTTTCATTTCGCCAATTTATATCAAATCATTTTCATTT